>JASAUF010000481.1:1025000-1532500 GCA_030180095.1 Magnolia changhungtana
GTCCTCGAGCTTGACTGGCCAGCTCGACTCGGTTCGGTCAGCAGCTCGAGCCATCTTGAGCCGAGTTCGAGCCAAGATCGAGTTGAGTTCGCCATTGAGGCATTTCCACAAACACCTAGACTGCACCTTCGAGATCGAGCTAAGTTCACCATTTCTGCAACTGGAAAGGAGTCGCATGCGGTCACCGGCATCTTGAAAGGGTCGCTAGCATCGGGCAACAGCTTCCATGGTGAAATCGCACCTGAAATCAGCAAGCTCTTTTGAAATTTTCATTTGTTGAATAACAACCTGTGCGACTACTACTGGATGATGTACCGTTCAGCTGCAAGGAGGAATTCCCAACAACCTGTCCGACTACTCAAAAATCAGAACCAACCTTCTAAATCAAAACAGCTGGTGAACAATATTAATGGCAAACTAACCAAGTCACCAAACTGGTTTGATCCGAGTTGAGTCGAGCTGGGGCCTACTCGAACTCATTTTCGAACTAAAAAATCAGCTCAACTCGGCTCGAACTCAGCTTCAAACCAAGTTGAAGCGTGTTTTTTTGAGTCGAGTCAAGTCGAGTCAAGTGAGCTAACTGAACTAGCTCGGTTTATGTACACCCCTAGCGATAGCAAAGAGAAATGCAAATTAAGGGTGGAAACTGTTTTCATTTTTCATGGCCCACCAAATTTTTTAATCAAAGTAAAAATTGGGGTCAGGGGGTTTCATGAGGTGTTGCTCCACGTGAACCGTTTGGATTTTCGAGTCACATCACGTATGATGAGTTCTCAAAAAAGTTCACGGGATATATATATATAGAGAGAGAGAGAGAGAGAGAGAGAGAGAGAGAGAGAGAGAGAGAGAGAGAGAGAGAGAGAGAGAGAGATGCACTTTCTCATGAGAACTAGTGAGAACGTTTTCAGAATATATCACACGTCATGTGGGCCAAAAATTTGAACCGTCCATGTGATGCAGCACCCCGTGAAACCCACAGCCCCACTTTCACTCAGACCCAAAATTTGGTAGGCCATAGAAAAAGGAAAAAGTTTCCTCCCTTGATTTATCTGTCTCTTTTTCCATGGCCTACCAAAGTTTTAAATAAGGGTAAAAGTTGGGTACTAAAAGTTTTATGGGATGTTTCATCACATTGACGGTTTAGATGTGAATTTTGGTCACACATCATTGTGCGTTCTGAAAAAGTTCTCACTAGTTCTCATGAGGATGGTTGCGTAGGTGAGCACATATATACATGGTCCTCGTAGGAATTTCCAGTGAGGTTGAGCTGTGTGGCTCCACTGTGATGTGTGTCAAACATCTACCCCATCAGCCGAATGCACTATTCCATGGTGGGACACGGGCGTAAAAAGAAAGTCAATCCATGACTTGGATAGGCCACACCACATACAACAGTTGAGAGGGATTAATCTCCCATTAAAATATCTATAATCATATATTGAGCCCACCAAGATGTATTTCACAAATCCAGCCCATCCATTGTGTGTCCTAATCGGATGAGGGGTTAGACCAAGTTTCAACCGCATCCAAAACTCAGATAGGTCCCACCAGGTGCTTTTATATGTTTTAGGCATGCCTTTGCATGGTTTTAGATGGTATGACCCACCTGAGTTGTGTATACGTCTGATTTTTGGGATATTTACAAAATGCACGTTGTTGATGTTTGACACACATCACGATGGGAGGTGGGGGATCAGTACTATGAGGTTGAGCTGTGTGGGCCCCATCATGATGTGTGTCGAACATCAACACCATCAGCCAGATGCACCAATCAATGGTGGGCCACGGACTTAAAAATCAAGTCGATCCATGACTTGGGTGGGCCACACCACATACAACAGTTGAAGAGGTTATCCTCCCATTAAAACTTTCATAATCATTTATTGGGGCCACGGATGTGTGGTTCACAAACCAGCCTAGCCATTGTGTGTGTCCTACTTGGATGAGGGGTCAGGGCATTGGGGTCCACGAAGGTGTAGTTCACAAACCAGCCTATCCATAGCGTGTGTCCTACTTGGATGAGGGGTCAGATCAAGTTTCAGCCGCATCCAAAACTCAGGTGGGCCCCACTAAGTGTTTTGATTTATTTTAGGCACGTCTTTTCATGGTTTTAGATGATATGACCCACATAAGTTCCTTATACGGCTGATTTTTGAGATATACCATAACCTAAAGGGGACCCATCAAATGCACGGTGTTGATGTTCAACACATCATGGTGAAGCCTACACAGGTCGACCTCATGGAAAGTTTGCATGAGGTTGTAACACCCCGTACTTTCCAGTACTCGAGTGTTACCACTTGATTTAATTTAATACAAAAAATAAATAAATATAGTACAACCTAAAAATATACTATGAAATGATACTTACATAATTTATAAATAATTGAAGTTTCATGTAAAAGGGATATGTAACTATAATCCATATCATATGCATATACTTACAATATCATTAGTATAAATTACAAACTATAAATTTTGTAATACATAAAAAAAAATGACATATATGTATATATATATACATACTTTAATATATGCTTACTGACATTCATATAATTTACATGTATTAACGATTTGTGATCATATAAATTATATATGACAAAATATATAAGGAAAATAGTTTCTAAATAATAATAATAGTAAATAATGATATTACAAGTACGGTAGCATGATAGTTAATGCATGATAGGTCACTTAACCCACAATCTAACCATTGTCTTCTAGCCTGAATGGTCCATTGGATTCTTTTAACCATTGACTTTTGATTTTGGGAAGATCCGGCCGTTAGATCAAAAGAAACCACCGTTGGGGCTAAGAATTAGCTTGTATGGTCCACCTAGGTCTCCTGTCAACCCAAAATGGGCCAGGGTTCCTATGAAGGGTTTCCAATGCGAATGGACGGTATGGATTATGATACTGGCATCTCAGCAAGCCTCTACACGGTGCATGTGCACTAAGGGCACTGGTACACGAGCCACACTGGGACCAAGCCTTCTTGCAAACAAGAAATATCTCCCGCCACCTCGAGATTTAAACCGACTCTCTTTGAGCTCCTAGGTGACCCACCACGGCCACTTTCCGAACATTTTGAACCGTTAAAATCCTTCATGAGGCCCGCACAATCATAACGGTATAGCCATTTGATCATCTGATTTCGAACGAAGGAGATTGAACTCCACCGTCCATCCCAACCTAAAAGCCGCCCGACCGAGAACCTGCAGTGAGAGGAGAAAGACGACCGCCCTTCCTCTTTGGGAAAGGCAAATCTCAACCGTCCATCGGGAAGATAATCCCAGCCGTTCCCTCTCTCTCACTCTCCCTATAAAATGGGTCTAGTAGCCCTAGAAGATTTGCCAAGAGAGAAGAAGTAAGAGAGTGTGAGAATGAAGAGAGAGAAACAGAGGCTGCTGTAGCAAGAACGTGGGGTCGGCATCCACCCACCTCAGGTTATCCATCTTCCCTCCCCTTTTTAGATTGATTCTTAGGCTTCTACCAGACCTTGCATTGACTGAAACCACGACCAAATAATGGCCGTGTGTTACGTCATTGGAGGCTCTGTTTTGAGTAAGGATAAACGGCCAAACAATGGCCGGAATTTGGGGCTGAGAACCGACTCAACTAAAGCCTTGTTTTTAGCAGGATCTAGGCCAATCGATGGCCTTGAATCTAAGCTTAAATCCAGGACAAACGAGACCCATACAATAACGCTTTAGACCGGATTTTGCAACCCTGTTTCAGTCCGAGTCCAGGCCAGACAATGGCTGTGATATGGACCGAGATATCGGCCGTTAAGGGACCCTGTTTGGGGCCAAGGTTGAGCCATCTCCACCTCCATGTGAGTACAAATGGGCCTTAAAGCTGCTGCCGCAACGAGCCACGACGCTAAACAGACTCCAAACGTAGAAGCGTGGTTCGCGTGGGGTGTGGGACGTTTTCACGTTAAAAAGAAAAGAGAAGGCTGGTGGGCCCCTGTACGAATACCGTGGGCCACCTTGCTGCATATCCACACTGTCCACCAACCTCCTCTTGTAATCTCGACCATGAATAGCGAGTTTTGACCGTCTGATAATATGGCCCAGCTAGATAATCAAGCCTCAAGAGAAGTCGAACGGTCTTCGTTCGGTCGCCATAGAGACCACGTGGATGTGCATGGCCAGGAAAGATCAACCTAGCCCTGGACGGTTTTCCTCCCTTTACTTGATGAATGGTTCGGATCCTCCGTGAGGGTGGCCTACAACGAGGGAGGGAAACCTCTGTCGACGCCGTCGACTCTGTGAAATCGATATGGCGGGTGGTCTGGCTTTTGGGCCCTGCATAAAACGCAGGTGGGCCTCACCAACGTTAGTGGGCCGATGCTAATTGTGAGCCCTGTGCTGACCGTGGCCTCACCAAGTAAGGGTGGGTTGCTCTAGTGTCAGGCCACCATGGGCCAATTGAGTTGGACCGTCCATCAGGGACTCTATATCCAGCAAAGAAGCCCCTGGGCCGGACGTTCTGAAGTCACGTCCAGCGCTGGCATTAGTAGAAAAGAAAAAAAAAAAAAAGATATATAATGATATATATACTTGCCAACCGGTTTAAATACAATAATTTTGAGATCTCATAGTAGCTGATGATTTTGGAAAATCTGACCGGTCCACGTGGACCAGAACCTCAGGAAACCCCTTGGTCCCAATTTTTACTTGGAACCGAAACTTCGGTGGGCCAGGATTAATGCAAACAGTTTCTTCCCTTGAATTACCTTTACCTTTGTTATGGCCCACCACGATCTTAGAACAGGGTGAAACTTCACTTCCTAAGGTTTCTTAGGGTTCCACACCCTATGGACCGTTCGGATTTGACGCCATGCTCATGAAGGACCCACCACATGCTCACGTGGATAATGTATGCATGCATGTGATGAAAAGACACGTGTATATAACTTACTCACATATCTTATGAAATATATACATGTGATATACATATATATTTTGTGATACACATATACTATAAATATAATGTGTACATATATTGGTATGCTACGTGACGAGCTCGTCCATATGGCGGTGGGCCACATACATGAGCCCCCTCAGGATAAGTATTCTAACCATACAGTCTGGACAGTAGGTCCCAACATGATACGACCGTTTTCCTATGATGTAAATACTTTATTTACACCATGACCCAAATTTCTTTGGAGGATTAAATGTGGCAAAAAAAAAGTGGTTGATCGGGCCCCAGTTCCCATTAAAATGGGTGACGTATGTTTAGCAGGCTTGATCGCCCTTGGTCATAGTCCAAACACCACTGTCCTTAGGTACTAAGCCTTATGACCCATCGTCTAATTCATACAAGGAATTACGTGTACGGTGTAGATTCGCTACCTTCCCAAGAAAACACGCTCTAAAAGCATTCTACGCTCTGTCTGGTGATGATTCTTCCCCTTGAGCTTTCCATCTTCTCATTAGCTTAAGTTATAGTTCTTATTTAAATTCATAATTGATATCTCTCCTTATAATCACATGTGTTAGCTGATAGAAATTAAATTCTTTGTCTTACATGCTTTATGATTTTCTGTATAATTGTTCATGCTTGTGGATTATTTGTGGATTGCTTACGGAACCTAAACTGGTACATTAGTGGGAAATTCCTACGTATAAATGTACACCCATACTTGGGATGTAACTTGACTCTTTGTGATCGTAATGGACCTTCGACTGGTGGTTTTTGAGTGGTGGTCTAGATGGATCATTGATGTGGGCCTACCATCAGGGTTGTTGTGCCCAATGGTTTTTAAGGATGGTCTTTATCGTATGATTTTGATATTAAGCCCTATGTGGCATATTTTGATACTCGCCCTACGTGGTTTTATTTGATACTTTCCCTGCATGGGTTCGATGTTTTATACTGTGCAACCATGCGATGGTAAGCCCTACATATTGTAATATGATTGGCCTCTAGTCGATGGGTTTCCATTAAACATCCTAAGGTGGTAGCCTCATGAGCCGGGGATGGTGGAATGGACACCATGTCGAGTCGGCCCTCTGCTTGGGCCTTGTGCTCCCCGTAGTGACCTTTGAGCTTATGAAACCCTTTGGTTGTAATTGAATTAATAACGGATTGGCTAATCATGCATACATGGCATATCTCGATGACTTGGATCACTTTGCCACTGCGACATTTGGAATGTTGCGCTTATGGTCATTCGATTATGATGATGACACTGGATCTTCATGCCCCGCCAGCCTGAATGTTGCGGCCGATGACCGGTCACATCGCTTTGTCACGGATGTTTTACCGGAGGGCACCGACCGTCCGGATGTTTTACCCGGGTCGACGATTGCATGGGGACCGACCGGATGATGTTTCCAGGTTCGATGATCGCACGGATGAGCATCCGAAGGCGATGATTGCATACTTCACGCATCCATGCACATAATAAGATTTGCATCATGTATTGTTTTGTATGCTTTATTTTATAACTATTCTTACCTAATGCGGCGGTGTGTAATCTTGAGGGGAGTTCACTTGAGTTGGCCACTCATCCATCAAATATATAATAACGGGTAGGTAGCAGGGTGACTCAACGACATTCATGTTCATATTGATGAGGAGCAAGCTATGGTTGATAAGGGTGCATGATTATATTTGCTAAGGGTTGCTACTGTGATTTCATATCTCAAATTTGTTGTAATTTACTTTATTTCACATGTAATATTACTTCATTTTGTAATTGTAAGAATGAGGACATTGGTTTGTATAAGTCATTATGGGCACTCTTTTGTATATTCTAAATGATAATGGAACTTTCCTTTATGCTTACTTGTCCATTCTACGCTCATCTGCTTACTCTGATAAAAGAAGAAAAGAAAAATATATATTTGACCATCCTTTAAGGTTAACACTCGGGTTTTTGGGAAACGGGTCGTGTACTCGGGTCCTGAAGACTCGGGTTGTTACAGTCTACCTCATTGTACCATTTCCACACACACATATATAGCCGAATGCTTAGCCGCGACTCCATACATGATGTGATTCCAAAATCTAAATGGTCCACATGAAGCAGCACCTCATGAAAGCCCTAGGGCTCAATTTTCACTTTGATCCAAAACTTCGATGGGCCATGAAAAATGAAAATAGTTTCCTTCCTTGATTTGCATTTGTCTTTGCTATGGCCGACCAGAATTTTAGATCAGGGTGAAAATTTGTCCCTTGGGGTTTCATGGGATTCCACATGCTATGACCCACCAGAATTTTAGATCAGGGTGAAAATTTATCCCTTGGAGTTAGAGGTGGGCATTTTATACCCCGATCCGTGAATCCAGGCCGATCAGACCGATCGGACCATTCAGGCAACCGACGGTCAAGATCAGGCGGGATCGAGTAGTAGAAAACCAGATCCGAAAATATTTTCGGATCTGTTCGAATAGACCATGTTCCGACCCGACCCGACAATCCGACCCGATAGGATCCGACTCTCGAACAGAACCCAGGCAGGCGTGTATATATATATATATATATATATATATATATATATATATATATATATATATATATATATATATATATATATATATTATGGGTGAAGGGAAATCACAAATATCAGCTTGATCGAAACCTTCTGTTGTCACCAACAATTTTTTAATGGTATATGTTCAATTCACACTGTTTTTAGTGGTGTGGTCCATTTGAGGTTTGGATATACTCCAATTTTGAGATAATGCCCTAATATTATCTTTCAAAAGAGATGGACGGAGTGGATAAAATGCATGAATGCCACTGGGGCCCACTGAGTTTACTTAGTACGCAATCCGCTGCCCTTGTACGGTTGTACAAAGCTTCTTCAAGAAGCTAATATAAAGCTTCTTCGAGAAGCTACCTTCGTACAAAGCTTCTTCAAAAAGTAACCCGTCGTACAGGGAGTTATTTTGTCTACTTAGGAAAGTGTGTGGGGCCCGTTTTAAAATCTTTTTGGTTTATCCACATCGTTCATCAATTTTTTCAGATCATTATAGGACATTGTCTAAAAAATGAATAATATTAAAAGATCATCTCGACCACACTACAAATAGAATTAGAAAATGATTTTCACCATTAAATAATCCGTGTGGTCTACGGGATAGTTAGATCTGTCTTATTTTTCGTCTCAAGCCTTAATACAAGGTCATAAAATGAATGGACGGTTTGGATATAACATATATCCCATGATTAAATCTACACAACTAACTATTATATATATAAAATCAAAACTTTGCATGTATTTAAAAAGCAAACTTACGTCAGTTACGTGCCGTGTTAATATATAGTGAAAACATGAGTACGAAAGTGAAAAGCTCTTTCAGAGCTATGTAGGGCCCACCTTGACGTATATGTTTTATCTAAGCCGTTCATCCATTTTGTCATATCAATTTAGCCTTTGATAAAAAAAAGGCATATGTTAAAGGTTGAAGTGGACCACATTATATAAAAAGTTAAATTAAATTTACACATGTCCGAATCGTATCCAACTGGATCCGACTCAGTTTTTCTGTCCGGGTTCGGGTAAGGTGAATCATGTATAGGATCTGTTCGATTCAGGTTACTCGGATTTGATTCCGGATCTGATCGGATTCGGGTCCAAGCACTGCTGTTTCGGATCTGATCGGGTTAAACCCAATCCGTTCCGATCAGGACCGATGCCCACCTCTACTTGGAGTTTCATGGGATTCTACATCACATGGACTGCACGGATTGGACGCCCATGACAAGTGTGCAAAAGTACACACGTGCCTACGTGAGCATGACTCTCTCTCTCTCTCTCTCTCTCTCTCTCTCTCTCTCTCTCTCTCTCTCTCTCTCTATATATATATATATATATATATATATATATATCATGAACGTGATATTCCAACCAAGCGGAGGCAGGCTTAAATATCAAATATCATGAAATTTCATGACATTCTGTTACAACCAAAGGCACTCTAAACCTTCATAAACTGGGAAATTATCCAGCATGAGATGCATTGAAAGATGCTATGGATGTACTTTAACCAGTGTCCAACCAAGAATGGAGTGATGTGAAGTGGGCCCCACTCAATCTGGTATCCAATGTCAATAATGACAGTCCCACCATAGTGGCAACACCTCACATGGCTCTGGGTCTTCTAGTTACTAAGACAATTGCAAATGGCATTCAACAAACATTAAAAGTAAGCAAAGGCAATCTATGGCTTCATTCACATGTACGTCCATATAATTTAAAACAAGCATTCTTCAATATGAGAAGTGCCACAACAACTATTCTTGTTGTGGCTTTTAATTCAGAACAACAGCTTAACAAGCATCCAGCATTCAAGACAAGTACAAAATGCGACCACCACATGCTAATTCCAAAGTGAAAATATGCCGCACCCTGATCACCCGTTGCGGCATAATAGGTGGAATAGCAACAAGAATAAACAACAACATCAATCGACCCCCTGTGACCAGATTGGAGATCGCCTCCCACGCTTCCAAGTAAATCGTAGACATGGCATTTCATCAATTTAATCCGTCTTAGATATATGATTTAATCATAAGAGGAAAGACCTTCTCGCCCTCGCTATATTAACATTCTGAAAAAGCCGGGGCGACCCATGTTCAGAAACTTCGAAATGAAAACAGTTTCGATCCCTGATATGCAAAACATGGATTTGAAAAGTACAAATACCATTCTGTTGTATGTTACACGCCCAGCCCTTTGCCCGACTGTTCTTTCGGCTTCCCAGCTTCTTTCTCCTGCAATGGATGACACCAAGTTATGCAACAGATGAAAATCATCCAATATCTCTATCTACCTATAAACATCATGAAATTACTTGAAAGTGAAAGGCCATGTATCATTATGTGTCATTTCAATATTATCAATGATATTTGGCGATACCAAAGACACCAGCGATATTTTGGTCTTTGTATGGTATAGAGGTTCCTTGGTGTCACTGATACCAGAGATACTTCCTAAAATACAATAAATTAAGGGGGGGGGGGGGGGGAATCCCAAAAACCGATAATAATTTTTTTATAAAAAAAACCATCATTTTTGTGGGATTCCCTCTTCTTCTTCTTTTTTTTTTCAAGAATCAAACCTTGAATTTAGGGGAGAAATCTCGACTTGAAGTGGAAACGAGATAAAACTCGAAGGCGAAAAAAAATCATAGAAACTTCCAAAAAAAATATTTCTTCAAATGTTAGCATGGATTGCAATGTCTATGCATGATTCTCATGCATTGACATGGAATTGTGTTGAATAAATCAACATTTGGGCGAGTGAATGGAAAATTTGGGGAAATCCTAATTTCCTCCATTTTTTACCACCCTTCAAATTAAGAATGGATGTTTTATCACTTGCATCATATGGTATTTGAAAGAAAGAAAGAAAGAAAGAAAGAAAAAACATGGTATAAGCTCCTGTAAAATAGAAACTCGCGATATAGTTGTTTTTTGCACTATTTTGATTCCTAAAAAATTGCTAGTCATTCCTTTCCATCTGGGTTGTCTTGTACACTGTAATGGCTAATTTATCTGGATAATGATGAGTAACAAACCGTGCATGGTGCCACTATCTGGACAAGGCTACCCAAATGAAACTTTTTGGGTAACCAAACAACCTCTGAGAGTTTGTAGAAGGATTTTTAAACAATTTCAAACTGGTTAGAATTGCTCAGACTGCTTCATTGGAATTGCCAACAGCAAAAGATGGACAATTTGGTGTCTCCTTCACCATTACTCAGAACTCATCCACCCATGTTCCTAGGATTGCCTGATAAACTTCCATCCCATTAGGCTCCCATACGCCTGACTCCAGGAAGAACCCACCTAGCAAATCTTTGGGGTGGGCCACAAACAGACTCCTGACATCCAAACATTTTCAAAGCCCCCTAAGCCAACATGCTGGTGTTTGGCCTCTCTTTTATGACCAACCTCCAGTGCAACCCCTCAGAAGGCAATCATCTTCTGTGAACCCCCTCAGACAGGCCTGGAATTGTCAAGAAAGAGCCATAAAGGCACTTAATTCCTTGGAACCTGCTAAAGAACACTGCTGGATATAGAAGTGTCGACTCTTGTTTGACTTCTAATAGTAATAAACAACATCTCTGTAAGCGAAGACATAAAACTGCCATTGCAGAAGCACCTGTCAGTAGGTTAAAATAATATCATATGTTCACTTGGCGATGCCATGGCTGCAGACTTGTAACACATACCTTAGCCTATTTTCCATATGCCATCCATTTACTAAATACAGGTCGACATATGGACAAGAAGAATAGAAAGATAAAGTCCTTTTTGCTACCTTACAAGAATGCAAGTTTGTATCCATACGTGCAGCTACATAACAATGCATTCATGCATGAAACATGTATGCAGCGTTCATAGCATCGGTATTGTTACGTGTATTGCTGGTTGGGGATACGAAAACATGTATGGATATGGCCGGTATTATTGCCAAAACCCAGCAATGTATTGCTAACCAAGAAAAACATGAGGAAAATGGTGGAATTTCTCAATGGAACTTCAGAAGATGCTGAAATACACATTTGCATATTTAATAATCAAATAATTGCAAAAAAGATGGATACATGATAAGTTTTTCTTTAATGAGAGCCTAAAAGTATGTAACGTTGACTTATGGAAACGTTGGGGAAACATGGGGAAAATGGTAGAATTTCTCAATAATACTTCAGAAAATGCTAAAATACACATATTTGCATATTTAGGAATCAAATAATAGCAAGAAAGATGCATATATAATAGGTTCCCCTTTAATGGGGGCCTAAAAACATGTCTCACTAACTCAGGAAATCATTGGGGAAACATGGGGAAAATGGTAGATCCATCCATCCAACCATCTATGCACGCATATACATACATACAAACACACGTGCATGATCCATCCATGCATGCACATACATACATACAACGACACATACATATATACACACATGCATGATCCATCCATCCATCCAAGCATGCATGTACACATGCACACATACACGCATCCATCCATTCATCCAACCACCATCTATCCATCCATGCATGCATATACACATATATACATGCGTTTCATCATACAGCCATGCACTCATGAAAAATTTTGAAATGATTTTTTTTTTTTTAATAAATAGATTTTTGGCAATGTCAATACATTGGCAATATTATCAATAATATCGTGGATACATTGGCAATACAAGCACATTTGGAATTTATACAATTGAAAATATCGCTACACATTGGCGTGGCACTTTGCGATATATCACCGATACCTGAAATTTATTATATCACCAGTGTTATCAGTATTTTCGGGCTGGCAATACCAATAATATTGGCAATATCATCGATAATATCACCAATACATGGAACAATGTGTATGTCCTTGAGTGAGATGGGTATTACCCAAACAAGAACATGCATGCTACCATGCATCAATACATACATTTTTCTTTGAAAGATAAATGAATTTATTAACAAAGGGAAAGAGATAACTTAAAAGAAGGGGTGCTATGAGTACATGGATAGCATGTATTGATTTCAATACACATACATATGTTAATGCTCAAAATCACAGACCAGACCCAAGTCTCTAATTTACAGTGTTTTGAATAGCGGTAGTGTGATGCGTAGAGCTCGACCCTCTATAGCGTGTGTAGCGTGTAGCATAAGTTACACGATACTTCTATTTTTTTAATCTAAAAATAGGACAAATAAAATAAATGGTGAAAAAAAAGAGGAAAAAATTATAAAAATGCGTAAAAGATGATTCATTTCATCAATTGTAAGCATGTTCAAAAAAGTTATTAGTTATCATTTATCGAAAGCCAATCCACGTATATAAGCCAAATCAAATAATTATACATCAACAACTTTCTAAGCAAACCACTTTAATTAATAATGTCTAATTGAAACCACAAGTCACAATTATGAAAAGAAATAAAAATCTCATAGGTTAAAAGTATCAAGTATAATACAAGTGTCACATTCCTCAACATTAGAAACAAAGAAAACGTAAAAAAAAATAATAATAAAATAATAAAATAGTAAAAAAATATATTGTACCTTACGCTACGGACGCTACGCGCTACGTAGCTGCAATGTACACTACAACCCCTGTAGCGTACACTATAGGGGATTTATGCTATTTGGGACGCTACGTAGTGCTACGGCCACACTACGCTACGTAGCGTATGCTACCGGTGCTATTTGAAACACTGTTAATTTATGCTAGATTATGTCAATGAATGCCTGTTGTCATCCATACAACAGAGACCAATGCAATAGACAATGGAACATTTATGTCCACGCCTTGAATAGAAACAAATGGAAACAACAACGTGAGAAACACCATGTCGAAAGACGGAGAGACTATATGTTAAGACCTCTAACACAAAGATGGGAAGACTGTATATTAAGACTTAAAAATATGGATACAGAGAAACTATAATATATGTTAAGACCTGTAACTCATCACAAATGCATTTGTGATTTCAAAGATATGTGAGTGCAATGTTCAAAAACACATAATCAGAGCTCGAACTCTTGTTTAAGCCATAGTTCAAAAACTCGATTGATTCGATGGCCAGTCCGGTCAGATTGACTCGAAGACTCGATTGAGTCTTCACATGACTCGGCTCAATATTTAATAATAATTACATAAAATATTAGTGGTAGTAATAAACGTTTAGAAAGATCAAAAGAGCTAAAATATCATAACTTGACATCAGCACTAGTGCATTGGTTAAAGATCTTACCTCAGAAAAGGTGGGGTTTGAATCTCACTCACTGTCTGTTTACATTTTCTGAGAGAAAAAAGGTTGGATGGGCCAAGTGACTCGGCTCGAGTCATTGCGAGTCGAGCTGCATTGACTAGCCAGTGAGTCAACTCAACGAGTCTCTCTCAAACTCGTCCAAGTCACATTGAAGAGCAAGTTTCATACTGACCTGGCTTGAAATCTCACTTGTTCAAGTTGACTTTGCCAAGTTTCGATCCAAGTCAACGGGTTTTAGAACTACTGTTTAAGTTAGGTTACTCTCAGTCCTCATTTCAAGCTTGTTGGTAATGGGCTACAAAAGAGGAAGTTGATACCCTTAATCAAAACCATATCCAGACCATTTTACTCGACATCTTGGGAAGCAAATTGCAGGGAGTCGTTGGGTCTTTGAATCATGATCAAGACATTTCTAACAATATAAGGCACAGTTGGCAGTGAAGGGAAATTCTCACTCAAATAAGGTATTAACTAAGATGAAATTAGGCTATGCTCTGTTGCCAACATGACAACCATCCCAACCGTGTTGGTTCTAGTTGCCCTAAAGGAATGGGTTCAAAACTAGAAAACGCTCTCTTCATGGCAAATTAATGAGGAAGGCTACTTCATTGGTTTTTTTCTATTTCCTCTCAAACAATGGCATGTCACTTCCAATGGCTCTATGTCACAGGCTACTACTTGAGCCTTGATGCAGATTAGGAGTATTTTAGCATGCAACTAGGTTGAAATGACTTGTAATTGGTAAGTCATTTCGGCATTGGCCGAATTGTATCTCGAAACTGATTAACTGATTTTTAAGATGTAGTTGTAAAAGGACTCTTTGTTGAAAGCATCACAACCATTGATATCTCTAGATGTAGAAGTTGAACATGACCAACAATGCAAAAAACAGAGAAGAATGGAGGTGTCATAAACCTGTAACTGGTAAAGGCCTCAAATGCCAGGATTTATGTTCTCCAATATTGTGTTCATAAACCAATGATAATGTAAAGTTCTCTCCAATTAATGTGCATAAAGAATACAACTGATTTTCATTAAGTATAGACCCATCTCGCAACATATAGAATAGATAATTAAGAGAAATGCTTTAACATTTTAAAAATAAAATAAAATTAAGAGAAACGCTCTAGTCATTCTAGTTGCATCTGTCATTTGGCAGGCCAATCGATTGATCCGTCTCAACTATCTATCAAGTCCAGGACACATTTTGTGGGCTACTATGCAAAAATCAAACTGATCAGATGATCCGATCCAATCCAATCACTGATTTGTCCTTACTTATGTAGCCATCCTTTCTTTGAGCCATACATCAGGTGGTTACGATTGCCTGACAAAAGTGACTTTCATAAGCAATCTATGATGGGCTCCAACAAATAGATTGATGAAATTATTGATTGGACCTATTGCTGCTTAAATGATCTGATGGGGACATTACGCGCACACGCGCACGCACGCACGACCCCCCACACACGTACGCAAGGAGAGGGAGGGCCCCACCATTGATCTGGCTCGACGACGACGTCCAGGGAGGACCTCCTAGTTAGAAGTCTGAGCTTTGGTTCAAGAGGGTGGACCCGATAGTCAAGTAAAGCCCATCATGAAATCTCATGATCGTGGCCCACTAGTCGGATTGATTTTATATTTTACGTTTTGATTATTTATATTATTTAGAATATCATGAATGCTTTAAATTTCTTTGATTAATTTTTATTTTGGTTTACTTAATAGCCAAGTAATAGGTTGCGCACATGGCGCGAGTTTTGGGGCATAGGGTGTTCCTATAAATAGGCACCCATTGTAGTTCTTTTGATTCATTGAAGTTTAATAATAATAAAATTCCTGCAAGTTTTTTTTTTACTCTCTGAGTTTCCGAGTTGTGGAAAAATTCAAGTGGGTGCAAAGCCCTCCCTTTTCGAATGACCAACTACTGTGATGCAAAGCCACATCTATCCCCATCCGTCCCTACCCTCTTCCATCCATATCTCTCACTTTCTACAATCATACTTGCTTTGAATCCACCAGTTTTTGCAGCCGTTCTTCTTCCTACAGCCAATTTCCAGAATCTGGCCCTATAGGAGGGCCAAAACTTCGATGGAGCACTGCGCATAGACCGTACGTCGGATCGCCACAAAACTTGGAGGGTTTGAAGACCCCCTGGCCGACCAGAGCCAAGGAATTCGTTTCGAAAATCGGGGCCCTGCTCGCACGTGCGTCTGGCCCTGCCGCTGTCCGCACGCGTGGACTTTCTTCGGTTAAGGTTTTTCTCTTTATTTTCCCTCTTTTCATAACTATTTTCATAAACCCTAATCCTAGATTGCATTATCCTTAATTTATTTGTCCATTTTCTCACCCTAGGGTTCCTTGAGTTGAAATTTATGAATCCCTTGGATTAGAGACTAATTGTTGTGTGTGTGTGAATGAATATTACTTATCTTTGAGTATCGTTTGGTTCATAATTTTTATTGATCCAGCGCTAACATGTGTAGGCCTGGACCCGCATAGATTCCCCTTAATTGAATGTTTGGACTTTCATGTGGAATACGGAATTTGTGTAGTTGTTTCTGAACTAAAGTGATCTTAAGCCTGAAATCTCGCACATCATATTTGAATTTCATGTCCTGCATCATGATCTAGACCGTACAAATTACAGGCTAATGATCAGATAGGTACGATATTTGCATGGTAGCGCATCAAATTTGTGTCGGACCTAATGTACACTCTAGATTAAGCGATTGGATTATCTAAGTGTTCCATTGCAACTAGGAGCACTATAACTTATAGTGCTCTGAGAGCACCAGAGAATTTCTCAAGAATTAATAGTGAAGATTCTCATCCTTATCTGTGGTATAAGTGTTTGGGAGCAGATTCCATGCCGCAATGTCATTCTAAACATGTGGCACTCATGGATGAGATTGAAACCATCCATTTCGTGCGTCCCTTGGTGAATGGGCCACGGTCCAAAAATCACAATGTTTCTAGCCATCTAATTGGTGGCAAAAAAATAACACTAAAATACAAAAACCAACGGTGTCTCCCATTAAGTGAGCAAAGGCTCATTTATTAGATGGTTAAGATAGTCCAACCAAAGAAAATTTTGGTTAAGAGTCAATCGATAGCCAAGACCAGAGGATATCTGGTTCCGCTTGTCATAAACAGGTGCCACATCAGTGGCACACAATCCGGAGGCACAAAATGTGTGCCTCCTAAGGCTAAACTTGCTCCTTATTTGTTTAACCCTTTAGTAACAATTTTGAGACGCAGGGGCTCCTACTCCATTGTGGCAATAAGTTATTATAATGAGCTTCATATTTGACACATCAATCAATATAAACTACCAACATACAATTCATGATCAAAGTAATATTTCAAACAAGGAATTCAACTACCAACATGATGATTGAATGGGTCAAAAGATTATAGAACCAGATGCATGCCTTTCAAAACGACGTCCAACTTCGTGCACACATCACCGACTTATGGATGCCAAAATGTACAACCAAAACTGGAGCTAGAACACCACACAACCCAGTGATGGGGTTTTACTAAGGAAGATAACCCCACGACAATGTAGGCAAAATATAGGATACATTCACAACACCAATTTACAAAGCACAGAATGAAAAGCATCACCATTTCTTGTTGAAATATGTTATAACAGTCAGGATTACTTCAATACAAGCATCAAAGCATCACTCAAGCTCCGATATCAATTATTTCTTAATGCGTCCTGCCAACAGATGCATATCAGGAGATTCAGGACTCACGTTGGGACCCAAGGGTGCACGTGCCACTGACCCCCCCCCCCCAGGATCCAGCCAGTTCACCAGGCAGGCCCCACCACATAGAACCCCTCAGATCGTCATCCCAAAAACCAGGACAGTCCACAGATTAGGTCAGATGGGCACACATGCACCGCATACGTACAGAAGAAATGGCCAATGATCCAAATTCAACATACACATGGCCACCGTAATGGGTGAAAAAAGCCTGACTTCACTGGGCCCCACCTAAGAGCGGCCTTTATATCCCACACTTGTGCCATGCGTCCCAATCTGTGAGACCATGCTGCATTCCTGTTTTGAATAATTAATCTACTAGATAGATTTTTCTTACATTGATGGCAAAGTATTAAACCAAAAGGATAAAATAGAATGCTTGCCAATTACTCCAAAAGAAATACCCAAAGCACAAAAGCATCATTGATTCCTTCGCTTCAAAGAACACTTATTACTACTTTCCAAAATCTTATCTACCAACCACTCTCACGCAAGTGGCAACGAAACACATTGTGCAAATTCATGAAAAGAGAGCAGATAAATTCAGCAAAAACCTCATAAGATCAGAGAAGAATCACAAGTGGAATTCAGAATCAGATCCCAGAATTCAAAATTCAAAAATCCAGAAAAAATAAAAGAAAAGAAAGGAAAAGTAGATGTTCAAACTCACTATTCCCTTGCTCTCGTAGTAATCGTTCAACGCCCATTGATACTTGGATTGATTCAAACCAAACCAGTCGGCCAAATACTCATCCACACTCGAATGCACTGCCGAAACCACATCAGAGCAAGATCAAAACCCTAGAAACCTCCTCTGCCCAAAAACCCAACTGACCTGCACAGCGACCACGGGAAATTGTATCCCGCAGGCACTCCCTGTTCAGCCCCGTGATCGGAACCATCCATCCGTCTGATGCAAAAACTTCACAGATCACATGAATGATCTAAACTTGAGTAGATTTTCAGGAAATAATGTGAACCGTTTCTCTATCTAATGTAACCGTACATTTTCAGGCAATAATGGGATCCACTGGAAAATCCAACCAACAAGATCCTCGCAACATGGCCCATCCACAACGGCTCTCACTGGATAAACGGTTCTGATCACCACCGAAAGGGGCCAATGAACGGCGAACGGCCCAGCGGACCACAATTCCGAGTAGTCCGTCGGACCATCCTCCTCCTCCCAACCAACCCTAAAATCTCGAAAATCCCTGCCAAGAAGGAAAAGAAAAGATAAAGACAAAAGTACCCCTAGATCAGCATGAAATTACCGTCTTGCACTTTGGCGATCGCATTCCAGAAGAACCCAAGTCCTGATGAAGATCGGGCTACCGACGCCGGCTTCTCGAACTGCTGAGGCGGAGGTTGTACGGGCGGTGGCGTTTTCGGAGATTCCACTGCATTTTGAGGGGGCTTTGGCGTCGACGGAGGGGTGATGAAAACGGTATATCTCCCCGCCTTGCCTATAACGGGCGGCGGTGTTGTAGAAGCCTCTCTCGTCGTTCTGGTAGAAGCTGCCATAGCGAAAGCTCGCTGTAGTAGAGAGGAGAAGAAGAACGGAAGGTGGGAGAGTGGGAAAAGGGAAGATGGATGTTGGGTTTTTAAAACGAAGCATCTCATGCTCTGCTTTTAGATCTCTGTCTTCGTTTTTCTTGTATGGAAGTTTTGATACACTGCCGGATTATGTAAATCATACATACGTATACCGTCATTTGTTCAATTTCAGCCGTCTATATCAAGATCAAAATCCTGAATGGATAAAAATAAGTGGAATTTTAGTATATATCAGAAGTAAAATTAAGATAAAATTTATTCAACTGTCTGAAATTGGTTATGGAATTTTTTAGATTAATTGAAGGTTATGATTCTCTAATCATTTTGATATTGCGTTTGTGGCCCAATTTAAGAGATTTTGACTGTTTAGACGGTTTGGATTAGGTTTTTTTAATGTGATTTGTAGTTTTATTGAGTGCGTGAGTACATCTGTCATCATACGGCAGCGTATGGTGAAAAATACTCTGCCTTTCTTTTCTTTTTTTAAGTTGAAATCTGCCCCTGTTTTCTTCGGAAATATCAGAAATGGGTTTAGTTGGGCGTTGTACTTTTGTCTACGGGGAAATCATGGTACATGGCCTGCATCTTTGCAGGGAATACACGTGTTTCTATTTCTGATACGTAGGGCCCATGTTTCGATAATCTTGTCCGTTCATTTGTTTTATGTCGTGGTGGATTGATAATCCCAGAACTTCTTAGGTTCGAAGGTTTTAGAAACTGATACTAGGACCTTTTGAAGTTTGATGTGGACTATCTTTCTGTTTCCATTAGATAATACGTACACAACGTACCAACGGTCTGGATTTTCAAAATATTGGCGCACTTTAGAATTGAAACACGTGTACACCGTACAAATATGCAGCCGTTTTTCGTTCTTGGGCGTGGGTTCGGTCGGATGGGACCTGATTGATTTCCTCTGGTCTTTTCTGTGGGGCCCACCTAGATGTATATGTTGTATATCTACGCCGTCCATCCCTTTTTCAAGCTCATTTTATGCCAAGGCCCCATAAATGAAGCAGATTAATTCTCAGGTGGACCACACCAAAGGAAACAGTGGTATTGACAATTAAAAACTATTTGTGGGCCATAGAAGTTTTGGATCAAGCTGATATTTACGTTTTTTCCTTTATCTAGGTCTTTGTAACACTTTAAACAGGTTGGATAGAAAATAAACGCTATGGCAGACCTTAAGAAGTTTTTAATGGTAAGCTTTCAATAATCACTGTTTCCTGTGGTGCGGTCCACTTGAAACTTTTACCTGCTTCATTTTTTTACTCATTACCTAAAATGAACTGGAAAACGGGATGGACGGTGTGGATATACAACAAATATATCTATGTGGGTCCCACTGAAAACACCGGACGGAACTCTGTCAGGTCAGGACCTGACTGAATCCGCGCCCACTTCATGCTCGGTTGAAGTGAGGAGATAAGAAGAGCAGGATTGAAAATCCTACTTTCGATGCGCGAGCCATTTTGGTGACTTTGTATATCCGTCCATCAGGTGGTCACTAGAATATATGTTTATCAGATGAAAATCGGGCCGTCAAATCTATTAAGTGACCGATATTTGAATAGATCATACGAATGTAGAAAGGAATGACCAATACACATTGAGCATAGATGTGTGATCCACATAATTTCTGGATTAGAATGAGTTTCACATCAAGATGCCTGGAAGGTGGATATCATCTGATGAACGGACAGGATCACATATCCAAGTGACACTTGGCATGTTTGACGAGAGTAGAATTTGTCATCCAACCAGCGCGAGTAGACACGCGAGGGCTATCAGTTGAAGTTTGACTGATGACCTTGAAAATTGCTAAAATTACTCCCGACCATGAATCGTGCTTCCGGCATTTGCATGGGTATTTTAGTCATTGCAGTGGAAAAGTGGGAGAGCGGATCAGGTGTGGCCACGACCTTACCTAACACAGTACTACCCTGACGGTGGGGCCCACTATGATATATATATTGTATATCCATCCGTGAATCCGTTTTTAAATATCATTTCATGATATGATCTAAAAATCAAACGGATTAAAATATCCGGTGGACCACTCCACAGAAAACAGCGGTGAATGACCATTACAAACTTCTTGTGGGCCACAAAATTTTTGGATCAAGCTGATATTTTTTCCCTTCATCTAGGTCTATGTGATATTATCAAAATTTTGGATGAAAAATAAAATTTATGGTGGGCCCTATGATTTTTTAATAGTAAGCTTTCATTCACCACTGTTTTCTATGTTATGGTGTAAATAAGATTTCGATCCACTTCTTTTTTACACCATGCTCTGAAATTATCTGAAAAAACGGTTGTACGGAGTGGATATAGAATACATAGATCAATATGGGCCCCACATTAAGGGACGCACCGTGGTTAATAAGGCCATGGCCGCACCTAATCTTCTCCCGAAAAGCAGATGCTTCGTTTTGTGCAGCGAGGAGCTGGAAAGTATGGCTTTACGCACTCACGCACACGTGTGGATGACGCATACGTGTGATTCAATCTTAACCATCCAAATCATAGGCAACGTTGTGGATGGATCATGATACAAAAATTTAGACTGAATAAGTTCTGACAATATCAAATGAACGGTTGGATGAAAAAATTCAGTGATCCAATTCAATAATCCAGGGACTATTGATCCAAGATTAAGATCTTCAGCTAATCATTCTAGGATGTACCGGTATTAAATTATGGCCCACAAATAGGACGGTCTTGATTGAGATTTAAATATGTCATTCGCAATGTGGATATCTGCATGGGTATGAATATGACAGTCAGTCTGCCGGAGTATCGTCGTTTTTTTTTCTCCGTTTTGAAAAGACCGGCTACAGTCGAATGTTGACTGTGCAGTGTCTAATCTAACCGTCCAAATCGCTGAGCCGATTATTGATGGAAGATAAACGAATATTGCACTAAAAAATAATACTGACCATCTGATTTTTTTCCCTTCAAACTTGACCGTTCATTATTTTATTTTTAACCATCCATTTGATAGCCATTGATTGGATGGTTAGAATCAATGCACAGTTGTCCCGATATACAGAAAATCTGGACCGCTCATCCATTAAGGATTACTATTTATGGCCATCAAGAAAAACCTAATGGATCGATTTGTTTTGGCCTTCAAATGGACGATGGGATGAAAAGGATGGACAGTTCACAGAAAGTTATAAATTGAACTATCAGAATCATTCAGTCGATGAAAATTTTCTTCTTATGGATCATCCATATTAGATCCACTATTTGGACGGTCCGGATCCATCAATGAAATCGCAGATTTGTATGCGATCATCTGCAATTAACCTTCCTCCAAACTTAATAAAGGCATAAGAAGCATTTATTAAACAACGACTTCGGCGTAAGAATCAGGTGGAGAAAGTTCACATACAATGTTTCATTTTCTGCTGACGTGTCGCTTCAGTGATAATCGGAGCCGTGAAAATTGTTAAAATTTCCATCCAACGTTGTACTTGAACATTCCTACCGTCCCACTAAAAGATCCCAGCCTTTGGATGGGAATCGTAGTTGTATCTTTTCTGAACTGTCCACATGTGAATATATAGGAGAGCCCCATCTTATTAACGGTCCGGATCACAGAAAGATGGGTCCCATGCACCGTATTCAGAGAAAAGCAAATCTAGTAGTTTTGAAATAGAATGGCATCATTGTTATTTTAAGAAAAACCAGGGGCGATATCCTAAACGGGCCTGTATTTGAAAAAAGACAAGGTTCTACTTCTTCCTGTGGTCTCTCCCAGAATCTACAGGCTTACGTTGTTTTTTTTATTTTGTATTCTCGGATGTGATATTTTATTGACGAAAGTGCCCACCGCTCCTCTTTTTCTAATCTCCAAGATGGTTAGGTGGGCCCCACAAGTACTGTTTTCTATCGGCGATATGGTTAGGTGGGCCCCACAAGTGTTTTTTTGTAAAAGATGGAAGAGAATTAGTCCCTGTGATGGACCATGCTCATGCACTGATGAACACAAAGAGGGCTGCTGCTTTCATCCACGTGCGTAGATAGTCCAGCCCTTCTCCAAATCCGAGCTGTCCATATAGGTGGGGCCCACCGTCTAGATGCCCTTTCCCGGACGCGGATTGGCTACTCCCCCTGCCACCAGCCAATGGCTGGTGGTCGGTGCTCTGTGGGCCCCAACATGATTTTTGTGTTTCATCCATGCCGTCCATGTATTTTTCCTTATCATTTTATGGTATGAGACCAGAACTGAGGTATATATCAATCTCAATTGGACCACATTACAGAAACAGGGTTGAATGAATGGAGACCATTAAAAACTTTTTGTGGGCCATAAAAGTTTTGGATCAAGTTGATCTTTGTTTTTCCCTTCATTTGGGTCTGTATGACCTAATCAACGGATTAGATATAAAAAAAAAACAGTACAGTGGGCCTTAGAAGGTTTTAATGGTGGATATCCAATAACTATTGTTTTCCTGTGGTGTGGTCCACCTGAGATTTATATCCCTCTCGTTTTTGGTGTCAGGCCCTAAAGTGATCTGTAAAAATGGATGAACGTAATGGATGAAACACATACAACATGGTGGGGCCCACAGAGCACCGACCACCAGCTACCGGGCTGGTGTCAAGGGGAGTTGCCAATCCGTTTCCCCCTTTCCCAAGATCAGGCTACTCACCCAAGTAAGCCTGTTCTGTAACACTGGCAAACCTGATGAGCAGAACGGTCTGATTTTTAATGGGCCCACTTGATTTTGAACGGCTAGTATACGCGTGGGAAATCAGCAGACCAAACATACAAAGGTAATATGATGCCCATGCCAACGGACTCGGTTTCGGTAGTCACCATGATGCATGTGTTTTATTCAGGCCGTCCATCCATTTTGCTAGCTCATTTCAGGGTATGGTTTAAAAAAATGAGTCAGATCCAAATCTCAGGTGGACCACACCACAGGAAACAGTGGCGATTGAATGTCCACCGTTAAAAACTTCCTAGGGCCTACTATAATGTTTATTTTTCATCCAACACGTTGATTAGATCGCACAGACCTGCATGAAGGTAAACACAATATCAGCTTGATCCAAAACCTTCATGGCCCAAATTTAAAATTTTGATGGACGGCGTGGATAAACACACATCATGGTGGGTCCACCGCACCGACCAGTACCACGTCCGTACTGTTGGGGTCACTACCGAATCCGAGTCCCATCGCAACGTTTATGTAGACGATGTTACTTCTATCCGGGCAATCCTCGGGTTGGGACCCATCTTGAGTAAGCCATGGCCCAGTAATAGAACGACGAATCTAAGCCGTCCAATCAACGGTGCACGCATGGACGGGTAAAAATAACTGGGCCACGCCCCACAGCGTATGGCCCACTTCAAGAGGGAGACCCCAACGCAAATAGGCCATGGACACACCTGATAATTCACATCAATGGCTCAAACAGCAGATTACAAAACTCACTTCAGTAGTCCGCAAACTACTGAACTGGAGCCCTTTACAAAAAGTTGAGGGTCCCTCTTTCTCAAACCTCAATCTCTTTTACAGAGAGACTTCGATGCTCCGGAGAGTCTGATAGATGATATGCAGGCATTTAGAAATTACTAAGAAACAGCATACGTGGCATAAAATTAAGTCAAAATAAACTTTGGAAATTGTAGGTCCCAGTTTAGGTTTATCATGAAATAAAAATTACACTTATTTGATAATTAGATTGGTGGACATTTATTGGATGGCCAAAAATCAAAACCATCCAATGGTCCTATTTCAACAAGTGTCTATGAATCGAAGGTTAGGATCGTTTAAACAATATTATTTTGGAAATTTGAGTTAGAAACAGTGGATTATACAATTTAGTCGGTTTAATTTGAGTTAATTTACTCCAGGTTTACGAGTTCTGAGTGCCCGCGTATCAAGCGTCATTCGCTTCCCGAGCATCATGCAACTTCGCTTTTCTAAAGTATCCGAACCTGGCAGACTCGTATGTTAGTTCAACACCATTTAAAAAATGGTGGTGATTCTTCAATCGTATATATGGCATGGTTTTACGGCAATCCAGACCATATATATCTCTGAACCAATTGTTTAAATATGAAAATAAAAAATTACACAGATAAAATGGTATGAAATATCTGATTTTTCACTCAAAATTGAAACACACACTACTTTACTCCTATCAATTTTATAGTCATTAATTAGATGCTTAGGATTTCTTGGATCATAGTATTATTAGAGATATCTTCCATCCAGAATAGCACACACAATTTGGATGGTCTGGATAACTGTATGTAAGTGCCACGTGGGGAAGATCAGTCACCACTGTTTTAAATGTGTACAACAATAAAGCGCAACGAAGGAACAAACCCCAAAGCAGATGAGGATCGCGTACTGAGGAACTCAGTACGCTAAAGGGTACTGAGTAAACTCTGTGGGGCCCAACGTGACATATGTATTTTATCCACTCCGTCCATCCATTTTACTAGTTAAATTTAGGGCTTGAATGCAAAAATGAACGATACCCAAAGCTCAAGTGGACCACACCATAGGAAAGAGTGCGAATTTAACGTCTACCGTTGAAAAATTCTTAATGGTCACGGAAGTTTTGGATCAAGCTGATATTTATGTTTTTACCTTCATCCATGTCTGCTTGATCTTATGAACAGGTTGGATGAAAAATAAATATCACTGTGGACCCTAGAAAGGTTTCAACTGTGCAAATCATTATTCTCACTGTTTCTTGTGGTGTGGTCCACTTGAGCTTTGGATATTATTCAATTTTTGGATCGTTCACTAAAACGATCTGGAAAAACGGATGGATGGCGTGGATAAACCAAATACAATCACGGTGGGCCCAACAAAGTTTACTAAGTAGGATAAAAGGTACTTAGTAACTCACTACGCAATCCAAATTCGGTTGGATAAATCCCAAACCCTAAAACCTAGGTTTTCCTTTGATGTTACATTTTGTTTTGTTGGGACACTGGGCCTGTTTGATATTCCATGTCCCATCCAAATCCCTTTTAAATTAAGTAATTATTATTTTTCATTTGAAAACCATTACCCGCTTAAATTTGGAGGGCCCACCATGATGTATATGATATATCCACGCCATCCATCCATTTTACCCTAACATTTTAGGGCATGGCCCGAAAATGAGACAGATCTAATACCCAAAAGGAAACAATAACCTTAATAGGTACACCATTGAAAGTTGTTTTCTTCACCGTGCGCACATTGACGTTTATTTGTCATTTAACCCTAAGGTCACGTAGACATTAATAAAAGTAAAACACAAATATCAGCTTAATCTAAAGCTTCCGGTGAATCGAAAAAGTTTTTAATATTATTTCATATGATGTGGTCCACTTGAGTTTTGGATCTTTCTTATTTTTGGGCTCATGCTCTAAATTCAACTGACATGATGAGTGGATTGTGTGGATGAGCCACCTAAATTAAAGTGGACTTCACATTTATTTCATAACTTCTGTTTTAGGGTTCAAAAAGTTGGTGGTGTACGGGAAAAATGCCGTAATTACCTATGTAAATAAATATTATCCATTTACAGGATAATTACCGGTTGACATGTAAAATCAAACTGGCCTTAAATGAAACTGTGAATTTCAATAAACAACCATCACACTTTTTCGTAATTTAAATTCTTTTAATTTAAAAAAAAAATGAAAATTTTACTTACTATCCAAACAAAAACTCAAAATAAAAATCCATGTTTTTCATAATTTGAATTCATTATATATATATATATAGGGAAAAGGTACTACGCGCTCGAGCGTAAAGCGGTCTCCATGAGGTCGAGCTGGGGTGGGCCCCACCGTGATGCCGTTCGAACATCTACCCCCTCAGTCAGATGCACCATCCCTGGATGGGCCCACACGGCTAAAAATGACGTCCATCTGAGACTTTTGTGGGCCACACCACGTCCAGAAGTGGAAAGGGGCCGTGCACCATTCAAACATTCAAAACCACTTGTGGCCCCCTTTCGAGACGTTTTTTGATGATCAACACCATCCATCATGTGTGTCCCACTTGGATGTAATTTTATACCACTTTTCAAGTGGTATCCAAATCTCAGGTGGACCCCACCAAGTGATTTTATATGTTTTCACGTGTATACTTATGTTTTCAGAAGGTATGGCCCACCTGAGTTCCGTGGACGGTCGATTTTGGGCAGTCGTATGGGTCCCATCCTGGGTGGTGCATCGGTGGACGGTGTGGATCTTCGAAAGGAATCACAGTAGGGCCCACCCCAGCTCGACCTCATGGACGACCGCTTTACGCTCCAGCGCATAGTACATTTTCCCATATATATATATATATATATATATATATATATATATATATATATGGGAAAAGGTACCATGCGCTCGAGCTGACAATAAGCTTCTCGTGAGGTCGAGCTGTGTGGGCCCCACCGTGATGCGTATCGACCATCAACACCATGCATTTGATGGGTACCCTTTAAATTATAAGATATCCCAAAAACCAGCTGTATACGGAACTCAGGTGGGCCACACCATTTAAAATTATGTGAAGACATCGTTAAAACATAAAAAGTACTTGTGTGGGTGTGTGTGTGTGTGTTGGAAATGCTCATGCACGTGAAACTTGGTCTGAACCCTCATTCAAGTGGGACACACATAATGGATGGGCTGAATTTGCAAACCACATCTTGGTGGGCCGTCAAAAATGGTTATGAATGTTTTAATGGTGTACAACCCTCTCTCCACTTCTGTATGTGGTGTGGCCCACACAAGTCACAGATTGACTTGATTTTTGGGACCTAGGCCCACGATGGAATGGTGCATCTGACTGATGGGGTAGATGTTTGAAACGCATCACGGTGGGGCCCACGCAGCTATACCTCATGGGACGGAGCCGTGAGCCCGAGCGCATCCTACCTTTTCTCTATATATATATATATATATATATATATATATATATATATATATGACAATAGGGTATCTCCATCCCTTTTGAAGGCGAGACTATTCCCCGTGGATGTACAAAACCACCCACGAAAATATATGAAATTTTTACTTACCATCCATACAAAATTTCAAAATAAAAATCCATGTTTTATTAATTTTCATGAAAATCGTCATTAAATAATTATTGCCTTTTTCCGTCTCCGGTCCTATTGTATTGGGCCTATTTCCACTCCCAGATTGCATCTTAGATGATGATCTGAATCATTCATGTTCTAGATTTTATTACATACAAACCATTGTAAGAAATACTCATCGAACAGATGATTCTCCATGGAAGATGAATATGAAGATTAATAGGAAAATTGAAAAGTAATTTTTTTAATGACTCACATATTAAAATCCAAGATTACAGGTCAAGATCATCAATGAAAAATTATTATAATATCATAGTTTGTATCTGCTAATAATAATATGAACTGTTCAGATCAATCTAAAGATGACATCCGAGGGTGGAAAACAGCCTTGTACTGTTGCAAGAGGGCAGGGTACCCATCAAAGCCCAATCTTAATAGAAGTCCAGGGACTGGATAATTTCAAATATTTTTAATCCCTTCTCCCCTTCAAAACACTTTTAACCGTCCAAAAGGTGGGCCACACCACAAAGGCCACCTAGAGAAAAAGCCGTACTAATCCACCTATTAGGTGGGCCATACTCGAACCCTAAGCCATGCTGTCCACAGTCCATTGATTTTAAGCGGACCATCTGTTGTTCGCCTCAGGTGATCTCTATGACATGGCCCATCTTTTTAACGGCTCAGATGTTCCACGCAAGTGACACACTTAAGGTTGCATCTGAACATCTCTCATTTTTTGAGTTGATTTTAAACCAGATTCAAAGCATGCATGAGAAAACATTGTCCACGTGTGACATGTATATGCGCATTTTAATATATATTAATTACATAGGATTCCTTCCCCCACAATACTTTAATAGTCATTAATTCCATACTAATCACACTCCAAAGATCTAAATCTATATATTTTATATATGCCATACCTCACCTGACCTCATTGAATTGGACTACCCATCATGTGGGGCCCACCTTTTGGATCATCGTATCCGTTGATTCAATGTTTACTAAAAGGATGTTCATCTCCAATATATTAGAAAGGGTCCAAGCATCGATAGGAACTGTCCACCATATGGGGCCCACCATTGATTGTTCATCCTCCTTAAACCCATTTTGACCAGACAATCTTAACCATGCTATCAATGGCTCAAAAAACGGATGGTCCACTTGATTATATGGACCGCCCCCACCTTTCTTGCCCTTCACCCTACTGTTCATCCCATCAATGCCTAGAGGAACAGATGAACCATACATATTGATTACAGTAGAAAAGGTCTAATTATTCATATGGATTGTTTATTACATTATCAGTGGCCCACCTTTGATTACACATCCCTCTTGAATGATCGCTTCAATCAGGCGAATCTTAAAAGTGGATGATTCATATGCAAACACTAGAAAATGTCTGGTCACTATTTTAAACAATCTATCACGCAGGACTCATCTTTGTTGCCTGCCACTCATTTGATCAAATGACCTTAACCATTTCAGACATTGCTTGAAACCGTTCATCATGTAGGACACACCTTTGATAGTGGAGTTTGATGAGAGAAAAATGGACCATCAATGGAAGAACGCAGAGGGAAGCTAGGAGGATTGGTACATGACCACTAGATTTGTGGATTTCAAACCCCACCCATTTTCCCATGTAAATGGGTAAAAAAAATATTTACACCGCCCCATGAAAAAACACATCTCGATCGTGGCAGAATGATGTATGTGTTGTGTCCACCAGATCATTTTAGGGCATGAGCCCAAAAATGAGGCAGATATGTACCTCAAGTGGACCACACACAGAAAGCAGTGGGGATTGAACACCTACCATTGAAAACTTCTTGGAGGCCATAGACATTTTGGATCAAGCCGATATTTGTATTTCCCCTTCATCCAGGTCTTTGTGACCTTATGAACAGGTTGGATGACAAATAAACATCGTGGTGGGCTATATGAAGGTTTGAACAGTGGGCATCATTGTCTCCACTGCTTTCTGGTGGTGTGTTGTTTCACTTAAGCTTTGGATCTGCCTCATTTTTGGGCTCATGCCCTAAAATGATCTGAAAAAATGGATGGGCGGGTGTGGATATAACACATAGATCATGGCAGACCCACAAATCTTTGCCGCATTTCGAAAGGTGAGAAACACACACTCTTACACCCCCAAGCACATATGGGTTCTTGAACCCATGACCTCAGAGTCGAAACACAGTCTACCATAAGTAGAGACCCACTACGGTCCATGGGAAGCTCAAATACAACAAATGATCCATGCTCTACCAAACGGCTAGGTAATGTCATGATTGCATTAATGCAATACATTACTTCCAAAATCCACCTTCCAAACACACCCTTATGACTTAGACTCAGCTGGATCCAATCCAGTTTGACACCACAAGTAACCCCAACTCAGACAAGTCGAATTGATTCAGACTCGAAGCAGGACAAGTCAGTCAGAGTCTCCTAAAATTTAACCATGACCTTACATAAGCAGATTTTCTGGAGAAAATGGGCAGGAATAGGTCCGGCTGGAGAGGTGGCTGGACTGAACCATCCATGAAAGAAAGGGGCAGTCGGAGCTTAAATCATTGATCTTGTTGGGCTCTGTTTTCTGTGAGCCCCAAGTGCCCAAAAAGTTTAAAACAAAGTCACCCAACCTTTCTAATTTGTGATGGTTAAGAAGAGATACCGCAACAGTCCACAACCCGACAACATCCAAAGTTCAGTTGCCAGGATCTTCTGGTCCAGGAGATTTTTGGAACATGGTGCAACCATGGTGGGGTGCGATAGACCAACGGTCAGGGTTACAGAGCGATGGGCTCCACCAATCAGAAATGAAATCCTACATATACTTCAGTAAGACATGGGCCACATCCTATAATTCCTCTTTAGGGGCATCATAAAGAGGAACTGCATCACATAGAAGACTTTCCACCTGGCTTCGACAGAAAAGCATCCTGTCAGATGCAATTTCATGGGGCATCCAAATGCAGCCCTAGTATAGAAACTTGAAAAATCAACTCAATATCTAGACATGTTGGGTTAACTGGAAGACCTGATTTGACTCGACTCTTTTTTTTTCTTTTTCTTTTTTGAGAGGTGATATTTAAGAATTAAATTATAAATAAGATTTTACTAGTAATAGGTACTTGGAATGATATGGGTATGAAAAAGGACATCTAATTGCCAAAGCAACATTAGCTTGCTGGGAGACATTGTGCCAAAGTGCCAGGAGTGGTGAGTTTGAATCCTACCACCGAGTAGGCGAGCTAACTGAATGAATCATGCTGAGTCTGAATTGAGTCAAGCTCACCAACGAATTTTGTAGTGACTCGGTTTGATTTGCAGCCGAGTCGAGTTGACTTGGTCGGGTACCAAGTCAAGTTGCCGAGTTTTAGAACTATGAACAAGGCCTCAAAGACAATTCGAAATGCCATTTCCAAAGTATACAACACCATGTCAATCTTCACAAGAACATTAGGGAGAACAAAGAAGAAGAGAATAACAAGAAAGAAGCAAGAATCACATCATTCTAGAGATTACCGTGGAGTCTGAACACCAATAAAATTCTGAAATCACGCCCACCGTACATGTCAATAATCAGTCAGGTTTCTTCAAGTTCAAACAGTTGTCTGCCGCTTGGTTAAACAGCTCCTGGACCTGCTTTAATTCCTGTTCTGGTAACAGAAACACCACACAATTCATTAGCTAAGTTGGAGTTGGTTCCTTGTCTTCCGTTCCCAATAAAATCAAAAGAACAAAAATGCATGCCTGACCTGCCTGTTCTTTTTTTAACGATTTAACTTTCTGAAAGGATAAAGAAGAGAGTTCGCGAATTTCATTAAAGATGTTGGAAGCTTTGATCATTTGGAGTGCACTCCTTGGAAGCCCAACAAGTGTTTGGAGTCCTTTTGAATTATAAGCCTTCCGATTTTGGTAAGGACTCTCAAGGACCTCCCTACATGCTTAAACCTCTGTGATATTTGAGTCCCACCATCCAGCCAGACCAGAGAGTTCTTCAAGCTATACTGTTCTCATCTCTACTCTCTTATCTTCCAAGCAATTCAGGGTTGGCTTTAAAAAAGCAGACTGGGCCAAAGTTCTACAAATCCACTGCCCACCAGGCATCAACCTAACTGTTTTACTGGGCTTAGACATGACCACGGCAGAGGCTATATTGACAACAGTTGTCTATGGACACGGTCCCACCCAGTACTAAACCCATGACCAACTAATACATGCAAGCAAAGGACGGTAATGGAGAGGCAGTTGCAGACAAACCACTGAGTATGAGATACACATACACAGATGCAATTCCCTCGGGCCCAATGTAGTCCAATCATCAACAAAGACCATTTGATGAGTGGTGTTGTAGGTTGCACATGAACCAAAATAACAATGACTAGATAATCAAAGCCATATATGGGAAAGCAAAATGGATGGTAGGAGTAAAAAACGTCTCACTTTCTAGGTATCTTTTTTCCCCTTGCTAGTGCTTAACCTGTTGTACAATTCATCATATGCTTTTTACACTGGTCGTACTGCTTTTACCACCTTTTTCTTACAGGTGCCCCAGCTGAGTCACAGAACAGCCTAAATTTTGGCTTGACCTTTCATCTGGAATGGATGAAGTGTATGAATGGCCTTGATCATATATATACAACACATGGGTCCCCTACCAGTACCACTGAATTAGTCATCTATGTCCACATCTCCCAGACTCATTCCTCCTCCCCATAATACCTACCCTTTGAAGTTCCACGACCCATCCAAGAAGGAAAAAGGCCTATTTATATACGAGTGGTCTTCTCTCAAAAAATTTCAAATGTCCATCTATCTTGTTAAAATAAGGTCTATTTATATACGAGTGGTCTTCTCTTAAAAAATTTCAAATGTCCATCTATCTTTTTAAAATAAGTATCAGTTACTCAATAATCGTTGCAAACTCAAGATTCTTATCTCCCAACTTATTTCTATCCCAAACCCATATACCACACACTCACCCGCACATAACTGCCACCTACTATCCTCTCGTAAATGTCCATTTAAGCTTCCAACTACATACCTTTACCCAATTGGTAAACCTTGTAATATCTCATCCAACACGTCACAAAACAGTATTTTAATACTTTCTTCCTGCTCCACCTGAGGTGCATGTGCACTAATGATATTATCACCTCACCAAAATCAATAACTGCTATAAGTCCCATCCCCATTCTCTTAATCTCTTCTATCCTTCATATCTTTATCCACAACTATCCTCCCCCGCCCCCAGTATTATCTTTCAACAACAATATATAGCCAATTAGCCATCCCCAATCTTTTTAGCGTTATCTGTTTTCCGATTCATTTCCTCCAAGCTTATTAAGTCTACTTTTCATTGTATTCACCAATTCTACATTCTTACTTGACAACTATCCCTCCCATTCCTAGTATCATCTTTCAGCAACAATTTATAGCCATTGCCAATCTTTTTAGTCTTTTTCTCTTTTCCACTTCATTTCCTACAAGCTTATTAACTCTACTTGATGCAGGGACGTGATGACCTAATCCTAGATGGATGTATAATCAGGTTAAAGAATGTTCAAATAAATACACGAATCAACTAACCATTTCCAATCAAAGAAATTAGGCAAATTTCGACACAAAGATGAGATCATTCCGTCAGGATCATGCCCCTTAGCATAAAATCACGTAAACAGTAAAAAAGGAAGACCTAGGGATATGAGGATATCCCAGATCTAGTATAAGTCAGTCCACGGTGAAGTTTGGATCTGATTTTACTAACTAACCATCTCTCTTTTCTGTTCAAACTAAAAAGGGATATCCAGAGATGAACGAAAGGGGTGAAGAATAAAGAGTTTGATATGAAAAAAATACAGGTCCTTTTGTTATCAAAAGAAAAGGAGGATGCTTCTTACATTTTCCTGCACCTCGAAGATCTAGAAAGAAGGAAACCTAAAATCGGAGTAGAATCCCCAACACTCAAGGGCCAATCTTGAAACTCTAATCTTTTGAATAAAGAGGAATAAAAGATAAAAATTTATATTCATTCAATAATAATGAAAATAGGGTTTTTCACAACATATATATAAGCTATGGAAAAAGCAAAAAGTGCACTAAAGTCCCTGAAAACAAGAAAAATAACAAAAAGATGAAAAAATAAAGAAAGTGCATTAAAGCTCCTGAAATAAGAAAAAAAACAAAAAAAACAAAACAAAAACACTTAAAATTAAAACACTCGTGTGATCCGACCCATGGATCTATAGTCAAGGTGCAGTCTTGTAGCTCCTACACTCGTAGCGCGTCAGAAAATGGGTCCGATGGACCCAACGTCCATCCACATCAACTCCTCCGCTCCGATACTCTGTCGGCGATGCCTCCTCTTCTGGTACACTCTAAAGGGTGCATCACTGATGTCCACATTACTATTGTTCATTGTATCCACATTCCACCAACTCTACATTCTTACTTGACAAAGTTCCCATATTCCGAGTGGTGAGACTACTACTCATTTGGCCTTTCTTACCAGTTACAAACTATATATTAAAATAGTGTTGCCAAACCCACACATGCCTCGAAATGTGTGGAAACTGACCAATGCATTGGGTGATCATGGATGTCCACTCATCAGGCAAGTCGTACATGAAGGTCGATTGTGGATTTCCATTGTTAACACACAAGTGATCTCCAAATGACTTGATCGGACGTGCCTCTTGGGCAGGTTCTACAAACTGGGTCTGCCAGTGCATGGCTCAGACGTCCCAAATACACACCAAGTTAGGGTGATTGGTCACATGAAGAGGTACGTGGGGACTTAGCGAAGCACACATCAAATTGGCAATGAAGGGGATCAAGGGCTTGATTGCTCAAAAAGGTCACTTTGAAACCCTAGGTCAATCATAGGGGGAATTGAGGAGCTCCCTCATCACTTTGCACAATACGTGGAAATAATATTAAATCACAGAAAAGGCAAAATGAGGGGTGAAATCTTTACCTATTGATAACTAGGGTTCTAAATGGGCCAGCTGTAACCGAACAAACTCAAAATATTTAATAGGTCCAGCCATATCGAGTTCAAAAGCTGGGCCCAAACCAACACGGTCCATCATGTTGTCAACTTGATCACTAACTACACATAATTAACTAAACGTTCTGGAAGAAAAGACCAGAATGATCACCTGCATACTCCAATTGCTTCTGAAGCTCTTGTCCTACTGCTTCATTTTCCGCCTGTATATTTAGGAAAGTTCATATGAAGAGATTTTAAGTTCGAGCAAAATTATATTGGTAGGAAAAGGGCAGGTGTTGCATCTTATTTAACTTGAGGCAATAAACACTTAGGGTGCTTCTGGATGCACAATCCAATTGAATTGAATAATTAGTATAATAAAGTAGAGAAAACCAAATTCTAATTTCCTTCCTCAAGCATTCCAGTCAAGTGGCTGGACTCCAAATTGCAATCATGTTACTTCAAGCTGGACTTGAAAAGGAACAAAACTGCAAGTTGAGGACGGCAACCTTCCCTGAGCACAATAGGAAGTATCTTAATTTTTTATATATGTGAGCTGGACTCAAACCCAAGACCTCAATGTTGAAACATGCCGTCTACCATTGATCTATGGGCTCAAACCCAGGAAGTAACTTTGTCACTGCCTCTTCATTAAACTAAATGTTCATAATTCAATCCAATTGTGTATTCAGATGCAGCTTTAGGGTGCTTTTGGTTTACAAAATAGAAGCTAAAGTTTAGAATAGCTTCTATTTTTGTAAGAGAAGCTGCCAGAAGTAGCTTCTCATGGTGTTACCAAATGCACCCTTAAACTTAACTCCGATAGGTCTAGTAAAAAGCAAAACATAGATCAGTGTACCTCGAGTTCTGCAATCCTTTTCAATTGTTCCTCCTCACCTCCCTCTGCCAATGGCAGTGCCGTGACAAGCACATCAAACTGCAAGTAAATGGGTACCTTTACTCCATGACTATGTTGAAGCTTTACATCATTCGAACATTAGTGTAATATCATTAAGTATTGGATGCTGTGAAATGCTTGACTGTCTTGGTACTCAGTAGTCTTATATTCTAATCACAGAGAGAAGTAAGTTATCACTACAGATTTTAGAAAGTGGGCTGCTTGATCAGCAATGCAACGTGTAAGAGATGATTTTAACTAATGACTCAATCATTTGTGAGTAATGTCTAAAGCTATTGATTTTAACTAACGAATCAATTATTTAAACCAAAGAATTAAAGAAATTATCTTCTTTGTAATCTTTCGGACTTGTATATAATGGTGTATCAGACCATTCTTTGATAAGAATGTTGTCTGTCAGCTTGACTTGTTGAAAGTCAACCAAATTGGCTTTAATGGAACACAAACCAAGCATAAAGGTGAAGCAAGTCTCACCACATTGAAATACAACAAAAATGAGATTAAAACATGAAAAGAAGGAGAATGTTTACCCTTTTTCTTCCCAATTTTCCCATAATGGTCACCAGTTTGATTCGTCAAATCCCACTCAAATCATTTGTTTTTGTTAAATCTGTCAAAACATGAAGTGGTTGTCTATGGAGTGTTAATTGGACCTTATTCTATGGGTCGTCTATGGAGTGTTAATTGGACCTTATTATATGGGTCGTCTATGGGGTTTGGGCACATTGCTTTTAAGACTTTAAAGTCATTGCTTAAGCAAGAGGGGCATACGTGTAATTTAACCTTTTTTATTAGTGAAGCCTAATAAAATATAAGAGAGGGGGCATGTGGAGGCTCTCAGCAGGGCAGCCATCCAACTCTCTTCTTCTCCCTTTTCCTCTTTTCTCCTCTTCTTTTTGTTAATTTCTCATCTTTCTTCTCTATTTCCTATTATAATATTTCTCTTTACACATTTCACATGTTATCAGAGCAAGGTTGAGAGTGATTTGGGTCTCAAATATTCTCTTTTCAAATCCCCAATTTCTAGATCGAGATTGGAGGACCTCCAAACCATAGAGTGCTGATCGGACCTTAAGGAAATAGTCTTCCTTGTTGGCTTCATGCAGAAGACGACATGTTTTCTGTGTTGTTCGTCAAGTAAAGGGAATTGCTAAAAAAAGGGAGCATAGGAGCCTCGCCATGAAAAAGAAAGCTGGCGGATTTTTCTATTAAGGTGATGCCTGAGTTGTTTTTCCTCTGTCACTTTGTGTTGGAAGCAGTATTTTGATAGTTTCATCTATCCGTTATGTTATGTGGAACATATGAATGACTGTGAAGTGAGTTCTAGTTGATGAGAGGCTGGAATTTTTATGTGGTATAGTTAAGAGGTGTGCCTGTGTATGAATGAAGTTATATTTTTCTGTATAAGTCGAAGTAAATCAGTTCAAAGGTGGCTCTGGAGCTGAAAAGCGCAGTTAGTGGTCCTTTGGCACTAGGAGAAGTGTTTGGACCGTTGTTTAATGAGGCCATAACATCCATGAAGTTGAATGGGAAAAATTATCTTCACTGTGCTAAATCAGTTGAAGGATTTCTTTTAGCCCAAGAAAATGATCAATTCCTCACGGAATATAAATCAAAGGAATCTGATTCTAGACATAGAGAGTGGATGCATGATAATGCCCAGATCAGATCATGGCTATGGAACAGCAAGGAACCCTAGGTGCGCTCTAATTTGGTGTTCAAGAACACTACGAAAGATGTTTGGGATGCCATAAAAAAGATGTGCTCCTCAGAGCAGAATATCTCACGGGTCTATCATTTGTATGAGAAGATTTTCTCATTCCAAAGGGGAGACAAGTCCCTTAGGGAGTATTTTGCTAAACTGACTAACATGTAGGAAGAGCTTTCGATATACTCTCGTGAAGAAGTAGTTGAAGGATATAAAAGTGGTGAAACTTTTGTTGGGTTGGCAAAAGAATATCAGTCGTCTAAAGATCAAATTTTGAGTGGCAAGTCAATCCCTTCGGTTGTCAAAGTCTATGCTAGGCTTCAGAGAGTCTCTCTTGCAAATGACTCTGACAATGCTCATGTGAATGAATCTGATTAGGTTGTATTGGCTTCTTCATCTAGTTTCACCATTGTATGTGAAAGCCGAGAGGTCGGATAGGTCATGCTATGTATCACGGTGGCGGAGGCAGTGGGTTGCCAAGGGGAGGTAGAGGTGGCCATGTTAGCAGAGGAGACCACATATGCACTCACTGCAATCGAACAAATCACAATGTGGACTTTTGTTGGGATCTCCATAAAAAGGCTTCAGAAGCTAATCAAACTCTTCTAGCAGACAATGTTTATGTTGACAATAGACCCACCACTTTTGCATCAAATGTTGGTGATGATCAAATTAGTATAACAATATCACAAGAAAAATATATATAATTTCTCTTCCAGTGGCTCTATGTCCAACAATACTCCTTCCACTTCTACAACCACATTTCTCAGGCAGGTAAAATGTGCCTCTTGGCATCTCCTCCTTCTCCCTAGGTCATCGATTTTAGTAAGTTTAATCATATCTGGTAATCGCAGTTCCTTTTTTTTCTTCCATCTCTCTAGAATTACAAACTCCTGTTCCATACCTTACGAAAATATCGCATATAGAGTATAAAACGTACTAGCTAAGTAAACGTCATAGAACTCATTTTATTTTATTTTTTAATCTACAATCAATATTATGAATGATATTCCATTTAAATGATTTCACTGTGATGTGTGGGGACCAGTTAGGTTTTAATTACTTTATTCTTTAAAAGTTATCTCTTGGAACTCTCAAACCTATGTACAAAGTCAATGTATTATCCATTAGACATCTTGTGCTTATACACCTCAACAGAATGGGGTAGTTAAGCGCAAGAGTAGACATCTAATTGAGGTTACTCGTACTTTGTTATTAGAAATTAATATCCCACGATCTTATTGGGATTATGCAGTTCTTACCACATGTCATTTGATAAATTAGATGCCCTCGTCAATTTAAATGGCAAAACTCCATTCTTATGGTTATTCCTTGATCGACCAATATTTTCGGTGCCTCCCAAAGTGTTTGGTTGTATTTGTTTTGTCCATTTTCTTGGATGTGGTCAAGCTAAACTTGCACCCCACTGAGTTAAATGCATTTTTTTGGGATTTCGTGTACTAAAAAAAGTTTAGTGATGATATTGTCCTTCACTCAAAAAACACTTTGTGATAGCTAATGTTACATTCTTTAAAAAAGTCCCTTTCTAAGGTAAAACCAAATGGATTGCAAAAGTCACACCCGTGGAAGTTCATTTACCTAATATTTTTCCTTCAAAATTTGTTGTTAAGAATCACCACCTCAAAAGGATATCGTGCAAACATATTATTGAAAGAAGAGAAAATACCAAGTAACACTGTCTATTCCCTCTCAATCCACACCATCGACTACTATGCCTAATGAGGTTCTCACTCTTTCTGAGTCTACAAAAGTTATCAATAATCTTCCCATTGTGGTTCTATGTTTCTCATCCAATCTCTAACTTTGTTGCCTCTACCCACTTGTCTACAAATTATTAAAAATTTACCCTTGCTCGTCCAATGTATCTGTACCTACTTGACCTGCAATCAAGTAAGACACTAGCGAAGTGTAGATGGTCTACACAGTAAAATATCTTCTTGATGGATCAATTGATCGTTACAAAACCAGGGTGATTGCCAAGGGCTACAATTTAGTTTATGGAGCATATTATCCAGATATATTTTCATTGGTGGCCAAGCTTAATTCATTTCACGTGGTTATATCTATAGTTGTAAATCGTGATTGACTCCTCTTTTAGCTAGGAATTACACGAAGAAGTCTGCAAATTAAGTCTATATACTAGGTATGTCACTCAGGGGAAGTTCATTAAAGTCTGCAAATTAAGTCTATATATGGATTGAAGCAATCGCCATGGGCCCTGAAAAATTCAATAGTGTGGTGGTGTCATATGGATTAAAGAGTAAAGTAGATCACTCTGTTTTCTCAAAGCATACTAAATTTGGCTATATTATACTTGTTTTGTATGTGAATGACATTATAATGACAGGTGATTACTTGGAGAGGGTATTGTGAAGATAAAGTCTCATCTTTAATCTTAATTTCAAATCAAAGATTTTGACCTTCTTCAATATTTCCAAGGCATTAAAGTAGTGAGATCCACAGCTAGAATAAATCCATGTCAAAGAAAATATATTTGTGACTTGTTGGTAGAAAAAGGCATGCTAGGTGTCAAACCTGCGATGACACTGAAGGATCCCCATCACTTGAGCCTAAAGACGGACATTTATTAGTATGTAAAGAGGATTTGTCGTTAACCTTATCTATTTGACCGTTACTGGACTAGATATTACTTTCTCCGTAAGCATTGTTAATCAGTTTGTACAAAGTCCAAGAACACCCCATTTAATCGCAGTTGTGAGAATTCTCTAGTACTTGAAGGGTACGCCTGGGATAGGTATGCTGTTTGGGTTACGTGGTCATCTCTAGATAGCAGGTTATTTCAATACAAATTATGTAGGGTCAAGATATGACAGACAATATACTAGTGGTTACCACACTTGAACAAGTAAGAAACAAAATGTGGTTGCCGGGTAAAGTGTTGAGGCAAAATATAGATCAATGGCACACACAACTTATAAACTTGTTTGGCTCATAATCTCTTAAAGAATTAGGGTTCGTTGTGCAAGGTCCAATGCTTTTACATTGTGACAATCAAGCCGTTATTCATATTGTCAACAATCCAATATTCCATGAGAGAACAAAGCATATAGTGGTTAATTGCCATTTCATTTAAGATAAGGTCTCTAAAAAGGAAATCCATACTTCGTATAACTCCTCCCAAACAGGTTGCAGATTTATTCACCAACATTCTTGGGAAGTCTCAATTTGAAAAAAAAAAAAAACAAAAAAAAATTATATCCAAGCTAGTCATGTTTGATATCATGGTTCAGCTTGAGGGTGAATCTTAAATCCATCAAAACATAGTGGTAGTGTATAGAGTGTTAATTGGGCCTTATTGTATGGGTTTTGGTTGTATTTGGGTCCATTGCTTAAGACTTTGTCATTGCCTAAGCAAAGGGGCATACTTGCAATTTTACTTTTTTTATTACTGAAGCCGAAGCCCTATTAAAATGTAAGAGGGGGCACATGGAGGCTCTTAGTAGAATAGCAATCCACCTATCTTCTTCTCCCTTTCCCTCTTTTCACTTTTCTCTTCGTCTCCCTTATTTTCTCATCTTTGTTCTCTATTTTCTGTTATAATATTTATTTCTCTTTTACGGATTTCATAGTTTTGATCCCCAAAATAGGCCTAGATCTAAGTCTAAAATGACTCTCTAAGCTTTCACCATAGTTGAAATGATGGGATTGGTGTGTGCGTGAGTCTCTCTCTCATATTGCGTATCGTATCAGGCCGATATGGATATGATATGGCCGTACTGCCCAATACAATAACAATATTCAAAACCATGTCACCACCATTTAGAAAAATGCTGGAAATGCACATGGCAGTCTAGCCCATGATATCATATGTGCAACATTGCTAATCTGGGCATGCAAAAGCAACCAAAGAACATTCAAGAACTGAATCGTGGCTAAAATTAGTATAAAAATACTGATTAATTGCTGATGTTCAAATATTTCACATTTTAAGACATCTACTAAAGTACCGAAAGTTAAAACCTGCTTTGCAGCTTGAACGAGAGCAGCACTCATGGCCTTGGGTTGCTCTGCTACGTTGATTGCATCCTCTGAGGATTTAGCAGCTGGTTCAGGATAATTTGCAGAAAGTCGAACTGGCGGGGCATCTCTTTGTAGCGTTCCAAAGGTATTGAAGGCAAGAGCTGCAACTGTGTTGACTTGTTCTTGCAGCTGAGAGATGATGTCCATGCTGTGAACTTAGCTTCAGATTTCAGAAAGGGATATTCCTGTTGAACTAGGAAACATTTATATAATTAGTTTCTAACCGTAGGATGGTATTGCATTCTCATGATATTCAAGAAAGCGAGAACATTATAGATAGCCTTCCCAAAAAAAGAGAGTAATCATTTATATGGCTGGAAAACTTCCACTTGTGTAGATAACTAAATTGTGCATTATGAAAACCTTGACATACATGTGCTGTAGCAGGAAGAGAAAATGCAATTTGATTGGATTGGTAATTCAAACAGAAAGGGGCCACATGGGAATAAGTGCTAGACAGGATCCGGTAAAAATTCAGCCTATTTAGACTTGGAACCTGATCGCTGGTGAAATGATTCAATCACAAGATGTCATGAACGATAAACAACACAAATATTTAAAAGATCAGGTTTAAGATGGTGGATGACGAACTACATCTTCGGAGTTCACAACTTCCAAGATGTTGTGAACTCCCAAGATGTATGTATGTACGTGTGTGTGTGCGCGCACGCGTACATGGGCACGAATGAGCTCATGTCTTGTACAAGATTAGATGACGGGAAAAAAATCACCATATGGAAGTGAAGAAGAAATTTGAGACTGGCATCGTCAGACTTTCCATGTATCTTTTCAACAGGAACTTCTTAAAGTTCATCTTTTTTCTTTTTCTTTTTCTTTTTTGCTTTTTAATCCCTGAAATTTTTAATCAAGGTTTTTGGGGTAGGTTTTTTTTTTTTAGTTACTTCAACTCAATAAGAGAATTTTCTCCTATGATTAGGCTTGATTGCTACAAAGAAATACTTTAATTTTATTAGAGTCTCCAATTTGAAGCAAGTCATGAAAAAACAAGGAGCCAAAGGCTCTTAGAAATTTTACTCTTGGATAGTAGGCAGAAATAGAACTGGACAGTGAGCCGAAACGTGCCAAGCTCGACTCGATTCGGCCAGCAGCTTACCTCGGCTTGAATTCGGCTTGGCTCAGTCCTCAAGCCGTACTGGCCAGCTCGACTTGATCAGTAGCTCGAGCCGACTTCGAGTTTCTAAAGGAATTTTAAAATAAAAATAAAAATAAGGCATCATATTGTAGATGTCATCATTTGTTAGGATCTCACCCCTACTGTTCCAACCAGTTGAGCTAAAAGCTTAAGCTGTTAGCCAAACGCGGAACAATAGTTTTATAGCCAAGTCGGGGGATCGATAAATATCGGTGTAACGGTTCATTCACGGATGGTGTTGGCCCATTCCAACATCATCTATATTCTCATATGGTAAAAGCTAATGCCAATAAATAAAAACCCTAGAAAATGGACATATGTTCTTAAATCAGATTTTACAAAAACCCTAGAAAATAGACATACAGAAAAGAAAAAAAAAAAAAAAAAAAAGATTTTACAAACTAATTAGACCAGATTGTAAAATCCATTCTTTTACAAACTCGTCTCTTAAATCCATTCTTTTAATTACGCTAGATTGTAAAATCCATTCTTTTAATTACACCATATTGTAAAATCCATTCATTTTCGAATCTTGTTTATCCCAAAATAGAAAGAACAAAAAAATAGAGAGAGAGGAAGAATCTCAAACCCAGAGCTGTTTTATTGAAAAACCATTAAAAAAAAAAAAAAAAAAAATCTAATTAGACCAAATCAAAACTTGATTCCACCATCGTCATGGGAGGAAGCCCTCAGCAGGAGACTTGTTAATCCACAAATGAAGGAAGCCCTAACCAGCGCATAGCGAGAGAGAGAGAGAGAGAGAGAGAGAGAGAGAGAGAGAGAGAGAGAGAGATCAGATGTCCTTTTGGCGGAGATAGCACAACCGGAGATGGAAGATGTTCAGTTGGATGGAGAGAAGAAGCCGCCTGGGGGATTTTTGAGAGAGAGAGAGAGAGTCAGGTAGATCCCTCACGTGAAACATGCGAGAGAGAATTTCTCTCTCTAACTATTCTACACATGCATGAAACCCCCTCTCGCACCAACAGCGCACTCGCATTTAATCTCTTCCGTCCATCCGATCTAAGTCGAGTCGAGTCGAGTTGGGGTCGAGCTTCCAGTTGAGTGGAGTCGAGCTTAGGCCAACTCGAGCTCGACTCGAAATTTTTTCAAGCTCAATTAAACAGTCAGCTCGGCCTGAACCTAGCTTTCGAGCCGAGCCAAGTCGAGCTTATCCGAGCCGAGTCGAGCAAGTTAACCGAGCTAGATTAGTTCGTGTCCAAATCTGGGCAGAACGGCCCAAACTCAACCTTGAGTGGAGAATGTGAAGAGAAGAGTAAATGACAACCATACATCTATAAACCAACTATGCAGAGATAAGTACAGTGGTTAGTTATGAGAAAGTTTATGAAAGGAAAAGAGATCTACATAGATCTACCAATTCTACAAATGCAAGCAACCACAAAGGTTCCTCGTCCATAAATAGCAAGAAAAATCATTCAATGAAAACTTGCTCGTTAGTATCACTTCTAACATTCCATTTTAAGTCAAATTTTCACCACATGTTGTCCATGTTGTCCATGTTGTCAATCAATGCATGGCTACTCCTTGATGGACTTTTCATGGCATCTTTTAAAGATTTTTTGTGTTCTATTTTTGAAATCCCTCTTATAGACTATGACTTTGCAAATTGGACCAGCATTAAGCCCCTTTTGGAAACACTTGCTCAAAAGGGGGTTTCCAAAAAGGGCAAGTTTCAAGCTTGCTTTCTCGATCAACTCTACCAAAAACCAATAGGATTAGTTTTTGTTGAGTCAACATTTTAGCACCTATTTTGTTGGGTGGGATTTTTATTTTTTGAAAGGTAAGAGAAATTTTATTAAGAAAAGCGTCGAGGTGGCACAAAGCTACAACCTAAAAAGGGAAAATTACAGTCTTTCAACCCTTTCAATACATGAAGCCCATTCAATAACAAAACCCTTCACTATCATGAAAACACGCTCGACATTATTGCTTGCATTTCAAAAGCATCTCCCATTCCTTTCTTCCCACATCACCCATCAGGCCGGCAACAAACTTAGCTTCCATATTGCCCTCACCTGCTTCCTAATCCCCACGCCATGCCAAAAGAAGGCTACCAACTGAACTTAGCATATCCCAATGTGAACGCTCCTACTGAAATCACTCCAAACATGGTATGTGATTAGAAACAAAATGAATAGATGATTAACCAATTCAATTTTTGCCATACACGTTAGGTAACATAATTGCTCTTTTTTTCTTTTCTTTTTTCTTCTTTTCTTTTTCTTTTTTAGAGAGAGAGAGAGAGAGAGAGAGAGAGCATCATAGCTCGTTTCTAAAGATTATCAATTGTCAAGACCATTTCCCTTCCAACTAGCTAAGCAAAGGCCGCAATCTTTGGGGGAGACCGTAGGACCACACATATAGAATATGAACAGTTCAGTCCACATTCGCGGCCCGCCCAACGAGTGTGCTGACCTGATTTATAGGTTGCCATCCATTCAACGATGGCCTACTCGATGAACGGCCAAGTTCTCCACACGTGTGACTGATAGGATTAGACTTCCTTCTTCGGCCTATGGCTGTTGACAAGCCAAATGAAGAACGAAAATAGGTTCTCTTCGAGGGGAACCAGGTCCTCCAGACCTCTCATAAAAGAGAGTTAATTTTTCCCATGTTTGTTTCTTATTCACTGGCTTGATTTAAATACACAAGAGCTTAACAACCTCCACTGACAAGTAGACTAATATCCCTAAAAAGTGAACCAATAACATATGCATTGATAGGTGGACTAAACAGAAAATAATATCCTTATTCCTTAGTAACTACCCTAACATCACTTGACTTGACTTATTCCATACTTGATTTATTCACACCACAACTCCTGTGCATAAAATGATCCTCCCCCTTAGGGACCAACCTTGTCCTCAAGGTTGAAGTTTGGTAATTGTTCCCTAATAGATGTGTAAATCTCCCAAGTCACTTCTTCAAGTGGAGAATCCTGCCATTGAATCAAAAGTTCGGTTATCGCCCTGTTATTTTTCTTCAACATCCAACGATCTAGAACCCGCCTAGGATCCTTGGTAATAGAGTCTTTGAACAACAAAGTAGGCGAGGTTGTTTGTAATTGGACAACTGACTATATCTTCCGTTTGAGCTGAGACACATGAAAGACTGGAAAAACTTTGGACCCTTGAGGTAGGTCAAGTTTGTAAGCAACTCGACCAATGCACCGTAGAACTTGGTAAGGGTCATAAAACCTGGATGATAGTTTCATAGAACAACGTTGAGCGACAGTACTTTGGCGATAAGGTTGTAGCTTGAGATAGACCTAGTCTCCTACTTCGAATTCAGAATCTATACGATGAGAATCAACAAATTTCTTCATCTGATCCTGTGCTTTGACAAAATGATCCTTGAGGATTTGTAGGACAATATCCATTTGTTGTAATTCAGTCTCTACAGCTTGTACCTTCATCGTACTTGGTATGTAACTCAGGAGTGACGGAGGAGAAACTCCATAGACAACCTCAAAGGGGGTCTTCTTAGTTGCTAAATGGATGGTTGTATTATATGACCACTCGGCCCATGAAAGCCAACAGGTCCGCTCCTTGGGCTTGTGGCTACAAAAACAACATAAATACCCCTCATGGCATCTATTCAAACTTCTTACTAGCCATCAATCTGGGGATGATATGATGAGCTCATGCGTAGTTGGCTTCCTTGCAAGCGAAATAACTCCTGCCAAAAAGCATTGGTGAAGACCGGATCGTGGTCACTGACTATAGATAACAGCATCCCATGGAGTTTAAATATGTGGTCCACGAAAGCTTGTGCAACTGATTTAGCCGAGTAAGGGTGGCTAAGTGCAACAAAATGAGCACACTTTGACAGCCGATCTATCACCGCAACGATCACAGACTGATTCTGCGAGAGAGGAAGTCCTTCAATAAAATCCATGGCAATGTCGGTCCAAATACGCTCCAGTATTGGCAAGGATTGGAGGAGATCCGCGGGAGGGAGATTCTCATATTTGTTTCGTTGACATATGTTGAATTCCCTGATGAAGTCTTTTATTGACTTTCTCAATCCTGGCCAACAAAACTAGCTCTTGATTCTTTGCAACGTCTTATCATACCCCACATGACCAGCCGTGGGAGAAGAATGCATCTCGAACATTACTTTTGAAATAGATTGAGCTGAACCGATGAATAAACGTCCTTTGTAAAATAGAAGCCCATCATGAATGTCATACCTCTGAGTATCCAATTGGCCTTTGTTCCAAAGTTTAATAAGATCGTGAGTGGTTGGATCATTGTGGTAATCCTTCCTGACTTCATCTAACCAATTAGAAACAGACATGGATATGGCTTGGAGTTCCCCCGCCTCATGCCTTCTAAGATAAAGCATCAATTGCAACATTGTTAATTCCCTTCTTGTACTCCACTTCGTAATCATATCCCATGAATTTGATGAACCAGCTGAGCTGGAGTGGCGATCCGTTGTTCCAGGAGATATCTTAAACTTTTGTGGTTGGTACGAATAATGAATCATTGACCAAGTAAATATATTCTCCATTTTTTTAACTCCATGAACCAAGGCTAGCATTTCCTTTTCATATGTAGACAAAGCTAGACTTTTTCCTTGTACTGCCTGGCTAGTGAAGGCAATCGGACGACCTTCTAGCATTAAAACTCCACCAATCCCTCCACTTGACGCATCACATTCTACAATAAAGGGTTTTGAGAAATCGGGTAAGGCAAGTACAGGTGGGCTTGTCATAGCTTCTTTAAGGCTTATGAAAGTCTGGTCCGCTCACTCATTCCAACCAAAAGAGTCCTTCTTGAGCAAAGCGGGGAGTGGGCCTATGATCTAACCATAGTCTTTTATAAACTAGTGATAATAGCCTATCAAACCCAAAAAGCCCCATAAGGCTTTCAGTGAGTTGGGCCTGGGCCAATTTAACATAGCTTGGATTTTCCCTGGCTCCACAGCTACTCCGGTATTGGATATTATATGTCCCAAGTACTTTACTTCCTATTGACCGAACCTATATTTGGAAATCCTTTCATACATCTAGTGGGCCGCAAGATGTCCAAAACAATCGCCACCTGCCTTCAGTGTTCCTACCATGTTTTACTATATACAAAAATATCGTCAAAGAATACCAATATAAATTTTCGTAATGTCGAAAAATATCGTTCATGAGACTTTGAAATGTCAATGGTGCATTAGTGAGCCCGAATGACATTACCATAAACTCATAATGCCCTTCATGCGTCCAAAAGGCTGTTTTGGGAATGTCCATTTCTATAACATGGATTTGATGATGCCCGGACCTCAAGTCCAGCTTTGTGTAATAATGAGATTCATGAAGTTCATCAAACAGCTCATCAATGACTGGTATGGGGTATTTGTCCTTGATGGTCACTTGATTAGGGGGCACGATAATCAATGCATAATCACCAACTACAATTTGCCTTGCGTACTAAAAGTACTAGAGAGGAGTATGGGCTTGTATTGGGCTGAATTATGTCGGCTGCCAACATTTTTTCGAACCAGTCGCTCGATCTCATTTTTCTGATAGTGCAGGTAGTAGTAAGGCCTTACACTAATAGGTTGAGCCCCATCAACCAACAAAATTTGGTGGTCATGGGACCTAGGAGGTGGTAACCCCATGGGCTCTACAAAGACATCTTTATAGGTGTCCAATAGAGTCTCCAACTTAGGTGCTAGTAGGGTTGGGCCAAATATGCCTTCCATGCTGCACAAACTCAACACCATTCCCCACCCTACATTCTTGGCTTTTTATTAAAGGTGGGTTCATCTACTAACTGGAGTGTCAATTGCATCATGCCCTTAATGATATATTCATGTCAATTGACAGTGAACCACATCCACATGTGGGTGAAATCCCATAAAACTGGCCCAAAAGTTTGTAACCAATGCGCTCCTAGAACCGCGTCACATCTACCTAGAGGGAGTATATAGAAGTCGATGGAGGCAATGAAGTCTTGCAGTCGTAGTGATAGGCCCGTGCACTTGCCTTTTCTTCTCAGAGTCGAGCCAAGACGACTCCATGAAGCGCCGGATGGTGAAAAAAAATAACAGGGCGATAATCGAGCTTTTGATTCAATGGCGATAATCGAGCTTTTGATTCAATGGCGAGACTCTCCACCTAAAGAAGTGACTTGGGAGAGTTACACATCTATTAAGGAACAATTTCCAAACTTTAACCTTAAAGACAAGGTTGGTCCCTAGGGGAAAGGATTGTTATATGCACAGGAGTTGTGGTTTGAATAAGTCATGTATGGAATAAGTCAAGTCAAGTGATGTTAAGGTAGTTGCTAGGGAATAAGGATATTATTTTCTATTTAGTCCACCTGTCAGTCCATATGTTACTGATTAGTTCACTTTTTATGGAGATTAGTCCACTTGTCAGTGGAGGCAATGAAGTCTTGCAGTCGCAGTGATAGCCCCGTGCACTTGTCTTGGCTCATCAGACAATCACCGTTGGCAACCATCACTTTAAATGAATCTCCAGCAGAAGCGACGATCCCAACCTTTTTTATGGCAGCGGGGTCCACAAAGTTGTGGGTGCTACCAGAATCAATAAATACATTGACCGGGCTTTGATATAAGTATCCACGAACACGCATGGTTTGAGGAGTGGATGAACCTGCTATAGCTTGAAGTGAAATTTCAGGTGGGTTGCTGGATTCATGGCCGATCTCCAACTCATTTGCAACCTTAGTGTTGTCGTCAGGAGTTGGCTCCCACAGTCTATCGATCAGGAAGAGCTTTTGGGCTTTGCAACGGTGCTCGGGGTGGTATTTTTCATTGCAATTGTAACAGAGTCCTCAATCGCAACGCTCCTTAGCCTCAGCAGGTGTGAGCCATTTAATGGGAGGCAACGGTGCCTTGGGCTCACCTTCTTTGATGGTCGTGGATGCCGATGGCTTACTAAAGTCAGGTCGGCCTAAACGGCGTCGTGTAGCCACCTTTTCTTCTTGTAGTCAAGCTAAGCCTATGGCCTGCGTTAAGGTGGTGGATCGAAACATCTAGACATACAAACGGATATCATCTCGTAGGCTGCATACAAAGTAACTAATAAGGAATGCTTCAGTCAGCCCATCTGTTTGATTGGCCAACTTTTTGAACTCGGTTGGTACTCCTGCAATGAGGAAGCTTGGCGATGGCTCCAGCATGATCTTCATATCTGGTAGGCCCAAATCAGTCGTTCAAAGCCAGTAAGAACTCTCTCCAGGACACATAGATTTGCGATTTTTCGTACCGCTGATACCATTGCAAGGCATCACCGTACAAATGAAATGAGGCGATGGCTAATCATTCCTCCGCTGGTGTGTGATGATAGGCAGAGAATTGTTCTGCTCGGTAGATCCACCCGGATGGGTCACCTCCTTCAAAGGTTGGAAAATTGAGCTTCACGGTTCTGGACTAGATGGATCCCGTGGACCCCGAATGGGAGGATCCACTAGTATCGCCAGGGGCTACAGTTTCCTTCCCCTTTTTTCAGAGAATTGGAAATTTTCTCATAGCGGCTATCGAGATGTGCGAGCCGCTGCATGATATCTGAAAGTGCCTGCTGAATGTTAGGATCTGCAGAAGCTTGGGAAGCTCGTGAATCGGCCATTCCGGCTGGCTTTGATACCAAAGTGATAGGATTATACTTCCTTCTTCGGCCTATGGCTGCTGACAAGCTGAATGAAGAACGAAAATAGGTTCTCTTCAAGGGGAACCAGGTCCTCCAACTTTCTCATTTACCAAAATACCCCTCTCAGAGAGAAATACAAGCAGATGTGATGGAAAGAAAATGGAGAAAATAAAAAGAAAAAAGATGAACAAAAATGGAATTTAGAAAGAAGGAATTACCTGGTGAGCAGGAATCTTCAGCTAGAGCGAAGTCTCGAGCAGCTGAGGAAGGTATTATGGTAAATTCCTGGATCTTTTTGGTTTATTTCTTTCTGGTTTCTCCTCCTCTCGTTTCGGTGGGAAATGAAAAAGCGAAGAGAAAATGACTACTGTAGGCAAACCCTTTTACCCAGCGGTTTCTATGTAAGAATACAAACCTTAGTTACCAATCTAGACTATCAAGTGCGGACAGCGACGTTGGACGAAACTACCCCTCCTTTTCGCTGCGAAGACGTGCGCTGACGCTCCTCGAACTGAGAGTTGTACGAACGGCTTAAAAGGATTGGGTACTCCCCCTGCCACCAGCCAATGGCGGATGGTCGGTGGTCCGTGGGCCCCACCATGATGTATGCTATTCATCCATGCCGTCCATATATTTTTCCATATCATTTTATGGTATACGACCAAAAATGAGGTATATGAAAATCTCAAGTGTACCACATTACAGGAAACAATGTTGAATTAGCGTCGACCATTAAAAACTTTTTGGGGGCCCACTGTGATGTTCGTGAGAAATCCTCCCCGTCTAAGTTCATTCATAGGTCACAAAGACCTGGATGAAGAAGAAAAACAAATTTCATAATGATCCAAAACTTCTATAACCCCTAAAAGGGTTTCAATGGAGACGTTCAATTCCATATTGCCTTTTACAAAGGTGGGTCTACTTGATAGTTAGATCTATCTTATTTTTAGTCTCAAGCCTAAATACGAGCTTGCCAAATAGATTGACGGTTTGGATATAACACATACCTCATAATAGGACCCACAAAAGCGGTAGGATGACAACAAAGAAAAAAAAAAAAGCGGTCGATATATATATCGATATATCGAAGTCGATATATCGAAAATGGTCTAGAATCGTCCAAAGTGAGTTTTCTTCAAAAATCTTACAATTTTCGATATATCGACCGTCTGTCGATATATCGAAAAAGGTGTTTTACCTTTAGCTACGGATTATAACCGTAGCTATAATCAGAATGTGTCCGTCTTTGAAATTTTTTATTTTTATTTATTTATTTTTTATTTTTTACATAGAAAAATTTATTCTACCTACAATTTTCTTTAATACATATTTATATAAATAAGTATATATAAGCATATAAAATTTTTTTCCTCTTTTTTTCATTTATTTCTTTAATCATTTAACAAGAATATCTTCTAAACCAAAATTAGTTACTGACGTACCACATATGATTTTGGGGTAAGAGAAGCTACTTTAGCCAACCAACCTAGTTATTTTCCAAGATTCCATCGTCGATGGTTGAGCGAGGCAACGTAGAAATTGAGCGAGGCAACGTAGAAAACGAGCGAGGAACCTATGATTTGAGCTAAGCAACCCAGGAATTGAGCGAGGAAGCTAGAAATTGAGCGAGGCAACGTAGAAATGAGCGAGGAAGCTAGAAATTGAGCGAGGCAACGTAGGAATTGAGCGAGGAAGCTAGAAATTGAGCGTGGGAAGCGAAATGAGCGATGGAAGGTAAAAATTCGAGCGAGGAAGGTAGAAATGAGCAGGCAACCTGAAATCAAGCGAGGAAGGTAGAAATGAAGAGCGAGGCAACCTAGAAATTGAGCGAGGAAGGTAGAAATTGCGAGGGAACCAGAAATTGAGCGAGGAAGGTAGAAATTGAGCGAGGAACCTAGAAATTGAGCGAGGAAGGTAGAAATTGAGCGAGGCAACCTAGAAATTGAGCGAGGGAAGCTCGAAATTGAGCGAGGGTAGGTAGAAATTGAGCGAGGCAACCTAGAAATTGAGCGAGGGAAGGTAGAAATTGAGCGAGGGAAGGTATAAATTGAGCGAGAGAATGTAGAAATTGAGCGAGACAACCTAGGAGTTGAGCGAGGGAAGCTAGAAATTGAGCGAGGCAACCTAGGAGTTGAGCGAGGCAACCTAGAAATTGAGCGAGGGAAGGTAGAAATTGAGCGAGGGAAGCTAGAAGTTGAGCGAGGGAAGCTAGAAATTGAGCGAGGCAACGTAGAAATTGAGTGAGGGAAGCCAGAAATTGAGCAAGGGAAGCTAGAAATTGAGTGAGGCAACGTAGGAATTGAGCGAGGGATGCTAGAAATTGAGCGAGGGAAGCTAAAAATTGAGCGAGGCAACGTAGAAATTTAGCGAGGAAGCTAGAAATTGAGCGAGGCACGTAGAAATTGAGCGAAAGGTATAAATTGAGCGAGCAACATAGAAATTGAGGAAGTAGAAATTGAAGGCAGGCAACGAGAATTGAGGAGGAAGCAGAAATTGAGCGAGGAAGTAGAAAAGGCGAGAACGTAGAAATGAGCGAGGAAATCGAGTTGAGCGAGGAAGTAGAAATTGAGCGAGGAAGCGAGGCAATTTCTGGGTTGTCTCGCTCAATTTTACCTTCCGAGGCAATTTCAAGCTTCCTTGCTCATTTCTTCCTCGCAGCAATTTTTTGGCTTCCTCGCTCAATTTCTACATTACTCGCTCATTTCTTTTCGCTAATTTCTAGCTTCCTCGCTCAATTCCTACGTTGCTCGGCTCAATTTCTGGCTTCCCGCTCAATTTCTACGTTTGCATCGCTTCAATTTAGAAATTTTCCTCGCTCAATTTCTCGCTAAATTTCTACGTTGCTCGCTTCAATTTAAGCTTCCTCGCTAATTTCTAAGATCCTCGCTTCAATTCATACGTTGCCTCACTAAAGCTTCCTCGATTTTGGCTTCCTCGATTTCTACGTTGCCTAGCTTCAATTTTCAGAAATCGCTCAACTTCTGGCTTCCTCGCCAATTTCTATTTTCCTCGCTAATTTCTAGAATTACGTTGTCTCGCTTCAAGCTCGGAAGGCTCAATTTCGCTTCCTCGCTCAATTTCTACGTTGTCTCGCATTTCAATTTTAGCTTCCTCGCTCAATTCCTACGTTGCCTCGCTCAATTTCTAGCTTCCTCGCTCAATTTCGGCCCTCCTCGCTCAATTTCTACCTTCCCTCGATCAATTTCTGACTTCCCTCGCTCAATTTCTAGCTTCCTCGCTCAATTCCTCGTTGCCTCGTTTTCGATTAATTGGCTTCCTCGCTCAATTTACTACGTTGCATCGCTCAATTTTACTTCTCTCAATTTCTAGCTTCCTCGCTAAATTTCTACGTTGGCTCGCTCGATTTCTAGCTTTTAAATTCGATTTCTAAGATCCCTCGCTCAATTCATACGTTGCCTCACTCAAGGCTTCCTCGCTCATTTTTGGCTTCCTCGCTCAATTTCTACGTTGCCTCGCTCGATTTTGCTTCCTCGCTCAACTTCTAGCTTCCTCGCTCGATTTCGCTTCCTCGCTCAATTTCTACGTTGTCTCGCTCAATTTCTGGCTTCCTCGCTCAATTCCTACGTTGCCTCGCTCAATTTCTACCTTCCCTCGCTCAATTTCTAGGTTGCCTCGCTCAATTTCTACCTTCCCTCGCTCAATTTCTAGCTTCCCTCGCTCAATTTCTAGGTTGCTTCGTTCAATTTCTACCTTCCCTCGCTCAATTTCTAGCTTCCCTCACTCAATTTCTACCTTCCCTCGCTCAATTTCTAGGTTGCCTCGCTCAACTCCTAGGTTTCCTCGCTCAATTTCTGGCTTCCTCGCTCAACTCCTAGTTGCCTCGCTCAATTTCTACATTCCTCGCTCAATTTCTGGCTTGCCTCGCTCAATTTCAGCTTCCTCGCTCAATTTCGAGCTTCCTCGCTCAATTTCTGGCTTCCTCGCTCAATTTCTGGGTTCCTCGCTCAATTTCTACCTTTCCTCGCTCAATTTCTACCTTCCTCGCTCAACTCCTAGGTTCCTCGCTCGATTTCGAAGCTTCGCTCACTCAATTTCGAGATTGCCTCGCAATTTGGGTTTCTCGCTCGATTTCTACCTTCCTCGCTCAATTTCTACATTCCTCGCTCATTTCTACCTTCCTCGCTCAATTCCTACGTTGCCTCGCTCAATTTCTACCTTCCTCGCTCAATTTCTAGGTTCCTCGCTCATTTCTACCTTCCCTCCAATTTCGCTCGAGGTTGCCTCGCTCAATTTCTACCTTCCTCGCTCAATTTCTACCTTCCTCGCTCAATTCCTACGTTGCCTCGCCAATTCCTACCTTCCTCGCTCAATTTCTGGGTTGCCTCGCTCCATTTCTACCTTCCCTCGCTCAATTTCGAGCTTGTCTCGCTCAATTTCTACCTTCCCTCGCTCAATTTCTAGGTTGCCTCGCTCAATTTCGAGCTTCCCTCGCTCAATTTCTACCTTCCCTCGCTCAATTTTTACCTTCCTGGCTCAATTTTTACCTTCCTCGCTCAATTTCTGGGTTGCCTCGCTCAATTTTCGGCTTGCCTGCGCTCAATTTCTAGCTTCCTCGCTCAATTCCTACATTGCCTCGCTCAATTTCTAGCTTCCTCGCTCAATTTCTACGTTGCCTCGCTCAATTTCTAGCTTCCTCGCTCAATTCCTAGGTTGTCTAGGCTCAAATCGTAGGTTCCTCGCTCGTTTTCTACGTTGCCTCGCTCAATTTCTATGTTGCCTCGCTCAACCATCAACCTGATGGAATCTTGGAAAATAACTAGGTTGGTTGGCTAAAGTAGCTTCTCTTACCCCAAAATCATATGTGGTACGTCAAGTAACTAATTTTGGTTTAGAAGATATTTTTGTTAAATGATTAAAGAAATAAATGAAAAAAAAGAGGGAAAAAAAATTTATATGCTTATATATACTTATTTATATAAATATGTATTAAAGAAAATTGTAGGTAGAATAAATTTTTCTATGTAAAAAATAAAAAATAAATAAAAAAAATAAAAAATTTCAAAGATGGACACTGACTACAGTTATGGCTACGGTTATAATCCGTAGCTAAAGGAAAAGCACCTTTTTCGATATATCGACAGACAGTCGATATATCGAAAATTGTAAGATTTTTGAAGCGATGAGCTTCTGGACCATTTTCGATATATCGATCATTGTGTCGATATATCGACCGTTTTTTTTTTTTTTTTTTGTTGTTGTAATCCACCGCTTTTTGTGGGTCTATTATGAGGTATGTGTTATATCCAAACCGTCCATCTATTTGAGACAGTATTCGGGCTTGAGACTAAAAATAAGATAGATCTAACTATCAAGTAGACCACACCGTAAAAGGCAATGGGGAATTGACGTCTACCATTGAAACCCTTTTAGGGGTTATAGAAGTTTTGGATCATTATGAAATTTGTTTTTCTTCTTCATCAGGTCTTTGTGACCTATGAATGAACTTAGACAGGGGAGGATTTCTCACGAACATCACAGTGGGCCCCAAAAAGTTTTAATGGTGACGCTCATTCAACATTGTTTCCTATAATGTGGTACACTTGAGATTTGCATATACCTCATTTTTGGTCGTATACCATAAAATGATATGGAAAAAATATATGGACGATGCATGGATGAATAGCATACATCATGGTGGGGCCCACAGCACCATCGACCATCCGCCATTGGTGGTGGCATGGGGAGTACCCAATCCTTTAAGCCGTTTGTACAACTTCGAGGAGCGTCGGCGCACATCTTCGCGGCGAAAAGGAGGGGTAGTTTTCAACGTCCTCAACGTCGCTGTCGCACGTGATAGTCTAGATTGGTAACTAAGGTTTGTATTCTTTCATAGAAACCGCTGGGTAAAAGGGTTTGTCTACAGTGGTCATTTTCTCAAAAGCGAAAGAGGATTTATGTGAAGGCAGCGTTTCACGCTTGAATAAGAGAAAATGACCACTGTAGACAAAACCTTTTACCCAGCGGTTTCTATGAAAGAATACAAACTTTAGTTACCAATCTAGACTAGCACGTATGACAATGACTTTGAGGATGAAACTACCCCTCCTTTCACTGAACGGATTGGGTACTCCCCACCACCACCTAATGGCGGATGGTCGGTGGTGTGTGGGCCCCACCATGATGTATGCTATTCATCCATGTCTTTGTCCATATATTTTTTCCATATCATTTTATGGTATACAACCAAAAATGAGGTATATGCAAATCTCAAGTGTACCACATTACAAGAAACAATGATGTTGAATGAGCGTCGACCATTAAAAACTTTTTTGGGGCCCACTGTGATGTTTGTGAGAAATCCTCCCCGTCTAAGTTCATTCATAGTCACAAAGACCTGGATGAAGAAGAAAAACAAATTTCATAATGATCCAAAACTTCTATAACCCCTAAAAGGGTTTCAATGGTAGACGTTCAATTCCCCATTGCCTTTTACAGTGTGATCTACTTGATAGTTAGATCTATCTTATTTTTAGTCTCAAGCCTGAATATGAGCTCACCAAATAGATGGACGGTTTGGATATAACACAGACCTCATGATGGGACCCACAAAAGGCGGTAGGGATTACAACAGCAAAAGGAAAAAAAAAACAAAAAAAACCAGGAACTTATGGCTACGGTTTTCATGGCTACGGATTATAACCGTAGCTATAATCGTAGCTACAGATTACTTTCAAAAAAATTCTCTCTTCTTTTTTTTTCATTTATTTCATTATTCATTTAACAGGAATAGCTTCTAAACTAAAATTAGTTACTTGACGTACCACATATGATTTTGGGGTAAAGAAGCTACTTTAGCCAACCAACCTAGTTATTTTCCAAAATTCCATCAGGTCGATGGTTGAAAATACATCATTCACTTCGCTGTCAATTTCAGTCACTTCGCGGTCAAACTAGAAATTGAGCGGGACAAATATGAAATTGAGTAGGCAAATTGAAAATTGAGCGAGGCAAGGTAGGAATTGAGTGAGGGAACCTAGAAATTGAGAGAGGCAAGGTAGGAGTTCAGCGAGGGAATCTAGAAATTGAGCGAGATAAGCTAGAAATTGAGCGAGGCAACGTAGAAAATGAGCGACGGAACCTACGATTTGAGCTAGGCAACCTAGGAATTGAGCGAGGGAAGTTAGAAATTGAGCGAGGGAAGTTAGAATTTGAGCGAGGGAACCTAGAAATTCAGCGAGACAACTAGGATTTGAGTGAGGGAAGCTACAAATTGTGCGAGGGAATCTAGAAATTGAGCGAGGCAACTTAGGGTTTAAGCGAGGCAACATAGGAATTGAGCGAGGGAACCTAGGAAATGAGCGAGGCAACGTAGAAATTCAGCGAAGAATCCTAGGAATTAAGCGAGGGAAGCTAGAAATTAAGCGAGGGAACCTAGAAATTCAGCGAGACAACCTAGGAATTGAGCGAGGGAAGCTAGAAATTGAGCGAGGGAACCTAGAAATTGAGTGAGGCAAGGTAAAAATTCAGCGAGGAAACCTAGGATTTGAGCGAGGCAACCTAGGAATTGAGCGAGGGAAGTTAGAAATTGAGCGAGGGAAGCTAGAATTTGACGAGGGAACCTAGAAATTCAGCGAGGCAACATAGGATTTGAGCGAGGGAAGGTACAAATTGTGCGAGGGAACCTAGAAATTGAGTGAGGTAACCTAGGATTTGAGCGAGGCAACGTAGGAATTGAGCGAGGGAACCTAGGAATTGAACGAGGCAACGTAAAAATTCAGCGAGGAATCCTATGAATTAAGCTAAGGAAGCTAGAAATTAAGCGAGGGAACCTAGAAATTCAGCGAGACAACCTAGGATTTGAGCGAGGGAAGCTAGAAATTGAGCGAGGAACCTAGAAATTGAGCGAGGCAAGGTCGAGGAAAGCTTAAGATTTGAGCGAGGCAACCTAGGAATTGAGCGAGGAAGTTAGAAATTGAGCGAGGAAGCTAGAATTTGACGAGGGAACCTAGAAATTCAATGAGGCAACCTAGGATTTGAGCAAGGGAAGCTACAAATTGTGCAAGGGAACCTAGAAATTGAGCGATGCAACCTAGGAATTGAGCGAGGCAACATAGAAATTGAGCAAGGGAACCTAGGAAATGAACGAGGCAACGTAGAAATTCAGCGAGGAATCCTAGGAATTAAGTGAGGGAACCTAGAAATTGAGTGAGGTAAGGTAAGAATTCAGCGAGGCAACATAGGAATTGAGTGAGGGAAGCTAGAAATTGAGCGAGGCAACCTATGAATTAAGCGAGGCAACCTAGCAATTGAGTGAGGGAACCTAGGAATTGAGCAAGGCAACCTAGGATTTGAGCGAGGCAACCAGGATCTTTCTTCTCTGAGGGCTTTGAATTCAACGATTTTTAAGAGCAAGAGAGAGAAAAGAAGTGTTGAGATAATACTTTTCGTCATAATCTCATCTACTGGAAAAGGGGGCCCTCTTGATCACTTAAAGAGATTTGTAGGTTCCATCGCTCAATTTATAGGTTCCTTCGCTCAATTCCTATGTTGGCTCACTCCAATTTCTACGATGCCTCACTCAATTCCTAGGTTGCCTCGCTCAATTCCTAGCTTTCCTCGCTTAATTCCTACGTTGCCTCGCTCAATTTATAGGTTCCCTCGCTCAATTTGTAGCTTTCCTCGTCAATTCCTACGTTCCCTCAGTTGCCTCACTCAAATCCTACGCTGCCTCACTCAATTCCTAAGATTCCTCGCTGAATTTCTACGTTGCCTCGCTCAATTCCTAGTTTCCCTTGCTCAATCCCTACGTTGCCTCGCTCAATTTCTAGGTTGCCTCGCTCCAATCCTAGGTTCCCTTGCTCAATTTCTAGTTTCCCTCACTCAATTCCTAGGATTCCTCACTGAATTTCTACGCTGCCTAGCTCAATTCGTAGGTTCCCTCACTCAATCCCTATGTTGCCTCGCTCAATTCCTAGGTTGCCTCGTTCAAATCCTAGGTTGCCTCGCTCAATTTCTAGGTTCCCTCGCTCAATTCGTAGCTTCCCTCGCACAAATTCTAAGTTGTCTCGCTGAATTTCTAGGTTCCCTCACTAAATTTCTACGTTGCCTCGCTCAATTTCTAGGTTTTCTTGCTTAAATCCTAGGTTGCCTCGCTGAACTTTTAGCTTACCTTGCTTAATTTCTACCTTCCCTTGCTGAATTATTACATTGCCTCGCTCAATTTCTAGGATCCTTCTAGCTTCCCTCACTCAATTCCTAGGTTACTTCGCTGAATCCTTACGTTGCCTCGCTCAATTTCTAGCTTCCCTCGCTCAATTCCTACGTTGCCTCGCTCAATTCCTAGGTTCCCTCTTTCAATTTTTAGCTTCCCTCACTCATTTCCTAGGTTGCCTCGCTCAATTGATAGGTAGTCGCGTTCAAATTCTAGGTTGCAATGTCGGGTGGGTCACAGGTTGGTCGGGTTGAGTAACTAATTTTGGTTTAGAAGATATTCTTGTTATATGAATCATATATGGTACGTCAAGTAACTAATTTTGGTTTAGAAGATATTCTTGTTATATGAATAAAGAAAGGGTTCGAGTACCCACCGGTGGTGAAATCCCACGACATGCGTGTGTAAGCATGTGTGTGTGCATGTAAAAAAAAATAATAATAAAGAAAGAAATGAAAAAAGGAGAGAAAATTTTTTTATATATACTTGTATATATATATTTATATAAATATGTGTTTGAGAAAAATGTAGGTAGAATAAAATTCTAAATGAAAAAAAATTTTAAAAAAATTTAAAAGAAAAGTACACAAGATACGGCTATAATTACAGTTATAATCCGTAGCCATAGCCTTTTGTTTGAATCGGGGATCAATCGCGGATTCCGCGATCCATCCTCAATTCTACAAAATAGTTGTGGTGGAATCGGAATCGCGATTGATCCCCGATTTTGTTTTTTTTTTTTTTTTTTTTTTTTGAAATTTTCGTTGCTTTTGTGGGCCCCACCATGAGGTCTGTGTTATATCCAAACCGTCCATCTATTTGGCGAGCTCATATTAAGGCTTGAGACGAAAAATAAGATAGAGCTAACTATCAAGTGGACCACATTGTAAAAGACAGTGGGGAATTGAACGTCTACCATTGAAACCCTTTTAGGGGTTACACAAGTTTTGGATCATTATGAAATTTGTTTTTCCTCTTCATCCATGCCTTTGTGACCTTATGAATAGATTGGATGGAAAATAAATGTTATGGTGGGCCCTACAAAATTTTTAACGGTGAAAATCAAATTTCTGCTGCTCTTTGTGGTGTGGTCCAGTTGATCTTTGGATATGATTTTTTTTTTTAAGATAATGCTCCGAAATGATCTCGAAATATGGATGAACGTTGTGGATATAATAAATATAATCAATGGTGAGGCCCACAGAAGCAATGAAAATTTCAAAAAAAAAAAAACAGAATCCGCGATTCATTGTAATTTTGTGCATGGAAACCTAAGAGATTTTGGTGTTATGAAATTCATGGTATTGTGTTTTATGAGGTTATTGAGAACAAAAGGGGAATGAATCCCCTTTCCTTTATGCTAGTTTGGTGATATGTTAATTGAAGCCATTTTTTTATTTTATTATTTGTCTCATTTATGCTCTGAAAGGTTCACATTCTTATCTATGGGGCATTTGATATTATAGTAGCTTGCATCTTAGGGTGGGTTTAAGTGCATTTCAAATATTCGAAAGTTCTGCAATATCCCCTTCTTCATTTCATTTGTGATGATGCAATGTCGAAAATATCACGAGATGTCATGGAAAAATAAAAATTTATAGAAATCCTCGCTTTTAGAAGTTTTTTGGGGGAATCTCTTCCTACGGGTGTTTTAACAACACGAAGTTGCTTGACAAAGAAAATACATTTTTGGTGGAGAAATCGTTATTTAAGAAAAACTTGTTTAAATTTCTTTTCTTTTTAAGTATTAGCATGAAGTCTAGCACAAATACATATGTATGTATGATTTCCATGCATTTGGAGGAGAAAATTGAGGAAATAGGGGAAATCATGCGTCCTTTAACATCTCCCGAAGTTCCACTTAAATATTCCATCATTTTCTGAATGTTTCACTTGGATACATTCTCGATATTTGTGGTATTATTGAAGATATGAATACATGTTTCGGTATCCCAAGGGTGCGATACATATAACGATAATGATGCATAGAACACTGCAATGAAGGTGCCATTGAATCGATCGGTAAAATCTTTCCACCTACTTTAATCGCCTTAAGTTCTGCTTGATTAGAGTTGTTGTTGGCCATTGGCCCAAAGATTTTATCTTACCTCCAAGCCATTCTCCATCTATTAGAATTCCTCCGATCCTTGACTCCCTTGGATTACCAAGTAAGCTGCATCAACATCAAGTTTTCAAAAGCCTGAAGGAGAGGGACTAATGCATCGGGATGCATGAGGTGTGCTGAAAGTTATAAATAGTCTATTTCCATTCATGAAAAAGCTTGGGCATTGAATAGCCGTGGAAAACATCCGAAGTGTTTTCCCAAGAGGCTAGATGAGTCTTGATCTTGATGAGGAAAACTAGAAATTGAGCGAGGGAACTTAGAAATTGAGCGAGGCAACGTATGAATTGAGCGAGGCAACGTAGGAATTAAGCGAGGGAAGGTAGGAATTGAGCGAGGGAACCTAGAAATTGAGCGAGGCAACGTAGGAATTCAGCGAGGTAACCTAGGAATTGAGCGAGGAAGGTAAAAGAATTGAGTAGTGGCTAGAAATTGAGCGAGATAAGCTAAAATTTAAGCGGGAACCTAGAAATTCACGAGGCAACCGCGATGGAGAGAGAGGAAGCTACAAATTGTGTGAGGGAACCAGAAATTGAGCGAGGTAACCCAGATTTGAGTGAGGCAACGTAGAAATTGAGCGAGGAACCAGAAATGAAGGTTTAGGCAACGTAGAAATTCAAGAAGAAGCAGAAATAAAGCGAGGATTTCACAGTGACAACTTAGGATTGAGCGAGGAAGCTAGAAATTGAGTGAGGGAACCCAGGAATTGAGCGAGGCAAGGTAGAAATTCGGCGAAAAGATTTGAGGCGAGGCAACCAGGAATTGACCGAGGAAGTTATAAATTCAATGAGAAGTTAGCCATTCGAGAGAACATAGAAATTCAATGAGGCAACTTGAGATTTGAGCGAGGAAAGCTACAAATTGCGATGCGAGGAAGATAGAAATTCAGTGAGACAATATATAAATTGAGCGAAGGAACCAGGAATTGAGCGAGGCAACTGAAGAATTGAGTGAGGCAACGTAGAAATTCACAAGCAACCTACGAATTGAGCGTGGGAAGCTAGAAATTCAGCGATGGAAGCAGTAAATTCAAATGAGAGAACCTATGAATGATGAGACGTACCAGAATCGACAGGCAATGTAGAAATTCAATGAGGCAACCCCAAAAATTGAGCGAGAAAACCTAGAATTGAGCGAGGAACCAGAATTGAGTAAGAGAGACTAGAAATTGAGCAAGGGAGGCTATGAATTGACCTAAGCCTTATCCCGACTAATTGGGGTCGGCTAAATGAATCATTTTCCACTATTCTATTCTATTCTATCAAGATAGGTAATATATAATAATTATATGTAGGAGGTATAAACTGTATCATGAATTGTATGATAGGTTAAGCATTAAAGAGGGAGAGAAAGATACATCAAGGAAGTGGAAAAGTAAGACAAATCTAGCTATCAAGTGGACCACACTGTTAAAGGCTGAGAATGATCATGGATTGAATGAAATGGATTTTTTACCATCGACCTGATGGAATCTTGGAAAATAGTAAGGTTAGTTGGCTAAAGTAGCTTCTCCTGCCACAAAATTTTCAACGGTGAAAATCAATTTCCCCGCTGCTCTTTGTGGTGTGGTCCAGTTGATCTTTGGATATTATTATTATTTTTGGATAATGCTCCGAAATGATCTTGAAATATGGATGAACGTTGTGGATATAATAAATATATAGCTGTGGGGCCATGTAACTTTGATCTCTTTTAAGCCGTTCGTACAACTCTCAGTTGGAGGAGCGTCAGCGCTTGTCTTCGCAGCGAAAAGGAGGGGTAGCTTCGTCCTCAAAGTCGCTGTCGGCACGTGCTAGTCTAGATTGGTAACTAAAGTTTGTATTCTTTCATAGCAACACTGGGTAAAAGGTTTTGTCTACAGTGGTCATTTTCTCATTGAATAATACCCAAACACCCAGAAATTGTACACGTGGCCTGTATTAACTTAAATTAAACTGCGTGATTATGCGAGGGACCATCGTGATATTTGGGTTTCATCCAAACCGTCCATCCATTTTTCCATGTCATTTTACACTATAGGCCCAAAATTGAACCACATCCAATATTTAAGTAGACCACAAAGTGGGGATTAAAATGTCTACTGTCCAAAAGTTCTTGAGGCCACGGAAGTTTTGGATCAGTAGATCAGGTGTTACGCGGGTAACACCGTGGTGGGTGTTTCCCAGACTACAGGCCCACCCTTGATTTATTTTTAGTATATCTACAACGTTCGTCAGCTTTTTTAGCTCATTTTATGGCATGATCCCAATAAATGAAGGAGATCCAAATCTCAAGTAGACCACCCCACAATTTTTAAAAAAAATTGGTCACTGAATAAATGCCATTAAAAACATCACAATGCCCACGTAATCCTAACCTTTGATTGTGGGCACCCGAACATTGTATATTTATCATTTAAAACTATCCAAAAAACTGTCCACCAATCCAATAGTCAACTGATCAGATAATCTTATTTTTGGGTTTGCGATACGTTCGCACTGGGTTCCATATAATTGGGCGGCTTAGTTTAACTAATTTCTACAGGTGCCTGCCTATCTTCCACACACTCTGCCAGAGTATCAAATACCATGTTGATGATGATACACGGGCACTTAAAAGTTACTATGAAATTGCATACCTGCCGTAAAATAGTTAAATTAAACTATTAAAATTATTCCCTCGATTTAGATGAACGGTGAACCAAAAATTACAGTTAATTGATTATCCTAGTGTTGTGGTGGTGGACTTCTATTGGAGGTTAAAATGATAATTATATCCCATCGACGTTTTTCAATAAACCAGCGTCCATGAATAAGAGGTTATGAAAGGGTGAACCGAGTTGAGATGATTTTTTGAGCTAAAAAATGAGTTCGAGTTGAGTTCAAGCTGGCCCACCTCGACTCGACTCAAATCAAATCCAGCTCGAATCAAACTCAGATCAAACTAGTTCAGTGACTCAGTTACTTTGTTATTGATGTTGCTCACCAGGTGTTTGATAAAATGACTCAATGAAGTATGGCCGGTAGTAAGAAAGGTATGTACATGAAACAAATATTATTTTTTTTCTTGGTTTTTCTTGATTTTTATATTGCGTGTTTGATAAAATACTTGTAGAATCATTGCTTTAGTTTCACATAAAGATAAATTTTGTAGGTGCAGTCCACGTGTTTATGGAAATGCCTCAATGGTGAACTCGGCCCAATCTAGGCGAAGCTGCTGACCAAACCGAGCCGCTCTGGCCAATCAAGCTCACGGATTGAGCCAAGCCAAATTCGAACCGAGGTCAGCCAGTGGCTGAGCCGAGAGGCCAGCTCCACTCGGTTCAACTTGATGTACACCCATAGTTAGGATTGCACAATCAATCCAATTTTTGGATGTGAGCTCCTGAATTTAGTTAGTTTAATTTCGGGTTAACGTGCACCGACTGTATAATTTCAAAGTGCCTGAGTATCAGTACAATGCAGCAGAGCATCAGAAAGTCCTACGCGTCCAGCCATGCCACATCCACCTGCGGGACCACACTTTCCACGTGACATCTTGACTGGGGCTGTCAATGGGGCGGGCTCGGCCATTAGCCCTGTTTGCTAATAACTCGGGGTATTTGGCACAGTGAATGCGGAGCATTGGCTCGCATGCGCTTCCTTTGTCATGATGTGGTAGGATTTAATTCGACAACAAGCTGCTATTAAAGATAAAGTTGGATTGACCAGGCTCCCCTAATATGGAAGGATTTAATTGGACAGTGCGTCACTATCGACAATAGGGTTAAGAATAGTACCTAATTGAACAACTTTCAAATGTTCTTTTACGGCTGAGAATTAAGTGAGGCCTTGATGTGATGAGATTTGATTTAACCGCCAACAACCCTTTGAGTTAAGGGCATGCAAAGCATGTTTGAAAGTGATTCAATCAAACTTTTTTTTTTTTAGCTTGTTAGAACACCCCATTGTAAGTTCACACTTCACTGTTAGCCACCCCCACTAGGGATCGATACCAAGACCTTGGTGTTGAAACGAGGCATCTTTCACTCAGTCTACCAATTGAACACTTGCTTGACTGCCATCACAAGGGATTGGACTAATTAAAACTTGCCATAGTGAGGGCCTCTCTTCCTACCTTTCACTGGCTATATATTTGACATCGGCTTGCCATTCAATTAATTCTTATGACATTAGCAGTGGAGGGAGACTGTCCCAACTTGGGTAGCACCCAACCCACATCATAGTGAGGTATAGTAAATGTTCTTTAGCCCAAAATATAAATACTCTGATTGGGCACTATCCTACTAGCACAAGGCTTAGTGCAATCATAATGCGTCAGGATTTTATTTGATGGCTTGGGCTCATTCTAAGCACATTTCAAAGTTGTTTAATTGTATTCATGTGGGTCCCGTTTTGTCCGCATCCTACCATCTAATCAGATTCCGCCCTGATACATGCTGGGATGGTAAGTAGAGCTGGGCATTGGTCCGAGGATCGAATTGGGTTCAACTCGATCCAATCCGAAATGTCAATAGTCCGAACTAGATCTGATCCGATACATGATACACTTGACCCAAACCGTGTCTGACTCGGTTAGAGAAACCGAGTCAGATTGAGTTTGGTACGATTCGAATCGTATAATTTTAATCTAAATGTTTAATGTAATGTGGTCCACTTCAACCTTTAACATATGCCTTTTTTTCTCAAAGCTTAAAATGATATGTCAAAATGGATGAATGGCTTAGATAAAACATATACATCAAGGTGGGCCTCACATGGCTTTGAAAGAGCTTTCCATCTACCGTATTCATGTTTTTACCGGACATTGCCGTGTACTAAAAGAAATCGCATGACTTGCTTTTTGAAATTGGATTGCGTTCTTACTCAGTACGCTTTTATCATACCAAGTAAACTCGGTTGGGACCATTGTGAATGTATGTGGTTTATCCACACCGTCCATCCATTTTTCTGGACAATTTTAGGCGTTGATCCCAAAATTGAACTAAATCCAAAACTTAAGTGGACCATGCCATGCCACAGGAAATCGTGTGGAATAATGATTTCTAATGTTGAAACCTTCCTAGGGCCCATAGTAATGTTTATTTTCCATCAAAGCTGTTCATATGATCACAAAGACAGATGAAGAGAAAACACAAACATCAACTTAATCTAAAACTTTCGTGGCCTCCAAGAAATTTTCAATGGTAGAGGTTCAATAACACGGTTTCATGCGGTGTGGTCTACTTGAGCTTTATGTATGCTTAATTTTCGGTCTCAAGCCTTAAAATTATCCGTTAACATGGATGAATGTAGTGGATAAAATAAATAAATAATTGTGGACCCCACGGAGTTTACTCAGTACGCTAAGGGTACTGAGTTACTCATTACGCAATCCGCTTCCTTGCTTTTCACGCAAGCATAGCTTGCAACCTTGCACAGTTGTGATTTTTGTATCAACATGAGCGAGTTTTGTGGGTCTAATCATGAGTTATGTGTTATATCCAAACCGTTCATCCATTTGGTGAGCTCATATTAAGGCTTGAGACGAAAAATAAGACAGATCTAACTATCAAGTAGACCACATGAATTATTTAACAGTGAAAATCATTCTTTGCTACTATTTATGGTGTGGTCAAGATGATCTTTGGATATTATTCATTTTTTGGACAATGTCCTATAATGACCTCTAAAAATATATGAACGGTTTAGATATAATAAATACATCACTATGGGGCCCATATAACTTTGATCTCCTTTGAACCGTTCGTTCAACTCGGAGCTCGAGGAGCACAAACGCCGTGCTGGAAACGGATGGGCTACTTGCCTACTCCCCGTGCCACCAGTCAATGGCCCGTGGTCGGTGCTCTGTGGGCCCCACCATGATGTATGTGTTTCATTTATGCCCTCCATCTATTTTTATAGATCATTTTATCTTATTAGAAAAAAAAAATGAGGTATATAGAAATCTTAAGTGAACCACATTGTAGGAAACAGTGTTGAATGAACGTTGACCATTAAAAATGTTTTGGAGGCCATAAAATTTTTTGATCAAGCTGATATTTATTGTTTCCTTTCATCTGGGTCCTTATGACCTAATCGATAGATTAAATGTCAAATAAACAATATAGCAGACCCTAGGAGGATTATAATGGTGGATATCCAATCATTATTGTTTTCACGTGGTGTGGTCCACTTAAGATTTATATCACTATCATTTTTTTATACGAAGCCCTAAAATGATATGTAAAATGGATGAAAGGAACGGATGAAACACATACATCATGATGGGGCTGGATCGGGTTGAGCCGAATCGGATCGGATCCAATCGAATAAGTTCGAGTAGGTATAGATCCGAACTCGACCTGAAAATATTTCAGATTTGGACTGCCCTACTCGATCCACACCGATCCAGACTGTTGGATTGGTTCAGATCGGGTCGGATCTGGTTGGATCGGGTTGGATCCACTGGATCGGGTCAAGATTGCCCAGCTCTTTTGTAAGAATAGACACAAGATTAAGAAAAATAAGTTATAACTGCGATTGTGGTCCAACATTCAATGTACATATCTGTCCCAGCTGATGGGCCAACCTACTGGATGACATACTATATACGTACAGTACACAAGGGTCATAGGTAACTATGAGGACATGTGATGGGGGCACACCGTACGAACAATTTACCTCCATAGCTAGGGGTGTCAATGGGCAGGGACCGGCCTGCAAAATCAGAATTTTGAACAGAGTTGGCTCGACAGCCCAGCCCAAAATAGTTCAAAATCTATGCCAAGACCAGCCTCAGGCATGGCCCATTGACAACCCCTACAGCGTCTGAACACGATGATATCAGTTCGCTCATGCAAAAGGGAGGTGATAGGGTGCAGCCATAAGATCACCAAATTTAGCATTGCCATATCACTAAACTACGCAGGGTAAGGTGACATCCAACTCCGGTCTGCCAAAAATGTAGGTCCCAACATGGATGACCAATATCTCAAAAGTGGCATTTATTAGTCAATGTTACCCACCTGGTCTGAGGCTACTAAAGCGATGGTGGAAAACGAAAGTAGATGATCAAATAGTAGTGGGCTCAGCTGTAGAAAATGGTAATAAATTAATTGTTGCATGAATCCATGGTAGAACTCTCTCTTTATGGGACATGAATTATAATTAGGAGGGTGCTAAACATGCTGGTTCAGTGCCAATAAAAAAGCATCACGTGTCTTATTACAAACCTATAACTAACAAGTAAAGTAGTCATTTCATTTCAGGCGGGGAGGTTTTATTTTTCGCTTGGGTCCTGCTCATGGAAGCTCCTGTCTTTCAATGGAGCTAGACTGGGTGCCATCCTTCATAACGCAATCCACATCCCTATTTTAGATTATAGTTTCAATCAATGCACCTAAGAGAAGTGATCACAAGAGGACTTTTATTTGGCATAAAAGTCACATCCCAAATGGGTCCAAAATTGGGAGGTATGATGTTGTGATCATAACAAGGTGTGGGACACCATAATGTTTATGAGAAATCTACCATGTTAGTTCACTTGCTTATGTTAGAACATCAATCCATAATTGAAGAGATCAAAAACTCAAGTAGGCAACATGACAATAAAAAAGTGAGGGAAAAAATGCTTACATTGAAACTTTCCGGGAATGTTCATGATATTTATATGCCATCCAAACAGTTTACAATATAAATATTTTAATATAAACAATTTCACTCCAAAAGTTCCCATGCTTCAATGATGAGCATTGAATCCCCATATTTTTTTTCTCTATGGTACGTCTCACTTGAGTTTTGGATTTACCTCATTTTCAGTGTCATACCCTTAATAATACGACGAAATGGATACATACAATAGATGTCACATGATCATGCTAACAGGGTCAGTAGCGTTAGCAGGCAGTCAGCATGGCAAGTAGGTTTAAATCCAACATATTCATTAGAAACAGACCATTATTTAGACACCTAGCCCAATAATTAGGTTAATCCATCAGTCGAATTGCAATACATACATAACACTTAAAACTGCTTGGTTAAAGCTTTCTAACCCGCCGAGTTTTAATATAGGGCCCACCTGAATAGACGAAATTAAATGTAAGAAAAACATGCTTGAAACAATCAATGAATGAATCGGATAGACCCGTGTGCCTTGCCACATGTGTGGAGGAGCACGACTCTACACACGTGCAACAGTTAATTAGCAGACCTTTCAACGAAAATATAAATCTTCGATTTTATAAGAACTTTTGAAAGCTGTAGAAATGAAACGACCTTAAGAAACAGGTTTTAACATAAACTTATAAATATATTTATTAATGACTATTAATTAATTAAATGGCTAAGCAAACATGAAAGTCTAAAAAAGTAAATTTTAAATTTCAAATAGACAGAAACAACACACTTTTTAAGCAAAGCAAGAAGCTACCTTGAGCCTGTCACAGAAACCGTTGCAACCCCTTTTACTTTCTTCCCCTGATTCCAAGCAGGCTAAAGATGGAAATATTCGATTCTCCATATCTTCGTGGGTTGGGAGTGCGGATTGGGTGAGACCCCGGTTCCACCAGGTGGGTGGGACCCCTTATTGTGGGGCCGACCGTGAAGTATGTGATTACATCCAGACCGTCTATCCGTATTGAAAGCTTATTTTAAGGTATGATCCAAAAAATAAGCAGTTTCAAATCCTAGATGTACTGTGATACAGGAAACAGCGGTGATTGACCATTAAAAATTATTGTGAGCCATAAAATCTTTGGATCAAGATTATATTTGTTTGGTTTCTTCGTTCTGGTGTTTGTGACCTTATCAACAGGTTGGATGGCTAATAAACATTCCCATAGAATGCATGAAGTTTTTAACGGTGAGGATTCAATCATGACTTTTTCTCGTGGCGTTGTTCACCTAGGACTTGGGTTAGCTCCATTTTTGGCATTATGTCATAAAAAGAGCTTTCAAAACGGTTGGACGGTGTGGATTTAAGGCACATACATAACTCTGTGAGCCCCGCAGTCAGGGGTCCTACCCACCTCGGTGGATCCAGCGTCTCACCTGATCCGCCAGACACGTGGGATAGCACTTGTATCTGACACACGTGTCAACTGGAGTACAAGCGTGCTAGATCCAATCACATGGCCACAACTCTAGGTGTGTCCAAATTCAGGCATTCCCGATCATCCGCGGGAGAACACAATGCACGCTATATGTGGAACGTTGGCTGTCCACGTCACTTTGCACGTGTAGTCTAATTGCTCTGATGGCCCTGATTTTTCCTGGACCGTGGCCCCCATGATGAACGGCTAAGATCTCCAACCCGCTTCTAAGTCGCCCGGACAGCCTCAGGGACACTCGCGCGAGTGCACTTTAACATGGCTGTTGGCAGTTTTATCATCCGGAATAACCGCTGGCTCCACGCGACTCTATGTCATCCGTTCCTGGCTCACCCTTTTTGGCCTTTTTATTGAAAAAGGAGGCTGGTGTCCTCACGACTACTTGAAAGTGTAGTCCACCTTTTCAAACGGTTATTTCAATAAGTTGGCCCAGCGTACATCATCCAACGTCGTTAAGTACCCTGGGCCAGACAATCAGCTGGACCCATCTCGACCAAGATAAAAGGCCCAACTCTTCACAACCAGCAGGCAAAAAATCCATCAATAAAAATAAGTTATAGTTGTGTGGGGCCACCATGATTTGAAAGTGCAACCATCCAATCCGTCCATTAGATGTGACTCCAATGTTAGACTTAGATTCCAAAAAACAACGTGATCCATAACTCGAGTGGGCCATGCCAAAAAGAACAATGAGGAACACTGGAGAGGGAAACATAAAAACTTCTAATAGAATGTGGGTCCACCCTGATATGTACATCTCATCCAAACCATTCATCAAGTGCACCCCACCAAGATGAATCGACAAACTAAAACTCAAGGAATCTCAAAATTTAGAGGGCCACTAATGGGTGGGTCCCATAGAGGGTGGCCTACAAGTGACTAAACTCTCGAGTGGTCCCTCGGACTACTGAAACGTATCGTCCCAGACCACTCTCAAAAACTGAAGAAAACGAAAGAACCCGGAATTTCCACTTGTCTGCAAAATCTCTCTCCTTCTCTCCATGTCTTCCTCGGTTCTCAGCCCGCGCCGTACGGATGCTACAGGTTCAGGCGGTAAAATCCTCCGAGGAAGGCGTACGGCATCCCGTTCTGTCTCTCCATATCTCCGCCCCAATCAGCCTCCTCCGCGGCCCCAAAACTCCACCTGGTTTTCCGGCCTCTTCTCCGGTGCCGGGAAACTGCTCTCGTCCGTCTTCCGCCCTTCGCCCTCTCCGCCGCTGTCGGAGTCCGCTTCATCAAGTTCCGGTCAGTTCCCGTTTATTCGACCCTTTTGGTTTTCATTTCGGTGGGATTTGCGCATTTTAGGGTTCGGTTTTGTCGGTTTTACGGTTTGGGATTTTCTTATTTTCTTAGGGATGCGGAAATTTAAGACGCTGAGCTTTTTTTTAGCATACATGATCTTGTATTTGGATAAGGGCGCATTTAATTGCGTCAAATTCCATGAAATAACATGATATTTCAGTCTAATTTGGTGCAGAATGTAATGAAAATACATGATATTGGGTGCAAAAAAAACCCTAAATTGTGTATTGGAACTTTTCTCTTATGGAGTTGGTCAGAATTCAAAATTTTAAGATTCAAACGAATTGCAACTCGTCCAAGTTGAAGAGTTGGCCTCACTTGACCCAGTCACGACTAGACTCAGGACTGAACGAGTTGGTCCGAGTTACCAAGTCTTAAAACCATGGTGGTAATTATGGTTACCAAAATGAGTAATTGTAGGGCCCAGATGCCTCGTAGTGTGAATGGTTTGTCCTGATACAGATGGGGCTGATGATTTGGCGACCAGGACCATCAATCTGATTGGTGTAAAAACTCACATTAGAAGAGAACTCGAGTATGGATAAGGACTTCATCATGCTAACCTGTTATCTAGTCAATGGGGTAGTCAACTAGATTATCTAGGATGATGGACCACAACATCAAGCTTGGTGTGAAGCCTAGTGTATCATTACGACCTTTCCTTTGGGCTGAGATTGTAATACGCGAATGGATCTCACAACACGAGGCTGGTTGAATCGTTAAAAACAAACAAACCATGAGGCTGGTTGAATGTCAAAAACATGTCTAATAGCCCAACTTCTTTGTTACAAGATGGAACTTTTGATCTTATATCGTTAACACCATCCACCCTACCCAGTTTGGCTCCAACCGAACGATGGACTCCTTTGGGTCAACACCTCTCATTTAAAGACAAATATTACCTTATTGATCCTTAATGCACATATACGTCATGCTCTTTGGATCTAAGAATTGACAGGTATCCTCAGTTACCGTCACTTCGGTGGAACACAACTAATTATACCCTAAATCCCTAGAAACTAGGATTCCATCCAATCCATTGCCCTTAATGGATAATCTCAATGCCCCTTGGACAAAGAGATGGGTGAGCCATCCAAGTCACCATATTATAATCTGTTTAGCCACTTTGCCGAGCTATAGACCCTTAGTTGTATGGATAGGCACAATGCCTTGGGTTTGTTCAATGCCCCAAACTAGGATAGATAACGCGGGGGCATTTTCACATCGGGCTCGAGTGGGGTGGTATGTGGGATGCATGGGCACACTCAGGGTGGGTGGCCTGCAGTGCCCATGGATTTAGGGCCATTGTGAAGCGGAACTCATGGATTTGGGGCACCTGAGGGGGCGTAACCCATGGATTTGGGGTCCATGAGGAGGGTTCGACCGATGACATAACCCATGGATTTGGGGCTTGGGCTATGAGATAAAGGGATAAATTCGCCATGCTCTATCAGTTCGAGCTTTTAGGGCAAGTGGTTGATTGTCCCGCATCAATAGAATTGTAGGCCCATTAACCTACTATAGCTAATTAACATGCACATGACTATATGGTAGATTGAATGGACTTTATGAGTTAGAAATGGTTAGGTCTCACTCATCATATGTGAAAGATCAAAGATGCTCTAATGATCTTTAAAAAACTGCACTAATGACTTGTCCATAACTAACAATTCACACATACATATAACAAGATTTGCATAGATCCTAATGGAATGAACAAAACATTTATGTTTATAATTATCATATCTGCTGGTTATCATACCATCTAGCATGTTTAAGTATCTAAAGATGCACTGTCACCATAGAGGAAAAAAGACAATCTTGTGGACAATACACAAACAAGCATGCTTAGGAGAAGCTATGCATACAATGATAATGGGCTGAAATGCATGTAGTGGGCCCACTTTTTGGTAAATCCAATATGGCTAGAGATCCCTAGGTCTCAAGCGTGCATGTGGCTATGCATGCTGCACTATAGTAATGGGCATGAAGGTCGTTGCATGAAAGAGTACAATACGAATACTTATGCTATGTCATTGTGAAAATAGAGGTTAACACTTGCCACAAAGTCGATTCTTGGGCATCACAGTACAATGTTTTTCTCAATAACAACAATTGTTTATCTAAATCAAGAGTGTTGACTAAAAATAGAGAATTTAGAATCGTCTAGTGTCTATGGATCACTGCGAACCTGCTAACCACACATTATCTCCTTAGGGCCTGTTTGGATACGCGTTTTGGGATGTATTGTATCGTATTAGAAGTTATGATTTGACGTTTACCGTGTTTGGATTGGAGTGAATAGGAGTTGAATCCCATGCGTGTGAATACAAACTCCAGCCAAAATTTCGAACCGACGGTAGAGTATTGTCAGTGGGTTCCGTTGCTGTCAATACTTCGTATTCATTGCGCTGTATTCGGCAGCGGATGAAAGTTTGAAATTTGTATGATTACAAGATATCTGGTACCTATGCAATGTAAGATCGGGACCGTTCATTTGGTACATTTCAACGTGAAAATCATCTGGGCTAGAAATCAAAAAGTTCCATGCGTCAAACAGGCCACGAATGTACGTTGAATGTAAACGGTTTGCGAACGGTGGTTAAGGTTGAAGGGAGGTTTGCGAACGGTGGTGAGTTTGGACAATTGGCGAGCACACTGAAGCAAGTAAGATGGTAGCAGCAACAGTCAGAGACGATGTACAACATCCCTCGCTGTTGAGAGTGCTCGAATAGACATGACATCTGATAGATCACTGATGTTGCAGAGGTCAGCAACGGGTTTAGCGCACCAGTTCTTGAATGTCTACGTTGGATCTGATCTAGGGTTTCTATGGAGATGGGGCCTGCGACGAGCGATGATGCTCTCAAATCTGAAGATGGTGATGGCTATGGCGGTGGTTACTCTGATCTTAGGTGGTGAGCGGCGAATGGTGGTGGTTGTGCTATGTTTGCAGCATGCGATCTATTCATGCGTGGACTGCGGCGGGTGCAAATGGAGAAGAGGGCAACCCTAGATCTCTTAGATTCAGACCTAACGCCCAAATTTGGAGTTGGACGTGCTAGGTTGCAGATGGGCAGCTGGATGCCTATGAGAAGAGTGGGTTCTTCATCTCAGTAGCATCAGAAGAGGGAGGTGGTGGTTGAATAACAATGTATATCAGAAACGTAGCTTTGATACCATGTTAGAATTAGGGACAACATTTTGAAGATTCGCATTGTTATGTTTCATTAAGATGAGAATCATAGTATTAGGGACAACATTAAGATTGTACAATATGCACACATAATACGTCTTATCCAAACATTGATCTGTATAACGTATTGAATACTATGCCAAACAATACCTCCTATCCAAACATTTATTAGTATCTGATTGATTTGGATGTATTCTGAAAACCGTCCAATGTATACATGAACAGTACCCGAATACAATACAATACATCCTAATACGCGAATCCAAACAGGCCCTTATGGGGTATTGCATTGTGGGAGTTTATAGAAACAAACATTATAATTGTGTACACATTCTAGTTGATATCAACTCCAGTTGACGATTATGTTTTTATGGTAATATACCTTTTGTTCATTGTTTTCATTTGTTGTGCATATATAAGGTAAATGAACATAATGGTTTGACTTTAGTTCAGGTATAAGGCATTTCTTGGTAGAGATGGTAGGACTTCTTGAAAGTATGCTTGCGTGATTGCACTTAGCATGGAATTTTCATACCACACACCCATATTGTAAGGATTGCTAAGAGTGCTCATATCAATGATCATGCCCAATCCAACTCCCACAAATGAAGTGATGACTGCCATGGTTCCATATTAATAGTCTTAATGGGCGATGTTATTCATTGTAGATCTCATGATCTGTTATAAATATCTAGTAATGTTCGAACTCGTAAAATAAATATTAGAGATGCCTAATCCATTATATAACACGACACCACATGAACCAAGTGAGTTAATGTTAGTAATTGACTCAAGTAATGAGTCACATGAGGCATTTGTATCCAAAATCCCAGATTGTGGGTTTGGACGGTTCAGATCAACATGATGAGTGATCAGTGAACCCTACACTGATGTGGTCATATGAAACCATCACAGGGGGCCGGAGTACTGTACCATCTTTTGATGAAAGATGTATAATCGGCTGTGGTTGCTCTCTCACTCGGGGGAGAGAGGTGTAGAGGGGAGGTATTGGTCTCATCTCTACTCACAATCTTGAGTCGGAAAAAGTTCCATCGATTAGAGCTCATAAAGGTGAGAAGAAGCGGAAAAAACGACGACTTTTATCATCTTCTATGAGCTCTAGTTATTGTAGAACATGTACATGAAATTTTACCATTTTCCATCATTGGGTAATGGATGATCCTTTAGAGCCGAGCTGAGTTTTATAGTATCATGCAAATCTCGCATATATTGTTGTATTATATGGATAATTAAGTTTAGGTTGAATCACAAATCTATTCCATGGTTGAATTCATCAAACAGTCGTCCATCTAGTTGTCATCTTTGCGTCCTACTGATGGAGTTAACCATTGATGCCAACACTCAAATATGATAAGCATGCTCTCAATGGCTATGGATGCACGGTCGATGCTTTTCACAAAGGCGAAGGTCCAACCCACCTTTGATTTCAACTTTCTCTAATTTTTCCTTTTTGGTGATGACCCTTTGTCTCATGACCAGTCATGTGATTTTGCAGCACAAGTTAATCTCTTGGAGAGATCGTACAATTGTGGTATTTTATAATCATGGGACTCCTATTCTTAGTTGAGCAATTACAAAGATGTGATTACATTAACATCTTTTAGTTCTGTTTCAACAAGATTCTAAGATGACTTCAATACTGATGTCGAATTCACAATTCGAGCATGATGGGAATTTCCCTTGTAGCATTAATGTGACTAGGTTCGACTTTGAGCCTCATCCTAGTTTTGGGCCTAGTCAATTTCTTTGGCTAAGTTGTCTTGTCTAAAGTTTACATTTATCAGTTGTGGTGTTTGTCCATTGTCTACCCAAAACTAAGGAGAGTTGTGATCATATCTAGTCCATTTATTCACCCATAGAAGGTAATGCATGGTGAGACCAAAATTTAGATGCAAGGAACACTTACAAAATAATGCTCTAATCCAATCTATAGGCCAAATTTCTAAGGACCATCAGTGACCGATGATAGAGAATGATAAAATTGCATGTACCTGTTTATGTCATTATTGAAGTTTAGAGAAGATGATGAACATTGCTAGTTCTTCCGTTGATTTTCACCCTTTGAGCTCCAAGCGATGGGGCTTTTTCCCGCTCGAGATTGTGAGTGGAGAGGAGATTGTGACTTCCTCTTATGTAGACTTAATCATTGGTGGAATCTTTCCCATCGTCGAATTCCTCACCGATTGTCATCTCCATGCCTCTCTTCCTCGAGAGATAGCAACTGTATCCAATTTTATATCTCGTAACAAGAAGTGGTATGATATTCCAACCTCCTATGTGGTTTTGTATGGCCACATCAGTATGGGGCTTGCCGGTGGGTTATCATGTGTTCACAACCCCAAGTGTAGGGTCGCGATGTAGTAATAATCTCGGTAAGACCGAGGTAGAATCCACAGGGACTGAAACTTGTACGCAGTGTTCGAAATATCGGTATCGCGTGTGTAATGTAACGCCGTTGTTGGAAACATGGGGAAACATTGGGAAATTGGTTGAATTTTTTGATGAAACTTCGGTGCTTGTTAAAAAGACATCAATACACACTTATAAATCAAAACATTACAAAAAACAAGTACACATAATATGTTTTCTTTGTATGGGGTCCTAATCTATGCGTTGTCTAACTAAATTAATGCAAGTATATTCAATATCTATTCATATAATTTATAAATGTAAGAAGACGTGTGGAAACACAAGTGATACATTCAAAAGCAAAAGAAGAATCACTAGATTAGGTTACAAACATGTTTGATGTGATGTTTGAACACAAATTGCAAATGATTTGCGAGAAATTAAGAAATTTTGATGTTTTTTTTTTCAATTTTTCGCAACTCGGCCCATCTCCTTCAAATCTCGAAATCGAAGCTCCCAATCCATGATTTTTCATGCAAAATTAATTTGTAACAAGTTGACACTAATTTAACATGATTTACAGAAATAAGAGCATTGAAATTCGAAAATGCTCACTAGATCGAACATGTGGGATATATCACACTACTTGTGCATTTCGTATCGCACTGGTGGGATACAAAATATATTGTGGGATATATCGGCCGATATCGTCGATATTTAAAACAGTGCTTGTACGTTTCTGAAATTAACTAGAAGTAGAACTAGAAGAAGATGTGAAACTAATTATGAAGTATTTGAGAGAGTAATTGTGAATAAAGTAATTAAAACTAAGAATTTAAAGGTGGGAACTAGGGTGCCAAGGATTCACTTCTAGTGATCAGGGAGTCCTCTTGCTGATTCAAGTAACATAATTAGAATTGAAGTCCTATCCTATCCAATTGGAAAATATATCAATAAAACCAAATCTGAACTTCCATTGACCTAATTCTCAATGAAGGAGAACTATGATAATTAGCAGGGATTCTATCACCAAACCATGCCCAGGAGACAATGGTAAACAATAGGATTTACCAATCCTACAATCTCAAAGCAGGAGAATTGTGAAGATTAAGAAGGATTCTATCACCCTACCATGCCCAAGGGATGATGGTGAACGACAGGACTTACTAATTTCACAATCTCAAATCAAGAAAAGAAGATACTCAAAGCTATTGCAGATCTACTGTTATTTGAGTCACAATAAACCATTAAAAACTGAAAGTATTCCTTATATGTCAAATTAGAATCCATGGAGTTCAACATAAACATGAATTAAAGCAATAGAAACATCCCATCATGCTACAAGCTTCACCTCTTAGCTCTAGCTAAGAAGTTTAGCCAACCATAGACATGATTGGATCTAAAACCCTAGAAGAAAGCATGAAAACAACTAAGGAAGAAGAAGAAAAACTCTTGACGACAGCTTCTCCACCCTTTTGCTCCACTCCTTAAACCCTAGAAGATGCCTAGGAACATCCTAGGGAGTCCTATTTATAGTCATGAAACACCAACTTTCGCACCTAGTTGGAAAACTCTAGAAGCCGCCTCAAATTTACGTAGTTTGCTAAAATAAACTTCACTCTGCACAATTTCAAAAAATGACCTAGAGTTTCAGAATATGCTTTTTCAGGACGATTTCAGGATTCCTTTTCTTCACTTCAAATCTTTGATTCTTCATTCTTCATTTGGTTTTCTTGGATCTTTGGCATGTGAATTCTTCAATCTTGGTGTCCTAAGATCCATCCCTTGCCTTGGTGATTTTTGAGCATCAAATCCATGCTTTTAGCACCCTTTTCAATATAAGCTCTTAAATTCACCTTGCAACACAAACATGAGTAAAATAGAAATTAAGCATTATTATGTTTATAAAACCAATATATAAATGGGGGATAATATGCAATATTTGACCCTCGACATCATGTTGACCCAAATTGTCCAAACCCATCATCTGGACATGGATGTCACATGTGGCCAATTACTTGGGTCAAATGCTAACAATTGGCCCTGCTATGGATGAGGATGTCTAGAAGGAAGTAGGAAACGTGCTAAGAAAAGGAATTGGATTAAAAGTCAGGAAAGGAGACAAGGTGAAATTTTGGGAAGATATTTGGGTGAGTGAAGAGACCTTCAGGTGAGCCTTACCTAGAGTCTATAGGGTGGCAACTACATAAGGGTCCCAAGTCCAAGATTTCCATGAAGTATTGTGTGGAAAGCTAGTGGAAAACATCACTTTCCGAAGGAACCTTAAAAATGGCTAAACATGGTTATAAATATTGTCCAAAATTGAGTCGAATCTTTTTCGGTGGGCAATGAAATGAGCCATCCTAACAAAACGAACCGAAATGGAATGAGTTGGGGTGAGCCATACCGATTTTAGTTTCAAACCAAATTGCAGTCTGGAACTGCTGTTAAACCCATCTGGTGAAATGAAGGACCTAGCTGATGGAGAACGTTAATGATACCTTTATATTTGGACAAGGGGAGGGCAAATGTATATGGAAATGGACAAATGTATTTCGATGGTGGCATCGTACAATCACACTTTGGACCACCTCAAACATTGATAGTGGGCTCCCAAGAATTATTTCACGCGTGAAAAGGACGAAATGGTTCACCATTTTTTTGTCTATTGCATTGATGATCAGAAGATACGGGGTTGTTTTCTAAATCTCCATGAATTGGACTTTTAAAGAAATTCTTGGTGATGCTTTTATAAGTTGGGAGAAGCTTTTAAATAGAGGGTCAGGATTCTTTGGAGAATGCTTGCAATGGCTCTTTGTTGGAAAAGTTTGGAAGGAGAGATAGAGCGAGAAACAAACGGATATTTAACAGTCAGAAGAATTGAATGTAATCTTATGTGAACTGGGATATCCTCCGCTCTAGGGTTGAAGCATTCATTTGGATAGTGGCGGCAGACAAAATCCTCTTTGAACCCACCTCAAACATATGGAGCAATGGGTTCCTAAGTATCCTTTCGGGTGTAGAAAGGAGAGAATAATTCACCATTTATTTATTTAATTTAATTTAATTTAATTTATTATTATTATTATTTTTTTGCATTTATCACAACATGGCTCAGAATATATGGGATAATTTTTTATATCTCTACAAATTGGACTTTGCAAGAAAATCTTGGTGATGTTTTTGCTAGTTGGGGAGGAGATTCATTTAAAGAGAGGATTAGGATTTGTTGGAGAATGCTTGGTGATGGCCCTTTCTTGGGAAGTTTAGAAGGAGAGAAACATATGTATATTTAAGAACCAGAAGGATAAAACATTATAAATGACCAATGGCTCTCTGGCAAAAATCACCAATTGAATCAAAAGCAATCTCCAAAACTAGGCTATTGTCTGCTCTGAAATCCAGGAAATTTGGCATTGCACTTCTTTTATGATTGGTCTTTAGTGGTGAACAGTGAAGCTTCTGATCCCAAAATTATGCTGTGTTGGAGATGCCCACTGGGAGGGTGGCAGAAACAAAATTTTAATTGCTCCTCTCAGGGGAAACCCGGCACACACAGTTCGGGAGGTGTATTATGCGAAGATAAGGGCAATACCATTTTCACCTTTACCAGGCCTGCAAGAAGGGGTGATGCAACGAAAGCTTAAGCTCTTGCCTTAAGTGAAGGGCTGAGGTTATTAGAGGAAATAAGTATTCCAATGCAGTAATTGTTGAAGGTGATCCCTTAAATATTGTAAATTTTTTGTAAACGGTCATTTGAAGCTGTGGAAGCTCACACTCAAGCTTGATGAAATTCGCCTCATCACCCTGAGGCTAAAAATATCAACATTTTGAGAAGATAATATGTATTGAAGGGCTGAAGGGGGAGTCCTAGAACAAAGTCAGAAGTGGGATACCCATGCTCTGGCTAGCTTATTAGCTGTGGAGTTGTATCTCTAGCAACTTGGGAAAATGAAATGTTTAACCGATTCACAATATATCACACTTCACTAAAAATAAAAGATACACATGGCTCAGGGCCCGATCTACTCGGGAAACATATCATTGGCCCACATTGGCAGAATGGGGTTTGGGGTTGCCAATGTTCTAGCTTAAGGGGGGTCTCCCTCTACTCTCTGATTATAGGGAATTCATTCCCCCTTGATGTTTCTTTTGTTCTTTTGAACAAAAAAAAATTGCATTGATTCTAAAGAAAGATCCCAGCAATCCATTCTGGCATTTTTTTTTTTCCTGTGCTGTTCCTCTATCTTTTTTATCAAGCATGTACCTGTGCCATGTAGCATGACACTATTCATGTCCCAATGCATTGGGCCTTTATAATTTATCTGTTGAAATTGTTCAAATTTCATACATCGATGATGGGGTGAGGTGTGTGGACATCTGATTTTGAATTTGTATGAAAGAACAGAGGTAGACCACAGTGCGGGTCTGCCACTGCTTACTAAATAATGGCAACTCATCCACAGAAAACATTGCGTATATGTATGTCGTCAATCCAGGCCATCCAAAAATCTGTGCTCTTTGTGGAAGAGCAGCATAGCACTCAACTCCATTACCAGAAAATCATAATCATTCAATTCAATTATATGGATGCTTGAAAAGAAAAACTAGCGATCTAAACTCAACGGAATATCAAGTGTTTAAGAATATGTTGATTTTCAGCTTTGAGCTTCTTTACACTAAAGTTGTAGTCTGTTTGTGCAGAGGACGAAGACGATGACGACGATGACGACGATGACGACGATGACGACGATGATAGGGATAATGATGATGACATTCTTTCCAAAGTGGTTGAGGAATTGGATCAAGCAAACGTATGTCCTTTAAAATAAAAATAAAAATTATAGCAAACTGCTGCATTGAGTGATTAAAAAAGTAATATTGTGATATTGGCTGCATGTTTTTGGGTCATTATGGACTCTTGCAGATGCCATTAAAATTTCAGTACTTCCTAGCTGGAAGGAATTAGAAAGGACAGTTTCAATGGTGGCTCTGCTGACTTTGGTTATATATTTGCAGAATGGAATGGCACCGGTGTCAAATGAAGACTGTGCAATTGTGACACAACCGGCAGTGCAAAAGAGTGAAGCCAAACTTGCAATTGAACAGTTACTTCGTCAGGAGACATTTTCAAGGTAAATGAGAATTCAACTCTCTCTCTCTCTCTCTCTCTCTCTCTCTCTCTACCTCGTAATTGAAATTGGGTGTTTCACGTCCAGGCTCATTGAGTGTTATTTTATACCCGGGTTAGGAGTTCCTACATTTCATGGGTGTTTTAAGTTGAACTGGAGTGCCCATGTTAGGCACTGGCAATATCCATGTGAAATTTCATGGTGCACCCATGAAAAGCATGCTATTCTTTTTGTAAAATATGCACATATGCCCTCTTTTTTGTCTGCATTTTAATGGTTTCGCTGATTCTGTAGGAGTTTTCTTGATGAGAATACAGGGAATCTTTCCATTCTGTTACCAATGTCATACATGCAATTTGTTTGCTCCTTGAGATTATCATGACTAAAAAGGACCGACTCCTTGCCGAGAATCCCAGACAGGTGCACATTACCTGCAGGTGAATATGGGCCATGTGTGTGGCATTTCTTACTATCACCCATATATGTGCTCCATTTCTGAGATAAGCATGCTAAAGTAACCTGACTGCATCATCCAATTCTTAAGTAGAATAATTTTTTGCAGATTGCATAGACATCTGAGTGCGCCTCTCACACGGAACTAGTTCCATTTCTGTAGTTTTGTTTAGAAAACCCAGTGATAGTTATTTTCTTCTGGACCTCATCCGATTCTTAAGTAGAATAATTTTTTGCAGATTGCATAGACATCTGAGTGCGCCTCTCACACGGAACTAGTTCCATTTCTGTAGTTTTATTTAGAAAACCCGGTGATAGTTATTTTCTTCTGGACCTGAAGTAGCAAACTAGCAAGAACTTTATATTAGAATCTAAGACCATCTTGTTAAACTTGTTCTTCTGGCTAAAGCCATATTCTTGTTTAGAGTCTTTTGGTGTATTTCTTTTTCAAATTGCTTAGCAATGAATCACTTTCTTACAGAAAAGTCCTTCTAGTAGTCTGCTTCGGTTATGATTCAAGTATTCAAGTTCTGAAAAGACTTTCTCATTTTGCTTCACCAGGGATGAGTGCTTAGAACTAACAAAGCTAATTCAATCGCGAGTTGTAGACTCTCCTACCACAGGAGGTGAGGATGCAACAGGAAAGGGGCTGCATGACAGAAATTTAAGGAGTGATGTTGCTTCTCCGGAAGCTTGGAGATCATTGTCTCAAACAAGAAAAACAAGCGAGGCATTTCCTTATTCTGCTGGTCTATTGGCTGCTCTTTCTCCCAGTGCCTCTGCACTCCAAGTGCATTCGCCTGATGTTCGCGATACTGCCATTATGGAGGCAAGGAAATGGTTGGAGGAGAAAAAGATGGAACAAAGTTCAAATTCAGAGCGAGACCATGGACCCTGCGCTTTAAACACTGCCATGCTGCCATGTGTTAGTGCTTTCTCCTTTGATCTCTTAATTTGCTTAATCATTTCGTGCATAGGACTTGCGTTTTGATGTTCTAGTCTTTTATTTATATTGCTTGTGATACCATCATTGGAGAACGATCAGCTTATTTTCTTATTTTTTGGCTGTTTTTTTCCTTCTTTATTTCAAATACATATCCATGTGTTGATTCTGAAGTTAATAGTTCAAGTTTTGATGTTGGATATTTAACTTGAGTTGATTAAACATAAAGTCATAATACCATTCCTCTCCTTTGGTTGGCGGGTCCATGTAATGGCTTCAAACCCCTGTAGGTCAAGGTCTAGGAGTTGGTGCCATCATCATCAAAAACATGGAAGTCATAACATTTTAGTTGAGCAAGATTTTATTGAACTATGTAGCCTTGCTCCAAGCCTCTAACAATTAATAATTTGATACTTTATAGCCTTTAATAGTTAATGAGAAGTACCAAGAATGACTATCACTGGAGGGGAGAGAGATTATAATCTCTATTTTCTAAATTAGGTTATACAATACTAAATCTAGAAAATACAATGAGATTATAATTTATCTGAATGGTTCTGTAGGCCACCCTTCGGATTTGGTCTTCCCAATCTAAAAACATTCTTATAAGAAATTTTTTTAAAGGCGACTGAATTTTTTAAGCACAAAAAAAAAAAAAAAACAAAAAAAAAACTGGCCAAAGTGACCATCTTGTTTCTCCATAGCCAGCTGGATACAAAGTACATGAGCTCATGATGCACTCAAGGGGAGCCTGACGAACTCCACTCCCACAAAAAAGAATGCAAGTCACCAATAGACTTGTTGAAAGGCCAAGTGATGCCGAACCTTTTGAGAAAGAAGTTCCAATATATCTTGCTACTGTGCAGTGGATGAGAAGGTGATGAAATCGTCTTTCCTACACATGACACATGTTGGGAAAGGACATGTTTTGCTTCTTTATATTGTCCAACATTATGATTTTATTAGCCACAACGGTCCATGCAAAATCCTTATGTCTAAGAGGCATTGGAGCTTTCTGCAGTTGGCAGGAGGAGGAGAATCACCAACATTCGTTGTCAACACAGAGTAGAATGATCTCTCTAAGAAGCCACCATTAGACGTCTACCTCCAAAAATTCCAAATCCTTTGGTGAACTATCAACGTGCACATTGGTTTTTTTGAGAAGTAACTGAAATTTTACTAAGCTGCCAAAAGACAGAAAAGAATACACAAGAAAATTAGGAAAAAAAATCAGTCGGAGATATCAGCAGACATAGCTGATTTAACATATACGGCCCACTTTGAAACACCAACTTTGACCAAATGAATGACCTCTGCAACCGAAATATCTTTGTTTTGAAAGCAACGACTGTTACGAGCCCTCCAAATGTGCGAAAATATGCCCATTGCTACAAGGCACCATACAACTTCTCTGTCTCTGCCCACTACACCTCCATGCTAGGTCCACAAGAGTTGATCAACTGACTTGGGCATTACTCATGATATACGAAATAAATTGAGAAAATGCTCCCAGACTTTTAAGGCAAATGACAATGGATAAAGATGGGATTTATCAATTCTGCATCCCTCATAAACAGCAAACAAATTTTTGGAAGGATAAGAGATTGCCTCTGCAAGTTATCTATAGTTAATACTCTTTTTCTTCCCGTAAGCCAAACAAAGGCCACGATTCTTGGAGGGGCTCCGTCTGAAGGAAAGGGAAGGAAGGCGACGTTGGCTTAGTGATCAAGCTATAGAATGAGCACACTAAGAAAGACCCAGAACTATGAATCGATGAGGACATTTGAGCACCATTCAGAGTATGCCAGATGAGGAGGAGAGCTTTGGCCCTAGTTCCAGCATCTCTATGGTTTGATGATCATTATATGGGGCCCGAATTGAGTACATAGCCGTGTTGTAAGACCCCACATGCATGTTCATGCATCTTTGAAGACCCCATACCCAACGTTGTTAAATGCAACCGCATATTCGCATATGCGAATTCCCATCTGCATATCGCATATGCCATTGCAGTGCATATGCGATCGCATATGCCAAATGTGCGAGGATATTCGATCGCACATGCGATGTATGCGATCGCATACAACATATGTGATCGCATATCTGCCAACTGTTGGCACATTATTTTGTTTGCTTATTTTTTATTGGCACATTATTTTGTTTGTTTATTTTTTATTTTTGCAAAAAATCAAACTTTCCTACGTAGTGTAAGTATATTGTTGAATGTAACTTAGTGTTAGTGTAACTAAGTTGTAACTTATCGTAACTAAGTTGTAAATTGTAACTTGTAAGTAGTGTTAGTGTTATAATGTATAAATAATAAACATTAAGATGTAACTTCAAAATTGTATTTGTACGATAAATAGCTTATTGATTGTTTTGTTACTTAACTATATTGTTGAATGTTGAATTTGATGTACTTCATTCATTTTTCTAACAAGTCACAAACTAACTTTATACATGTAAAATTACTATATTAGTTATCTATTGACTTAGGGAAGCTTCTCCTAAGTTCTTATATTTTTCTACATTTTTTTTTTCAAATTTTCTCCTTATTTTTTTTCAAAAAAAAAAAATAAAAAAAATTATGCCACTGCATATGCGATTGTGTGATCGCATATGCGCACAAGCATATCCGATCGCACAGAACCGCATATGCAGTTTGATAACATTGCCCATACCTTCTTTTATTTTTATTTTTATTTTTAACACACGCACACACCACCACACACTCACGCCATAGTGGGATTTCACCACCTATGGGTACTCGAACCCTTGACCAGGTGTTGAAACTCCTAAGAGTCTACCACCGGAGCAAGAGCAAGGACCCTTGAAGACCCAATACCTGGAAGATGCATGTGGGCTATATATATGAGCTTATTGGATGCATCTAGACCGCTGGATTGAGTGAACGCTTTCATCGAACCATTGGATTTCGACCGTTGGATCATCTAGACTATTGATTATTGGGCCATCTTGGTCGTAAGCATCATGGGACATTAATTTAGACATCATGAGACATTAGTTTGATTATTTCCCTAGTTATTTTATTTATTTTGTGGGTTGTTTTCTGTTTTAGTTGATTTAGGGGGGTATTTTGGATATTTTAGAATCATAAGGGTATTTTTGTAAAAACACCCCAATTAGTGTATTAGGGGGTGGGTGTGTGAACCTTGGAGCATTATTATGCATTGAATGAAATTTCTCTCTTTTGCTTTTGAGCAACAAGAAAACCTCCTGTGAATGGAGATGGTGTGAAGCCATGGAGTGATTCCACTTATCTTTCTTTCTTATTCTCTTAGGCCTTGTTGGATTCAATGAAAATGAAGGAAATGAAAGAAGGTTTCTTGTGAATCCCTCTTGCCAACTGTTTGGGATACTAAATTGGTCGGAAATTGTAGGAAACCGGATTTCCAATGCACTAAATTGTACCGAATATTCTCCTAAAAATTCTCCCTCCCCCCTCGGAAATGAGATTTCCTTTCCCATGCTTTCCTTATCTTATTTAATAACGCTTGATGCAATCTATTTGTGCCGCTCATCAAAATTTCCATCAACGGTAGAGGAACAACCGCATGTTGCACCATCTGCCCCTAAGCAAGCGCATCGTTGGGCCTAAAGATCTCCATCACACTAGCTCCACCTCCGTTAGATTCCTTTGACAGGCCAGGCTAGAGAAGATTACATTAGCAGATGGGCTAGACTATCTTGACCATTCATTGGACATTTTGGTGCGGATTGTTGCTTTGTTGGCTAAGATAGGGCTGCGGATGGTGAGAATAGTTGATAGACGATTAAGATCCATAAGGTGGTGGATTATGATGGATGGAGAATTAGGAACTATCATTCTGGCCTAATTGGTGCTCGTGGCAAAATGGTTGTGTGCAAGATCTCAATTGCTTATTGGGCAAGCCCTACTACGTAGATATCTGTCTAGCTAGTCTGCTATTAGGTGGGCCACATGATTTTTGTTTATAGAAAAAGTAATGACTAACACATATTCAAAGTGCAGTTGTGGTCCACAAGGTGTTCCAAAACGATAACGGTGGCCGTAATGGCCACCACCGTTACCATTATGATATAGGCCGTAACAGTCGTTACGGACCCCGTATCGCCTGTTATGGCCCTTTTTTATTTTTTGAAAAAAAGTGTAACGGGGCCTTTACAGGGCCTTTACGGCGTGTTTTTTCTGTAATGGCCGTTTTGACCCCTTAACACGTAACGGTTATGACCGTTGCCATTACACAATGGCCGTTACGTAACCGATTTTAAATATTTTGGTGGTCCACCTAATAAGGAGACCAGTCCAATATTTTAGCCAGGGCATCTACATAGTGGGGCCTACCCAAGAGCACCCAGGACATCTTACACAATGACAAGTGGTAATGGACTCGTGCCATTCATCTATATTACTCTTGCAATCAAAAGAAAATGAATGGTTTGAGGGAGTGACCACACCATAATCCAATCTATCTACATGCATATCAATCCAGACCGTTCAAATTGCGGTAGGTAGAAAATGGAACTCAGTCGGACAATGACATCCACCCAACTCATGCACATTAAAAGAATCAACGGTCGAGTTTATTAGGCAAATCTAGCGTGTTAGGATAATCCAATCCTGGTGACTTCTGACCAACAAAACTGGGCCCACAATTTGTACACCCAAAATTGAATGCACGAGTGACACTTGCCAACCTGATGCATGTTAGTATTCCAAATGGATGCACATTGATACATGCCATGTGTATTGTGACGAGTTGCAAGCATTCTTAAAAATTGGTGGATAACTTTCACTTCATTGACCATTAAAAACTTCTCTTAGGCCACAAAAGTTTTGGATCAAGCTGTAATAACAAGCCTTACACTAAAGTGGTTGCACGTAATTTATTTGCAGGTTTGTTTGTTGCTACAATAACCAGTCTTGCACTAAAGTGGGGCCAGATTACATGTTTTTTTTTTTTTTAATAACTTTTTATAACTTATGTAAGGAAAGTGGGCCCACTTTTTACAACACTAGGTATTATCTTAGTACGGTCTACATTGTATTGTTAAAATTTTTTTCAAGAAAATTTATTTTGCCAAATATCTCACTTGGAAACAATACAATTTTTCTTATGGAAATGTGATTTAAAAAATAAACATGGAAAATAAATTTTCCTTTACCACGCTTTCTTGGAAATGACATTTCTTGAGTAATATCAATTTCTTTCTTACACTTTCCTCGAATCCAAATCGGGCCTTATTCTTATTATCTCCATTTTCTTTTTCTTCTCTCTCTCTCTCTCTCTCTCTCTCTCTCTCTCTTCTCTCTCTCTATTTCTCTCTTCTTTCATTTTCCTTTTGTCTTCCTCAAAACCACACCCCAATCAAACCCTAATCCATCCAAACCTCAACCCAATCAGGCCGTAACCCATCCAACCTCAACCCAACCTACTCCAACCCAAGCCTGTGTTTGTACGGCCGTACAGACACACGTGTATGGCTGTCCATATGGACAACTCCCTTGTTCCGTGGCCCTCTTACTTCATCCCCCTTATTCATATCTATTCCTTGTCCTCTATTTCAATCCTAAACCTAAAAACCCTAGTTCTCAAAACCCTAATTCTCACAACCCTAGATCCCCAATTCCCAAAATCTAAAGCCCTAAATCTAAACGTAGTTTAGCCAAGACCCTAAAACCAAGTGAATCCCTTTGAATTAGGAATAATCCCTATGCTAGATGGAAGTTCTATCTTCCATAGGTCCTAACCGACTCATATTTTGTTAGATTTGCATTGCGGGATTGTTTACGGCTTTGAATTGGAGCATGTTTTGTTACTTGGATTCGTTAACTTTGTGATAGAGTAGTTTTATTTTGTGTTTTGATTGCTTTGATTAATCCGTTATTTAGTTTCAATACACCATTCTATATCAGACCATCTGTCCTGCATCATGAATTCTCCAAACCATCGTATCCTCGTCATGAGATGAGAGCACCCAGGGCGTCGGGAGGTTGAGCAAACAGAAGAGCTCACTAAATTTGTTATACGATAAATTGTGCCAGCAAGGAGGAGACCAAACAACTATCTCACCGACTAGAGAGAAATAGCAATCCACTATTATGAATTGATTTGGAGCAAGAGAGGCCAAACTTGGAAAGAGGTCTTGCAAGGGCTATCCCCATACCAAACATCTACCTAAAATTGAATATGATTCCCCTTTCCAAGAAAAAAAAAAAGGAAATTCCTCTACGAAACAAGTTCTTGGTGGCAGGGGTGTACACGAACTGAGCTAGCTCGGTTAGCTCGCTCGACTCGACTCGAAAAAGCTCGATTCGACTCGGTTCGAAGTTGAGTTCGAGCCGAGTCGGGGCTAATTTTTTTTAGCTTGAAAATGAGTTCGAGCTGGCCCCAACTCGACTTGATTCAGATTGAACCCAACTCGAATGGAACCAGTTCGGTGACACGGTTACTTTGATATTAATGTTGCTCACCAAGTGTTTGATGAAATGACTTAACGAAGTGTGGCTGGTGGCAATGAAGGTATGTATATGAAACAAATACCTTTTTTTTTTTTTTTCTTGATTTTTATGTTGCTTAGAAGGTGTTTGATAAAATACCTGTAAAACTGTTGCTGTTTTACATACAGTGAGATTTTGAAGGTGCAGTCTATGTGTTTGTGAAAATGCTGCACAGGCGAACTCGGCTCAAACTGGCCCGAACCGCTGACCGAAATGAGCCAAGTTGGCCATTCAGGCTTGAGGACCGAGCTGAGCCGAGTTCGAGCTTGGGTCAGCTAGTGGCCGAGCCGAGTCGAGCTGAGGCCAGCTTGACTCGGTTCGACTCGATGTACACCCCTACTTGGTGGACATGATAGCTTTCCAAACATTTGAAGAGCGATAGAGAGATGAAGTTTTTATGCTCCAATCATCGTCTGGGTGCCATATTTGGAAACAATAATCTCCCTCCATAGCTTACCCGCTTCAGATATGAATTTCTAGTGCCACTTTCTAAGAAGAGTGACATTCATAAGATGTAAACATTTCAGTCTGGCTCCTCCTCCTTTGCTGATTTTTTGCATTCGAAGAGAGACAAGAAGTATACTGGCATATTGGAGAAGGTCATTTTGATAAAAAGTTAGGCAGCCACCCAAGGAGAGATCGATGCTTTCGACTGGATAAATTCCTCTTGATTCTTTTGATCGCCCCCCCCCCCCCCCCCAAAAAAAAAAAAAAAAAAAGTGGCGGCTTTCGGCTAGCTTGCTGGAAGAAATAAAATCCTTACTATGGACAATCTTAGAAGGAGAGGCATGGTGCTACATAATGTCTGCCTCTTATGCCTAAACAACAAAGAATCAATGGATCACATCTTTCTCCACTACCGGCTTATCGTTGACATTTGGTGGAGCGTGCTTCGCCTTGCGGGTGTGACTTGGACCATGCCTTCCTTGATAAGCTATTATGCTCTTGGCACGTGGAATCTGGTGGAACATTAGGCAAAGGAAAATGATGTTGCATCCTGCTAATTGTCATTTGGGATGTCTGGGCGGAGAAAAATAATCGAGTTTTTAGGAATCAGAGCCTATCCTCGGCAACTATATTCTTTAAGGTTTTCATTTTGTTCAGGGATTGGGCACTGTGAGTTTTTAGGTTGTTTGGGGTGTGGCTTTTGTTCTCTCTCCCCCCTCTTCTTTTTTTGTTTGTTATATTGATGTAGGACACATGATTTAATGCTAGCATGCAACGTGGAGATTATGAAAAAGTCCATAAAGTAATTCAATTAACAACTAATTAATTAAGAGTAAACAATAAGAAATAAATTTGATTTGACTTAAATCACATGCCCACATGCTAAGAAATCACATAAATCAATTAAAATTAGGACCGATGGAAGGATAAAACTTCCAATTTAGCATAGGCACGTTCTACACTCAATGGACATATCTGTAGGTTTTATAGTTAGGGTTGGGAAATGAGAAAATATGATATTAGGAAAAGTAGGGTTCATGGGAATTAGGGATTTTGGAATTAGCGTTTTTAGAAATTGGAGAAAATAGGAAATTGAAGATCTAGGTTTTAGAAGGTTGTAATGGGAAGGAAAATAGGAAGACGAGAAGAAGAAGAAGAATACATTTCAAAGAAGAGAGAAGAAGGATGTAAGAAGAAGAATACTTTTCGAAGATAAGGAAAGGAAGGATGTACCTTGGGGAATCCACCATTAAACAAGTTTGTACCCTTTGGAAGGGAGGGTTTTTATTTATTCATTTATTATTTTTTTTTAATTAAAAAAAAAACTCTAGAAAACAATGAGGAAAATTCCTTCACACAAGAGAGCTTTTTTTTTTTTTTTTCTTCTTCTTCTCAAATCTCCACTAGGGTTGTAACTCCCCCCCCCCCCCCCCCCGTGCTTTTATAATTAAAAATTCTGAATTAAAATTCAGCATAATTACAACTATGCCACTCACTTAAGTGGCCCATCATCCAAAATAAGAAAACTAAAATATATATTATCAATCTCAACCATCAAATAATTCCAAAAAAACTATAAAGAAAGCAAGATTAAAGTCTAAGGGGCCCAAATCTAAAAGATTTGGTGGCCCGATGGCCTGATCGACAAGATCCAACGGTTGGATCGACACGAAATAGAAATCCTACGACTAAAATGATCTCTTAAGCAGCTCACATGTATCATCCCAAGGTGGGGTCTTCCTGATGCACATCCAATGCATGTGGGGTCTTTAAAATGGCCTGGCGGGCCCCATTTGAAACTCGTCTCCCATCCACAAATAAAGTTGTGTTGATGTGGGTGGTCGTCTCCATCTCTGGTACGCCCGAGTATGTCCTCTGATGTCCCCATCATAAGAGAGAGAAAGCTTCTGCTCCTCCTTTTGCCAGTTTCTTGCTTTGCTTATCATTCAAAAAAAAAAAAAAAAAACCCTGCTTTTTTCGATCGACTTGGCAATTGCTGAGTCGGCATTTTAGCATCTATTTTGTCGAGTGCGAGAGTAGACATGGGGTTTCAATTTGCTTAAACCCAAGCAAAAATGAAGAAATTCACACATTTTGACAATATTGTCGTTGGTTATATATTGCTGTAGTTTCATACAAATACATTGTCGCCATGCATTAAACATGTTGTCATCTAAGCAAATATTAAAGATAGACACACATTTGAAATATCTTCAGTATAGTTGATAGTTTTGTGTCCATTTTACTTCTACTATGCCAAGCATAAAATTTTAGATGGGGATATGAGATGATTCTTATAAAATGTTACATCTTACTTGAGGATTCTTTCTGGCTATCCTTTTGTCCAGTGCTAAACTTATGTTTCTACAATTTTTTTATTGGAAAAAAATGGGAAATGATACTTATGTTTCTACATTTACATTGGAAAGTTTGATCATAAAAAGTATTACCCATTCCTTTCCTTAGATCTGTTTCCAACTGCTAATGTTAGTTGTTGCCAAATCTCTTCTCCAGGTTAGTGAAGGTGAAGTGAGTTCACCTGTGGATGTAGCAAAATCATACATGCGAGCCCAACCACCATGTGCATCTCCATCTTTGAGCAATGCGAGATTCAATACCCCACCACCAATTGGTCTGCAACTGTCCAAGGATGAATCACCATATACAATTGTCACTCGTTCTTTGACCTCATCCAATGTACTTTCTAGGACTTGTGTCTTGAATTATTCTTTTACATTTTACTGTTTCTATTGCTATTGCTATCCATCTCTAGTAAATGACATTTGTTTTTGAGCTAAATAGTAGAAACCTGTGGTGTTTCCAGATTAATTTATGCAGCTTGGCTGACTCTCGATGCGGGTTTTAGTGACAATTTCATAATGTTGGATTTCTCAGTTGACAATCTAAGCCCTGATGCTTTGCTAGTGCTGAACTGATAATGAAATATCTAATTCTTCTTTTGATGGTTTCAAAAGATGAGACCTTATTTTCGAAAATTCTAGAGTTTCTCGCTTTTCTTAAACTCCATAAAATCCCAGATAAGCACATTCTCCATAAAGCTTCCTTGTGTCCTTTGAACAGCCTACCAAGCCATTTGACCATCACACATCATGTGGAATTATTGAAAGCCCATGCCGCTGAGAATAGGGAGAGAGAAATCCCACACTTCCCTAGCCACCTTGCAATGGAAGAATAGATGATTTACCAATTCCTAAGCTTTCTTGCACATGACACACATGTTGGGAAGGCTATCGTCCTTTTCTCTAGGTTAAACATCAATTTCTCTTTCAAGTCATTTTGGCTTAGTTTCTAGGATTAACCTTGTTTCGTTATGGTGATCTGAAAATCCAACTTTTTTATTGCTTTCTTGTTGCATGCCATGCTTTATAATCTCTCCTTTTAAAGATAATGTTAAATGTACCTTTCAAAAGAAAAAGAAAAAAAAAAAAGAAAAGAAAAAGAAGAAGAAAAGATAATGGTAAGTTTACTAAAGAAATCAAAGCGGGAACAAATTCTTGATACAAAGGGATTCACAGAGAACCCTCATTAGCTAACGGTTTAGCTGTACTTTTCCTCTCAAGGCCGCCATGCTCATTCTTTTCTAAATTTATAATAGAATTCTGCTAGAGGTGCTTGCCATTGGTTGCTTTCCCTTCTGGTTGCCACTTCCGGTTCACCACATGGTGTCCAGGCTCATCTAGTAGGTGCTACTGTGGATGGGTCACATGGAAAAATCCCGTTGATTGGAGATACTAACCATCCACCCAGAGAGGTATTAAGATATCTGGTCAGGGGAATTTTACACCTGGCCCGTCCATGGATGAATGGTCTGGATCACATTGTGTCAAGGCACAAGAGACAGTTGATCATGGGAGGGCAAAAGGGATGAAATATGCTAGCAAACCTCTAGTAGTAGAAGTGGCACCAATTTTTTGAAGAAAATTTTTTTTTTTTTGAGACAAGGTACTGAAATCTGTTTTCCATGACACTTTACATGAAACTTGTGCACAGGTACTTAAAAGGAACTCTCTTGCCACTGGTTCATGGGATATCACTGAGGAAAGTCGAAGAGTTCGTCTTAAGCCAACTGATGATATGCTAGAACCTCCTGCAGTCAGGCAAATTGATTCATCTACAACGATCTCCGAACATAAAATGGTCCAAATCCCAGCAGCTGCTGATAAAAGAGAAGTGGTCGGTATAATCAATGATTCAAATTCTCTGCCACCTGCAAAGTCAGTAGATGCATCTGCGGACTTGCCTGCAGAATCATCTGTGGGTCGAGACGGGATTCTTCACTCTTCTGCTGAAAAATCTGTGGAAGTGAATCCCTCAGTGACTGCTGGTGTCGATAACACGACTGAAAACCTGGTTCTTGTCGTAAACATCTCAGGCTCTGAACCGAAAGTCATGACATCAGAAGAAGCCAACCCAAGGTTAGTGTCTCACCACCCCCCCCCAAAAAAAACAATCAGAAGCTCTTATCTCAGTCTATGATACTACAATAAAATTATATGGGATTTTACATGTGCTCGAGTTGCAGATAGTTTTGATTTTTTTTTTTCTCCTCTTTCCCTTTTCATTTTTTTGAAAGGTAAGAATCTATTAAAAGAAGTCAGCAAGAGCCACCAAACCAACTACACAGACTCAAAAAATAAAATAAATTAAAATACATTGATGCTACTCATCTAGTTCAGAAATCAGTTTTGAACATGTCACACAGAAGGTCATAGAGGTCTACTCATTTGGTTCTTTTTATCTCAGTGATGCTGGTGGTGTCGCTGACTACAATGATGCTCATGCTTCTGTCCAAGAGATAGGTTCTCAGGTGGGGAAAACTGTACAAGATAAGAGCCATTCAGAACCACATCAGCTATCTGGTCTCAAAGAAACATGTTCTACACATGGTATGTTGCAGATTTTCAAGTTTACTTTCTGGAATCATTTATTACCATCTCCTTTGTGCTGCACCTTTCCCCTCTCTTGAAGCACAATGAAAACTATAGCCGTGATTGACGAGGATGTGTATAGTGTCATGAGGCACCCGGTTTGCACAGATGGGGCCTATGGCTTGATGCAGAATGTTGACCTGATAGGCCTCATTGTGGATGGGGGATCCCCCCCCCCCCCCACAAAGAAAAAACATACCTGCACCAAAAATGAAGAAGAAGAAGAAGGCCCTGCTATGAACTGGTGCATTAGGGCACTATTCATGTCCGATGCATCAGGAACCTATAACACCTCAACATTAAAAGGCTGGGCATCAGCAGCTATGTGCCTTAGATTCTCAGTACTGATGAACTATCTGAGCTGGCTTTCCATCATTTTCTCTGGTTTCTCAGTAGCTAACTAGCTATGAAGCATCTGAGTTGGCCCTCCATTTTCTCTACTATTGGGGCTACTCATAGGCTCTTTTTCAGAAACCTCATTCTTGATTCTATCCTTGTTTCTCGGCATCGATCTCCTTCACCATCCTTTAAAATGCCACCAAAACTCCCCACTTCTGACATTGGCAGATCAAAGAAAAGTTAATGTTGCCTCCGAATTGACCCTTGGTTATTCTAGATTTTTTGCTGCCACTGACTGCACCCGTATTTGCCATATTGTTTAGCTGTTTGTAAGTTAGAGTCGAACCCCAAACCTTTGTAAGCTTCATGAACTTTGATTGTGCTTGGACTAGAAAATTTGGCTGGCAGTATACTGATCTCTACTATATATGATGTAAGTAGCTATGGAAAATTTTACCCATGCAATGAACTTTGGTTTTTAGAAGGACATTGGAAGGGATATCCAACATATGGAAGGGCATTTACATAATCTGGATGTCTCTGTATCTTTAACCGAGGGCATTTCTGCCATGTTACAATTTTTTTTTATGTGAGTAGCCTGAACCCCCTTCTCTCTCTCTCTCTCTCTCTCTCTCTCTCTCTCTCTCTCTCTCTCTATGCATAGCCTGCACTTACCATGCATGTGCACTAGGCTTGGCAAGCTCTCTTTGTTGATGCTGTGCTTGTATGCTTCTTTCATATAACTCATTGCAGTGCATGCTTTTGATGAGAAATGATCTGGCATGATCTGGCATGGTGCATCGGGATATCTAGTGTACTGGCATGTCTGGTCTGGCCAAGTGGGTGCATGGTTAGATGATCTGGCCATGATAAGTGTCACATCTGGAAGTACTCCCAAATCAATTGGTTCCTCAATTTAAGTGGAACTCATCATATGCTTTGCATTTGGGGCAGTGCAGAACATTGAAATGTGCAGTTGAGTTCATTCAGGTTTTCCACTTTTTCAATCAATAGGTATAAGCATTCCAGGTCCTGCTTCATCCATCTTATTAGTTGTGGTCCGGGGGCTTGATGCAGGACATGAAATTTAAGTATGAGATGCAAGAATTCAAGCTTAGATCATACCAATCAGAAACAGTTACACAAATTCCACATCCCACATGACAGTCCAAATCATTCAATTAAAAGGGGAATTTATGCGGGTCCAGGTCGACACAGGCTAGGACTGGACCAATAAAAATTATAAACCAAACGATGTCAAAGGGAAATAGAAATCAACCACACATGCATAAAAATTGGTCTTTAATCCAAGGGATTTTCCAATTTCAATTCAAGGAACCCGATGGTGAAAAAAGGGGCAAATAAATTAAGGCTAATGTAAACTAAGGCTAGAGTTTAGGAAATATGAATGAAAAGATGAAAACCAGAGGAAAACCTGACCCGGAGAAAGCTCCTGCGTGCAAATGGTGGCTCGGGGCTGAGGCACGTGCGCGGGTGGGCTGGCCGCACGTGTGATAGAACCTCCCCAAAGTGACACCTAGGCCTTGGTCGGCCAGGGGAGACCTTCAATCCCTCCAAGTTTGACGACGATCCGACTTAAGGTCGAGGGGTAGTGCTCCGCCGAAGTTTCAGCCCTCCTATAAGTCCAGATTCTGGAAACTGGCTGTAAGGGGATGAATAGCTGCAAAAGCTGGGAAATTCAAAACAATAATGACAATAGAAAATGAGATATATGGATGGGATAGGGTAGGGACAGGTGGGGATAAATGTGGCTTCACACCACGTAGTTAGCCCTTCGAAAAGAGAGGGCTTCACACCCACTTTTAAATTCTTGTATAACTCACGAAGAGAGCAGAAAAATAAAGCATGAATTTTTATTAAACTTGAATGAATGGAAAGAACTACAAGGGGTGCCTATTTATAGGAAAAAATCTATACCCTAAAAACTCACACCATGTGCGTAACCTATTACTTGGCGATGAAGTAAACTAAAATAAAAACCAAACAAAGAAATCTAAAGCGTTCACGATGTTCTAAATAATAACAATAAACAAAACCTAAAATATGAAATCAATCCGACGAGTGGGCCATGATCATGAGATCCCATGATGGGTTTTTATTGACTATCGGACCCACTTTTTTTGAACAAAAACTTGTTTTATAGCTAGGAGGCTCTCCCTGGACGTCGTTATCGAGTCAGATTGATGGTGAGGTCCTCCTGCGTACGTACATATGTAGGGGTGGTGGTGTGTGGGCGTGCGTGTGCACGATGTCCTCATCAGGGCTGCTCATCCCATCTGCCACTAAAAGTGGAATTTCAATCACACTAACATATCTGCTGTCTTATATTTTGTCTGCTGATAAGTGTGTTTTCTCATTCCTGAATTGAACCTCTGAACATTTTTGCAGATTCTAGGTTGCCGGGTGGAGAAATTCAGATGCAGAAAGAAGCAAATGGATCAGAAGGCGGAAACGATGCTAATGGTTCTTTCAAATCCAGGTAACCTATAAAAGACTGGCTACCTGATCCATCCAATGCATTGCCTGGCACTCATGAGAATTTATTGGGTCCTTAGCCTCAGCATATGCATGGTCGCTAAGGTGCAGGATTCCATACTTGTGGGGACTATGGTTCAGTGTCTTAGATGGTTAAATTGATGGCCCCCACAGGGGATTGGTGATGCCTCGACAATTTTCTTATTGTAATAAAATCCTTAACAAAAAAAAAGGGGGAAAAAACAAAACAGAGACAGCAACTGTCTGGTTGAACAGAAAATAGTCAGAAGGATTGAAGGTTACTTTTGGGGAATCCTTCATCCATGGTGCATCCCATCAAATCACCAGTCTTCATCACCTCCTGCACCTCAGCAATGTATACATATGCTGGGAGGTGCAAATAATTCCTCTTATTCGACTAAATGCAACATTCCATTTGTCTGTCAGTTCGTCTGCAGAAATGAATGGAGATTTGGGTATGAAACCATCAGTAAAGATAGACCAGAATTCAATAGGTCTGAGTCATGCTGCGTTGGCCACCGGAAAATTGGCAGAAACCTGGGAGCTTTCGAGTGAAGTATCCATGGAATTCCCTGTGACTACGGAAACGAACAATATTGCAGATGGAGTGGAGAACGGTACTACTGGCAATAAGCAGGAAGAGGCTCTGCCCACCAAACATCGGCCAGGACCAAGATCAAATTCAAGCCGTGGAAGGCCAGGGAAGTCGACCATGGTCAGGCCAGATGGGCTGCTGCAGTCTGAATCTCAACCAAGTCGAAGCCGTAGCCAAGCAGGGAAGCCGAGCAAAACTAAAGCAGATGAGCCACCAAAGGCCGAAACTCGAACAAATCCAAGCCGCGGCCTGATAAGGAAATCGAGTGCAGGAGCCATGAAGCCGGGAGCAAGAGCAGGATCTGCCAGAAGAGGCAGGGCAAGGGGTAAATGATGGGGCTGTCTCTTGGCAATGTTGTACTAATTATTGTATACCACTTAGGAAGTTAGAAATGTAATCGGCTGTTTTACCACGTAGGAATGTAATCGGCTGTTTTCCTTGGTTAGCTTGGGAAACATGGGTCACGGGTGCATGTCTACTTAGGAAGTTAGTAACACCATTTGTAAGTTGTAATTGGCTGTTTTTTCCTTCGTTAGCCCTGCAAAACATGGGGCACACTTGCATGTCCACAGGCTGTTTGTTGTTTATTTCTTTCTGTTGTAACTATATATCACAAGATTCGAGTTTTATTTCTTAGGTTGCAGGATTTAAAGACATTATTTCAATTTTAGATGCTGTAGAGGGGGGGAAAAATCCTCATTCATGGTTTCTGAAATGTGAGGAAATCTCTCTAAATGGTGAGCATTCGATAAGGATCATTTGCATGCCTGTAAATTCTTGACTTGTAAAGGGATTATAGGTAATCAGATTGCAGGCTGTTTGGATATACTTGCATATTACAGCTTTTTAGCTGTAACCTGAAAACTGGCAAAAAGCCATGTTTCAGATTATAGGTGAAGTTTTTGTATCTAAAAAGACATTACATGTAATAGAACACAACGGTTGATACACACTTGTGATATGTGGGGCCCACCATAATGTGTATGATATATCCAATTTGTCTATCATGTGCTTCTTTTGATGCTCTGTTATGGTCCGAAAAAACAACTTGATTGATCATCAGACCACTTGAGAGGAAAGGATGGGAGATCTACCATTAAAAAATTTTAAATTGCATTTGGGGCCGTTGTGATGGGTGGAGGACATCCAATTTGTCTAGTGTGTGCGAGCTTTGATGCTCTCCTAATCCCCCCTTTAAAAAAAAATCAAGTCCAAGTTCTTTTTATGTGATTTGCTGATTTTAGCAGGATTTACCGCCTTAAGTTCTATATGGTGTGAATTGCTACTTTGTGTAATAAATACTTTATAAGTTAGCCAAACACATCTATTTACCTGCAAACAAATCATCACTTAAAAGGCAAACTAAATAGCTTTCAAATAACTTGTGCTTGAAATTCTTTTCACGCATAAAGCGTTTATTACTTAAAAAGTTTGCAGGCATCCAAACGATCCTAATAGAAGAGGCTTATATTTCCAAATTGGGTCTTTGGAGTTTAAACAATCGAAGATTCGATTAAAGTACTGCTTATCAACCAGAGAGTTGCCAAGTTGGCCAAAACCACATTGTTGAGGCTGTGTTTGGATACACCAGTAAATTGAATTGCAATTGGTATTTAGTAAGTGCCATTGGACTTCCCAATCGAATTCATTCGTACTGATCAACTTTACGAAGATCCCATTGCATTCCAGAAGCTCTAAATAATCAGATTGTAATCACCTTCCTTTGTATCTGGTGGCATTGAATCGACGATTGACATGCATGCAAATTGCAATTACAAAGGTAGAGGTTATTTATTTCTGCTCCATTGTGCTAAATATTGTGATTTAATTCAATAATGCATCCAAACGCAGCCTGAAATTGAACTCCCAAAACAAAAGTGAAATTATGGAAATTTGTAAATACTGTTCGAGTTACCAGGGAATATGCATGAGTTAATAACCCCATCGACTGTGTGGAAACCAATATTTAAATATTTGCCTGTCCTCTACAAACTCGTCACTCATGGCCAACTTAAAAAAAAAAAACACGGACGTTACATTTTCAAGGAAAATCTTCACCGTTCTTCACTGGCAGCCTCTAAATAGACGGTTAATAAAAAAACATGCAGCAAAGGTCCACATGGGAATCCCTGATCTTGGAGAATTTTGGGGCGTGTACCATCCACAGTCAAACCCACCACATCAACGGTCCGGATTGATTTCTTATGATGACCAAATCACCCTCCTGTATCCTCCCAATCTACCCACGTAGCATTTGCACTCATCATCAGAATACGCAGTCAAATGAAGACCAACCGTGTAAAGATTAGATTCACAGTACCTCTCTCTCTCTCTCTATCTCCAATCTCTTCCCTCCATTCAAAAATCCCCCCAAACCCATAATCTCTCTCTCTCTCTCTCTCTCTCTCTCTCATGAAAAGATTAGATTCACAATACCTCTCTCTTTCTCTCTATCTCCAATCTCTTCTCTCCATTCAAAAATCCCCCCAAACCCCATCTCTCTCTCTCTCTCTCTCTCTCTCTCATCCAATCCAATGGAAGGAGCTTTCTTACCAAATCGCCCTCCCTTCCTAACCCCACCCACAAAATCAACAACCCCACCACCCCAACGGTTGAAATTCAACCCCTCTAATGTCCCTCTCCCTCCTCCTGCATCTCCTTCCTCCTTCCCTCTTGATTCCCTCCTCCAACAACTCCTCCATCTTTCCACGATACCCACCCAAAACCGTACCTCCTTACACCTCTCCTCAATCACCCAACCCCCTAAAACACCCCTTCTCAAAACACCCAACCCAATCCCATTTCCCCCATTCAATGAAAAATACACAAAACAAGAGAATTCCGCTGATTCGACCGACACCCATCTTGGGTTCCTGTCCAAAACAGGTAAGTCCATTCTCAACTCCATCATCAAACACCCCATATCCAGTCTCAATCCGTTTCTTGATTCTCTAAAATCTGACATTCTCGGGGTCGATTTTGTCGGCCTCTTGAAGGGGTTAGAGCTTTCGGGTAATTGGGAGAAGGCACTCTTCCTGTTTGAATGGGCCGCTTCTTTTGATCCGAACGAATTGAGACCTGTGTTGGATAATGAGGCGATTGAAGTCATTGTTAGAGTATTGGGCCGAGAATCACAGCATTCCATTGCTTCGAAGCTGTTTGATAGAATTCCCATCGAGGACTACTCTCTTGATGTCCGGGCATACACAACCGTACTCCATGCATATGCCCGGACAGGCAAGTACGAGCGGGCCATTGCCTTGTTTGACCATATGAAGGAGAAGGGCCTCTCTCCTACACTGGTCACCTATAATGTAGTCCTCGATGTGTATGGGAAGATGGGTCGGTCTTGGAATCGGATTTTGAGTCTTTTGGATGAGATGGGAAGGGGAGGATTCGAATACGATGAGTTCACATGTAGTACAGTTATATCTGCCTGTGGGAGAGAAGGGTTGTGTGAGGAAGCGTCAAAGTTCTTCAACGGATTGAAATCACGGGGCTATGCTCCAGGAATTGTGACATTCAATGCGCTACTGCATGTATATGGGCGGGCGGGGAATTATACGGAGGCGTTGAGTGTTTTGAAGGAAATGGAGGAGAATGGCTGCCCTCCGGACTCTGTGACTTACAATGAGCTTGTCGCTGCATATACAAGAGCTGGGTTCTATGAAGAAGGGGCTGCTGTCATTGATACAATGACTAGTCGAGGAATCTTGCCAAATGCCGTGACATACACGACTGTGATAAATGCTTATGGCAAAGCTGGGAAAGAAGATAAGGCATTGGATTTGTTCAATCAGATGAAGAAATCAGGCTGTGTGCCTAACGTCTGCACGTATAATGCCGTTCTTGGATTGCTCGGGAAGAAATCGCGGTCTGAAGATATGGTGGAGATTCTTGGACAGATGAAGTCTGATGGGTGCGTCCCAAATCGAGTCACATGGAACACAATGCTGGCAATGTGTGGCAACAAGGGCATGCATAAATACGTGAACCGGGTATTTCGGGAGATGAAGAACTGCGGGTTCGATCCAGATCGCGACACATTCAATACGTTAATCAGTGCATACGGACGGTGCGGGTCTGGCGTTGATGCTTCAAAGATGTATGATGAAATGATTAGAGCGGGTTTTAGTCCCTGCGTTACCACCTACAATGCACTTTTGAATGCATTGGCCAGGAAAGGCGATTGGGGCGCAGCTGAATCCATCATGGCAGACATGAAGAGCAAGGGCTTCAAGCCCAGCGAGACATCATATTCGTTGATGTTGCATTGCTATGCAAAGGGTGGGCATGTCGAAGGGATAGAAACAATCGAGGTGGAAATCTACAGTGGCCGCATTTTTCCAAGCTGGATGCTGTTGAGGACCCTTGTTCTAGTGAATTTCAAGTGTAGAGTACTGCAGGGCATGGAGAAGGCATTCGAGGAGCTGAAGCGGAATGGATACAAACCTGATTTGGTCATTTTCAATTCGATGCTTTCCATCTATGCGAAAAACAGAATGTACGATCGGGCCCATGAAATGCTATCCTCAATCAGGCAGGCGGGCCTGCAACCGGATCTTGTCACCTACAACAGCTTGATGGACATGTATGCAAGAGGCAGGGAGTGTTGGAAGGCGGATGAGATCCTCAAAAGTCTGCAAAGCTCCGGCGGGAACCCTGACATTGTATCCTACAACACTGTTATAAATGCGTTCTGCAAGCAAGGTCTCATGCACGAGGCCTTGAGAATCCTATCCGAGATGACAGCTGCGGGGATCCGCCCATGCATTGTCACCTACAACACTTTCGTGGCAGGGTATGCGAGCCATGGGCTGTTTGTGGAAGCACACGACGTGATAAGCTACATGATACAGCATGGTTGTAGTCCCAACGAGCTAACGTACAAGACGGTGGTTGACGGATATTGTAAAGCAAACCAATACGAAGATGCCCTGGATTATGTATCGAGAATTAGGGACGTAGATTCTTCTTTCAATGATCACTCGGTCCGCAGGCTAGCGGCCCGTGTAAGAGAGAATTTTGAATCTTAGCCTTGGTTGGGTGTGGACATTACATTCTGAGCAAGATTGTGGAATGGCATTCGACAGTGAATACAGGTACTAGCTTGAATTTTGGAGCTGACTATTGTGAGATAACTTTCTATATATGCATTGCATTATAATATGTTGCTACAGCTACATGCCTTTGTCATGTGCTTTGAAACAGAGCGGGGGTCACCGTATTTTGTTTGTTTCAACTGCGAATTGTACACATGAGTTCGTTGATTTTCACCAGATTATTGTGACAAGAGTCGGGCAGTATGCTTGTAGTTTGGATTTTGCAATCTCCACATTCAGGTAAGAGAACTCAAGGCTTGGATCTTCCAGTCTAGTAGGTTTTTGGCGAATGGGGCTGTCCATGCTGTAGGCCCATGGGGTCAATGGTTCAGATCATGAACCATAGGCTGGACTTAGCCTAGACTCCGGTGCTTATTGCATGGGCTGGACCATGCTTCAGCATGGTCTGATCCCAGTTGCAACCCTGACATCAGAAACAGTCACTGCCCGGTAAAACGGGACCTGATCGATCATTTTGCGGCATCCTGCAAGCTGCACATCAGACCCCTTACAGTCATAAACATAGTATCAACAAGTCCGGCCTGTAATAGTTGGCCCAGCGAACAATCAATTTTTGGGCTAGGACCAGCTACGTTAGGTCCATGCTAAGCTCAGGCATATGGCCTTATATTGTCAGCCCAAACTGAGCCCATGTCAACCACATCTGCCATTGCCCATCACCAACCACCCCACCTGTGCCCATCTCTTTCAAGCGTCCTATGTGCTGATCTTCCACACGTGCCACCACTCATCTTCAAGTGCCTCATGTCTCGATGGGTCACGTGTGCTAGAGCAATGACATCTTCAAGTGGCTCACACGTGCCATCATCAATCTTTAAGTGCTCCATGTGCCACATGGGCATCATGTACCATCAATCATTTTCAAGTGCCACACATGTGCCATTGTACTATATACTACAATTCATTTTCAAAGGCCCTACATGCACAACCATAGCCTCACATGTGACCACAATCCATGATATCACACGTGCCACCTTCCATCTTCAAGTGATTTTTTGGCAAAAAATCCAACTTGGAAATAGGTAATTTTACTTGAAAAAAAACTACAAGGAGAAACTACTTCTCCTTTCTCCCAAGGTTCCTAGAATATTTAGGGGGCGTTTGGATCCTAAGTTATTAGCTTATCTTGATTTCTACTTTGTTAAACTGAAGTGATTAAGTAGCTTATCTTGATCATAAACCAAACTTATCTCAAATAAGTTACTTATCAACTGATGTAAGTAGAAAAAGTAGCTTATTTGGTGGTATCCAAATGGGCCCTTAACGTCACCCATTTCGAGTGTTTTTCAACTAATGCAAACAGCCTGCTTGGGAGGTAGGAAAATAAAAGGAGAGGGTGACATTTTCTTCAAGAGTTATTTTCCAATAAGGGATTTGGAGGCACTTGCTGCCATTTTTTTTTGTTAGCTTGTTAGTACACCCCACTGTCAGTTCACACATCACTGTTACCCACCCCCACTAGTGAATCTATGCCAAGACCTCGGTGTTGAAATGAGGTATCTTTCACTCAGTCTACCACTTGAGCTATGGATCTGGGTGTAGGCACCTGCTGCCATGCCTCACTGGAGTTTCAACACAAGTTGAAGCATCCTATCACCCATGGACAATACAAACTGTATCAGCCTGTATCGATCAGAAAAAAGGCTGAAGAAGGGCTACATGAGGTGGCATCGGTTCTGAACCATATAATACCAGGTACGCTGATTAATACCTTGGTAGGGCTGAAAAATAATAAAATTCCTACTATATTTTCTATGAAAACACATTACTGTAACTGTTTTCCAACAGAAAGAGAACTCTCAATCAGGAGAAAAAGCCCTTTTCTTGTAAATTATTTCCCAACCCAAAACTTTCCAAGTTCCCAAACAGGCCCATGGTAAAGTCATGAATTTTAAAGATTTCCCTGCTAAAAACCACAATAGTGTTTTCACAAACAGCATTTGCAGTACTTTCTTTTCTTTTCTTTTCTTTTTCTATATATATAAACTCCACGTGAAGTAGCCTGGAAGCTGAAAATGGGTAATAAGGCAGATGCAACTATAGAAATGCCTCGGAAGAAAATATGGTGCCTTCCACACTGACAAACGCCACCTGGAAGCTCATGAATAAAGGTAGCAGTTGACTGACTTCTTTTAACATGTCCGCAACTTGCACAGCCTAAGAAAGTCCCCTGATGATAGATTTTCATATCAAATGTGGTGTACGCAACATTCTGCAACAAATGTGGAATCTGACGCATCAAAATCAATCAAGAGAAACCAGCATGAGGATTTACAAGATACCAAAACGTGAACAGAAATCTGGTAATCTCATTTCAGAGTTCCAAAAGTCTGCTGACTGTGGGTGAAATCGTCAAAAAAAAAAGAAAAACAAAAACAAAAAGATGAAAAAAAAGGCTATCACTGTTAGTGCCCCACTGAATCAGGTTTCAACCATGGGTTCAGGGCTTGATGACTCCGTTGTGATTGAGCGGGCCCTTGTGGATTGGTGTACAGAGTTGAAAAGGATGTCCTTGATGACCTGTAAAGAAGTGAATGGTATCAGGAATTTCACAATTGCAGCGAAATGTAATAAAATAAAAATAATAAATAAAAATCAAGAGTAGCTAGCTAGTCACCTGAGACATGAGCCCGTGCACCTGCTCGACAGTTATTTTCGAGCTATCACGAGTGATCTTTGCGAGCTGAGATTCCTCCTACTCTCCCCCAAAATCAATATAGTCAGTGTAGCATAAGAAAAGGAGGAAAAAAGGGGGGAAAAGAAGGGGAAGTAGCCTGTGAGTATTGTTTCAAATAATAATTATTATTATAATGTGGCCTGTGAATAATCTGGGATGCATTTGGATTCGTAAGTCAAAGAATTGCAAACAATCAGAGTCTTAAAACTACTGATGTTTCCTATCATTCTTAACAAGTGCTCTTCAAAATAGCATTATAGAGGCGTTTAGAGCATTACAAGTTGAAGTTTTGGATTTACTACGAACAAATATTAAGGCCCTGTTTGGTTGATACATAAAAGTGAGTTCGTCTCATTTTAGTTAACAGTATTATATATAGGAGATTTTGGTAAGGACCTCCAATACATTATTACTGTTAACTAAAATGAGATGGATTTTTTTATTTTATTTATTTATTTATTATTATTATATATATTTTTTTGTGGCGCAATTAAACAGGGCCTCTCCCATACATAATTACTGTTAACTAAGACCCTTCTTTTTTTTTGTGGCAATTAAACAGGGCCTCTACAGTACATAATTACCGTTAACTAAAATCAGATGGAATCTTCTTCTTCTTTTTGTGGAAACTAATCGGGGCCTAAGGATTTTACAATCCTAATCGGGGCCTAAGGATTTTACAATCCTGAAAAGTATGTGCACTTGATGGTCTTGCTAGCGAAGGGGTTTCTTGGCTTTGTATTCTCTCTTACCTTCATGTGGGTGTATAGTGAGTTCTACAACCGTGGACACTCTCCCTCCCTCCATACAAGTGGGAGCCATGGTTCTGTGATCTAGACTCCTTCCCTCCCTTCCATACAAGTGGGACCCATGGTTCTCTTATCTAGACTGTTCGTCTGATCAGCCATGCCGTGGATTTGGCATACAGGTCAACATCTGCACTGGTACCCACTCAACTATTGGCTATTCCCATATTTGTCTTAGATCACCTTTTGCCACGAAACATTTTTTTCTTCACCACAAAGATCAGCAACAAAAGTTACGGTTGCGTGTCCAATATTTTCCTTCTTTCTTGTTTTTCTTTCATCGTTAGCCTAATAAAATTGCACCTTCAAAAACAAAAAATTATTTACCACTAGGCTTGGGTTTCCAGTTCATGCATAGTGCTTAGCGTGTGCGTGTATTACATGTGCTTCACATCCAAATAAAGGATGCTGTAGAATTTGTCATATACCAATCAAATTACAGTTTGCTACTAACTACGGGATCAATAACATTAGGCTTTTGCTTTGTAATAAAATACAATGCCCTCCACTGTAATAAGCAGAATCTAAACCATAAAAAGTTACAAACTACTATAACACCCTCCAAAAGATCAGTGGTGCTGCAAATCAGTTGGGTTACACTGAGGGAAGTTCCCGATCCAACTCGTTGAATAATCAGGTCTAGATTACAGCTCAGGTCTAGGTCCAGTCCAATCCCAAATAAGGCAGGGATCCGGTCAGGTCTAGACTAATATGATCCAGACCCAACCCATTTATCCATGGATCAGGTTTTGTCATGTCTGGTTAATTGCTAACTCCTTATATAGACTTCTTCCTAGTACCCAATATGTGTTTTCTTTAGGTAGGTTTTTACATTTTAGTCAATTGCCTTAATTACCTTAATTGAAGGATTTTTTTTTTGGTAAGATATATTTTCTACTGTTCCATATCCAAAGCATTTAAAAGTTGGGCCTCCGGGCAGGTTAGAGGAAGTCAGCATTGAGAGGTTCCAGACCAAACCCATTTAATAATCAGGGAGGTATTTTGGACCCAGACCTGACCCAATGGATGTGATTTCAAATACAGACCAGTTTATTGTTGGATCAAGTGGCCGTTCAAAATGAAAATATGATGTTGGGTACAATGACCTTCAGGTTGTTCTGACCCATTTGGACCCTTAGAAGTGAGTGAAGAAGGAGCCCATTTTCATCTGTAATTTTTAAAAAAATTGTTTATATGTATCAGGCGATAACTGCTCAAGACCTGGTATGGACAATATGAACTTCTCTTGGCTATCTAGCGTGGAAGCTGATTCTCTTAAAGCACAGATCTCTGAGGTAAAAATTAAAGTGGCGGTTGATTCTTTGTGTAAGGATAAGGCGCTGGGCCTGGATGGCTACCCTATGGCCTTTTTCCAGAAGTTCTGGCACGTGATTAAAGCGAATGTGCTAGCTTTTATTGCTTTCTCTGGGAGGGATCATCATCTCTCAAAAGACCTGGTGAAGCGCATCTCCAAGGCAAAAATTAAAGCAGCAGTTGATTGTTTGGGCAAGGATAAGGTGCCAGGCTCATCTCTCAAAAGACCTTGTGAAGCGCATCTCCAAGGCAAAAATTAAAGCAGCAGTTGATTGTTTGGGCAAGGATAAGGTGCCAGGCTCATCTCTCAAAAGACCTTGGGGCCTCTTTCATAGCTACCATTCCAAAGACAGGAGCAGAAAGCCTAAAAGGCTTCAGGCCTTTTAGCCTAATTGGGGGTCTTTAGCCAAAATTCTCGCCACAAGATTCCGAGGGGTGCTTTCAAATGTTCTTTCAGAAAATCAGGGAGCCCTTGTAATGGGGAGACAGATTCTGGATAGCACCTTCATTGCTCATGAATGTATAGATTTCAGGCATAGAGATGGCAAAAGTGGGATAGTGTGCTAGTTGGACATGGAAAAGGCATATGATCACGTGGAGTGGGATTTCCTTGACTATATGTTGGGTAGATTGGGGTGTATTCAGAAATGGAGGGGATGGATTCGGGCTTGTGTTGGGTACATTGGGGCGTGGTCAGAAATGGAGGGGATGGATTCGGGCTTGGTTCGGCTACTATCTGTTTTGGTTAACGGGTTGCTGAAAGGCCTTTTCAAGGCTACGAGGGCATTAGACAAAGTGATCCCCTATCTTCGTATCTCTTTGTGATCATAATAATGGCTCTTAGAAAAATGCTTAACAAAGGAGAGGAGGTCAGCTCAATCAGTGGTTTCAGGGTGGCAGACGCGAAACCTGAAGTTAGTCATCTCCAATATGCGGACAACACATTACTTTGGTGTGAGGCAGATGCAGTAAAGGTTGATAATTTGTAGAAGATTGTTACCCGTTTTGAGTTGGTCTCAGGCTTGAAAATTAATATCGATGAAAGCGAATTTTTGGGGATCCGAATAAGCAGTGAGGTGTCTAGGTTGGCTCCTGTGTTCAGATGCAGGTTGGGTTCATTTCCTTCAACATACTTAGGCTTACCTTTGTGTATTGGAAAATCGACCACGCGCACTTACGGGACAAGGTTAGAGAGAGTTGGAAGAAAGCTCTCGAGTTGGAAATGCTGGCATTTGTCCTTGGGTGGCCGCCTGACCCTCATTAAATTGGCCTTCTCTAATATGCCATTGTACTTTGAGTCCTTCTTCAAATGTCCGAAATCGATTGGAGATGGGATGGAAAGTTAAGGAGAGATTTTTTATGTAAAGGGTCCGAGTATAAGAAAAAAAAAAAATCTCATCTTCTTAAGTGAGGAGGTCTGAAAGCTGAAAGACAACGGTGGAGTGGGCATTAGAGAGTTAGAATCTACGAATTTGGCTTTACTGGGCAAATGGCTATGGAGGTTTGGAACTAAAGAAGGTAGGATGTGGAGGGAGTTAATTGCATGCAAGTGTGGCATCTATCTCAAAGGATTAGGGGTTAAGAGATCTTCGTTTTACCGTGCCTCCGGTCTTTGAAAAGCTGTGGAGTCAACTTCTTCCAAATTTATTCAAGGAGTCTCCTTTCTACTCGGCGATGGGGGTTGTATTCGGTTCTGGGAGGATGTGTGGTTCGGGGATAGTCGGCTACAGGAGGTCTTTCGAGAGTGGCTAGTCTTGTGATTGACAGGAACATTACAATTGACCGCCGTTACTCCATTTTTTTTAATGGTTCTATAGTGTGGTCACCTCCTTGTTGAATAGATATGAATGGCGAGGAAGCCAAGGAATTGATGAGACTTATGGACCATCTCAAGATCTTTTCACCATCAGTTGGGGAAAAGGACTCTATGGTGTGGCATGTTCATATTTCGGGTTGCTTCTCCATTCCCTCCTACAAGTTACTCTGAGAGCCACCTTGGTCTTTAGGATCTTGCCATCCTTTCCATCCCTGGTCTTGTGGAGCTCCCTCGAGAGTCGCGACTTTCATGTGGTTGGTTGGAAGAAAAAGAGTGTTGACAATCAACAACCTTCAAAAGAGATCTATGATCCTTCCCAATGTTGCATTATGTGTGTGGGTGATGCGGAATCTATCAACCATCTCTTTATCCATTGAGCATTCGTTTGGAAGATTTGAGATTGGTTTCTAGACATCTCTTAACGTACAGTGGGTGGTGCCGAAGTCTGTGGAAGATCTTGGCATGGGAGAGGATCCAATAAAGAAGCCAAGGCAGTGTGGTGGCTTGTCATAATGGTTGTGCTTTGGGTGATTTGAGGGTAAGGAATAACCGTTGCATCCGAAATAGGAGTGCCTCTGTGGAAGAGGTCGTTAGGAAGGCTAAATTTGATTTGATGGGACGGGCATCCAATGTAGAGGTAGCGAACGCCGTCAACCTTTTCTCTTTTTTGCCTTTACTTTTCTTTTTGGGTTGTATTCTTTCCCCTATTAGGAGGATTGGATAGCAAGTTAGAAGTAATCCGTTGGGTGGACTGTAAACTGTGGTCCAATGGGTTGGACTTGAGACCTCCTCACACACACAGTGCGTGTATAACTCCAAACATGATTAAACAATGCATCGATTATGCTTCACAAGGCCAGTTACTTGATGGTTAATCACTCAGTTATACTTCAATGGAAAAATGGTGGAAAGCTAATGCAAAACAACCAAAATCAGTAAGCACGCCAAACCATAAAATAAACTACTTGAAAATTGAACCAGCCGATGGTACAAAATATCAAATCTACACTAACCTCCTTCTTCCGTTGTGGGGGTACAAGAAATGATCCAAAGCGTGAATGAGCTAGTTGATTCTCCGCTTGCTCCAGCTTTTCCGCTGCATGATGTAAAAGTGATCATTTAACACTTAACACAAACTATCATTAAAAAAACAAAAGGATCCCAGGTGAAGCAACCAGCTAATCACAATTGTGAGAAGCTATAACAGCAGGGAATGCATCAATCAGGATGTAAAATGGAACAACTAGACGCAACCGCAAGGAAACACAGTAACTTCATTGCAGAACTTTCCCAAATAAGATAGTTTACTACCTCCCTAATCTCATAGCCAAACTGACTTTTCTTGCGGCTACCTTAAGTCACTCAAATGGAACCCATTTATATGCCAATCAGACGTGGACATGCATCTCAATGTCTGACACGCTAAAGTGTCAAACATGGTAATCCAGCCTGTTTACACTCATAACACAAATTGAAAAGGCATTTCAATGTTAAATACAAATTTATTTTTAAAATGAAAGGCATATCATTATATAATTATCAAATTCATAAAAGCATATGGAATTTAGCTGTAATTTAAGACCATGTAGTGTCTGTTAGGTTAAGGTAAAACTACAACTGAATAAAACCATGTAGTGTCTGTTAAGTTAAGGTAAAACTACAATTTAGCTGTAATTTTTGTAGAAGTATATGGAATTTTATTTTAAGTATGGAGGGCTTGGTTGTTATGGAAGGATCCATCAGTCCCACTCCATCACAACCAATGCAGCTAACCAACATTGTAGCTTATGATCATTGGCCAAGAAAACAGATGGTCCACATCAATTATACTTGACATAATATCCCCTCTCTCTCACATCAATTATACTTGACATAACGTCCCCCTCCTCTACATGTCTACCATATATACCATTGCAGCTATCTCACTCTCTCAACATGTCTACCATATCTACCATTGCAGCTATAAAACATTGTAGACTCACATTAAGAAAACAGACAGTAGACATCAATTACACTTGGTTTAATGTTTTGATCATCCAACACGCTGGCCTACATTTGATTACCCATGCCTCTTAAGCACTAAGAAATTGCACTTTTTGATGAAGCATGCCAAATAAGCATAGAGCTGAATTATTTATTTGTTATATATATATATATATATATATATATATATATATATATATAACAATTTCATTATATATTCAGCATGGGTTTGGGCCTGTAGCTCATTGGTGGATAGTGCATTGCAACATTGTGTTCTCCGATTTGAGTACAATAATGGACCTACTGCAAAGATTATGTATAAAACCATATTACAAAATCGAGGTAGCTAAAGAAGAAGATTGACTGAAGACCTCGTCTGGACTTTACAAAATGAGTGAGAGTTCACTCCTTTTTATAGGCCAGAGTATCCAGATTTTACAAGATTTCAGTTACACTATAATAATTTGCCGACACTATAATAATTCATAAAAGACAAACTGCTATAGTATTGCTATAATTACGATGATCTACTGACATTACAATGATTCATAAAAAAACAAACTGCTACAATATTGCTACAGTTCACCGCCATCTTCCTCTATCAAGCAGGTACATGCAAAGGATAACATTACCCTGACTTCCCTTCAGATATAGACTCGGACTCCCTTCCCGAGCTTTTCATACAGCATGGCACTGTCCATAACCCTTTTGATTGCGAATCAGACACTGGGCAACAATAACAACCGCCCATTCTGGCCCGAGTTCATTATGCTAAGACTATTGATAAGAAGCATCTCTTCACTTTCGATGATATACCACCTTCCAAGTGACAAAGTCGAATATTTGAAATATACTCTTGGTGCGCAGCTGAAATGCATACCCCAAATGCCACAATTCCCCGCACCATACAAAAATTCGTAGACCGACCGGCAGGATAGTTACGAGAATGGTGGAACAGCCTTGGAGAATATCGGTAACTATACGCCCTTCGGTTTCAGACTTTTAAAGCATTTATGGATCTCATCTATGCTGAATTTATCAGCTCTATTGAAACCTACAAAAACTCAGCTTGCAACAAGATTCTCAAGATCAAGCTCTGCTCTTTCAAAAAGCGAGACATTGAACAACATTACAACATCTCGACGGTTCTATAACCTCAAAGATATCGATGATAGGAATCTCAAGCAAACATCTCAACTCCCTCCCAAAACCATTAGGAGATGAAACTCAAAAGTTATTATAGCCCTCAAAGGTCTTAATTTGCAACAAACCTCATTAGGGTTCATCCACCAGTACGACCTTCAGTTGAAAAATTGTGCAACCAATACAAATTCATGTGTCAAATCGAGCAACTTGGCAAAAGATTAGGACATGTGTGATTATCCATATCTATCCATCAAATGCAATGATCCAGTAAACTGCATCTGTCTACTAAAAAGAAACTCCACCGCAAGAAGCCTGAACACTTCCTCCATGATCAACACTTTCCCTCCAAGAACTCAGCTCATAAAAGCTGCAAATGGAAGTTTCTTTACCCCAAAAAGTTTAGACATTGCACTGTCGATCGGTGTTACCTCTATGGCAAGAAAGGTCATTTCTCCAAGCGATGTCTGAAAAGACTCAAAAAGAAAAACATTGCCCTCTTTCGAAAGGCCAAAGACATTGCTCATACTGACTTTTCAGATCTTGAATCTATATTTTCTATAAATGATGATTATGATCCTCAGTCAGTCCTTGCCATCCAACAGCTAGAAGTAGGGGTGCACATTTAACCGGTAGAACCGTGGAACCGGACCGAAACCGTTGGATCGGTCCGGTTTGGTCCGATTCTGGACAGCACCGGTTCCGGTTCCGGTTCCAAAATTTCAAGAACCGTTGTATACGGTTCGGTTCCGGTTTAGGGGCAGGTAGAACCGACCCGAACCGTGGAACCGTGGTCCCCACCTCTTCTTACACGTTAGTCGTTACTACGAAGAGGATGAGCGGAGTAGATCTCCGAGAATGCCATCAGAAGTGGGCCTCACTTTTTTTCTTTTTTTTTCAAAATATCCAAACCATGCAAATACCTCTATGTGCATGGATTGGGTTTTGACAGTGGGCCCTACCCATCATCCCTTTTCGCGATCTGAACCGTCCATCATGTAGGGTGCTCAAAAACATCCCAAGGGACGTTCCCCTTTTCAACAGAAAACGAGAAAAGATGGGGGTATCTGCCTGTCCATATTTGGGAAACCCAGAACCGTGGAACCGATCCGGAACCGAACCGGTTTTCACGGTCCGGTTCTAGTTCGGTTCTAGTGTGCTAACGGTTCGGTTCCGGTTCCGAAAATCCTAGAACCGTTAGGAACGGTTCGGTTCCGGTTTTACCCCGGAATCGGACCAAACCAACCCATGTGCACCCCTAGCCAGAAGAACCCTCTTATCCTCTCTTCGCCTATGATCCTAAAGAGGAAATCAACAATTTTCTCAGTTATCCCAACAAACTTGTTTCCCATCCAACTAGTTCCCCTTGTCCAAACCCACCTCCTTCCGAACACTTATTCTCTCCCCATTCCTGTCATTGTTTTCCTTGAAACATGTGCTTCTTCTATCCTTAATCCTTATATTCTTCTAGACTCCTTTTAGCAACCCCATACTCATGCTTTCAGAGCAGCAAATGGAAATGTATTCTATACCAAATTGCGTAGCAAAATAGTCATCCTCAAAGTGTTTCCCTATTTACAAATTCTCTGCTTCGACATCTTACACTCCATCAGCTAATTACAATGGACTCTTACTAGCCTCTCTCACCATAACCATTTTCTCCCATGGACCAACAAATCCCATTTGTACAACCTGGATTCTCAAAATCCAATTCCCATCGAAGAACGACTAAAGACGGATTGTTGTGCTAAAACTTGCAATGAGTTTGCATTAAAACATCCAAAGCTACTCTGGACGAATGTTGACTTCTCTGTCCGTCTTCCTTTCAAGAAAAATGAAGACATCAACCCTACAAAAGGCATTTAATGCAGGGGCATTTTCACACTGGGTTCGAGTGGGGTGTCCTGTGGGATGCAAAGGCACGCTCAGGGTGGGCGGCCCGTATGGGGCGAGTGGCTCGTGTGAGGCGGAATCCATGTAAAGTGGGGCCCGCGAGGGGGGTTTGGCTAAGGTCTTAACCCATGGAATGTGGGGCATGAGCTATGAGATAAAGGTATTGATTCACCACGCTCTATCAGTTTAAGCTTTTAAAGCAAGTGGTTAATTGTCCTGCATCAAATTGATATCAGAGCAAGAGGTCTCGTGTTCGAGACTCATCACTAGGGGTTATTAATGCAAGGGCATTTTCACACCGGGGTGGAGTGAGGTGACTTGTGGGATGCAGAGGCATACTATGAGTGGGCGGCTTGTGTGAGGCAGGTGGCTCGTGTGAAGTGGAACCCATGTGAAGTGAGGCCCACGAGGGAGGTTTGGCCGAGGTCCTAACCCATGGGATGTGGGGCCTGGGCTATGAGATAAAGGGATTGACTCACCATGCTCTATCAGTTTGAGCTTTTAGAGCAAGTGGTTAATTGTCCTGCATCAGCGTCACACCAAGGGATGTCTCCGGAGCATCTTAATTTGGCTTGAGCAAAACTCTTAGAGCTCATGAACCAGAAGCAAACTAGACAAGAGGAATACCCATACTAGTGATAAATTACTAGCCCTTAAACTCTTTCCTTGCAGATAAAAAGTTTCCTCTCCCTCACCAAATCTCATTATTCCAACAATTAGTTGATGCTCATGTTTTTTCAAAGTTTGACTTGAAAGTAGGCTTCTGGCAACTTGGCGTTAATCCTGATGATAGGCCAAAGACCATGTTCACAATCCTAAATGCTCACTACAAGTGGACTATTCTTCCCTTCGGATTGAAAATAACCCCCTCATTGTTTCAACAAACCATGGTGCGCATTTTCCAGCCGATCCTTCAGAAAGCTCTCATCTACATTGATGATATTCTGCTCTTCTCAGCTACAAAGGAAGATCACCTCGAGCTCCTTGAGCAATTCTATCAGCAAGTCCGCCAGCACAGCATCATGCTCTCAGCCTGCACGATGATTCTATGCTCCCAAAATATTGAATTTCTTGGCATGACCATTAAAGATGGTGCTTACCGTCCCCAACCGCACATTGCTTCTCAGCTTTCGGCTTTTCCTGACCAACTCACAACTAGAAAACAAGTCGAGCGATTGCTTGGGAAAGTAAACTATGTGGCAGATTTTGTTCCACATCTTGCCTGACTCACAAAACTAAATCTCCCAACAAGTTTCTAAAAACCCACCTCCATTGTCGTCACAACATACAGCTGCACTTCAAACCATCAAAACTCAGCTCTCCCATCTACCACCATTAGAAATTCCTAGCTCAACAGAACGGGGTATTCTCCAAGCTGATGCAAGTGATGAATTTTGGGGACCAGTTATTCTCATTGAAGAAGGGAACAAGCGCAAAATCCGTGGATACAAAAGTGATATATTTAAACCAAGTGAACAACATTACCATTCCACTTTTAAAGAAATGCTTGCTGTCAAAAAGGCAATTCAGAAATTTCAATTTTATCTCATTGGCCACACCTTCCATATCGCAATGGATATGTCTCCTTTCCCGCGCATGCGCTAGTTCAAGCAGAAGCAATTGCCTCAGCCACAACTGCTCCGATGGGCTGAATGGTTTTCTTAGTGGTCCTTTACAGCCCAACACATCAAAAGTAAATCAAACACCTTGGTTGACTTCCTCTCTAAGATCTCCTCAAAGAATAAGTCCCTCTAGTCCATATTGCTGAGCCACTGTGTTTTCCCAATCTGCAGAATCCCACATTTTCCTGCAGAAATTGAAGAAACCAGTGCTCGACTCTACTTTGCTCACCAAAGTACTTACCAGCTGCGATGCCATCTTGAAATTCATCTCAGGTGCAATGTTCCTCTCCTGGACCAGATTCCTCACCCAGAGTACCCATTTCTTACCCATTGTCATTCAAAAATTTGAATGGCACCACAAATGAATTACTCTGTCTCCTTTGGTAGCTGTTTAAGACCCATGCCATGACAGTCATCTTTCACACAGGAAGACTTACGACCTATCTTCTTCAGATAGTTGTTGGTCGAATCCCTCCGACTGCAACTCAATACAATACGATACTTTCAAATGGCTTTCTTGGTTTCATTCTCTTCATGAATGGCAACAACTGCTCGATGACCATCATGACAAATATGTGCAAATTGTATTCCACATCGCGCAAGACATCATAGGCGAGCAAGACGAGCGTTTCTCTTTTGTGGAAACCCAAGCAACAGTCCAACAGTGGCATTCCTATAACTTGGCAAGGCACAATTCAAGATATCCTGACCAATGGTACTCTTTCATAAGACAAATGGCAAAAATTAACTGCTAAGATTCATTTGCTATTCCTCTAGAGATTCGAACCCATCCATTTTCCAACCCAGCTTCAGCTCCTACAGAACAGTTTGCGGAAACTCTGGTCAATTATTTCGAGAAGTATGGCCCTTTTGCTAATGCAAATTATCCACAAAGTCCACTAGTAGTTGAAGTTGGCACACACCTCAACTCAGACGGTGAACCACCAAGCTCGAGCTCAAACTCATACTGACTCAAGGTTGCAACAACAGCATGGGCATAGAATCACTATAGATGGCTGGAACGGCCACACTATAACAATACTAGAGCAGTTTATCTTTTATGAATCATTGTAATTTCGGCAAGTCACTGTCACTGTAGCAATACTGTAGCAATTTATCTTTTATGAATCATTATAGTATCGGCAGGTCACTGTAATGTTGTCAAGTTACTATCGCATAACTGAAATTTTATAAAATCCGAATACTCCGGCCTATAAAAAGGAATGACCTCTCACTCATCTAGTAGAGTAAGTCCAAATGGGAGGTCTTCAATCAATCTTCATCTTTAACTATCTAGATTTTGTAATATGGCTTTACACATAATCTTTGCAATTTGTGGCTTGATCATCTTATCCTTCATTATTGGTATTAGAGCCATCGCAACAATGTCTTAGTAACTCTATTCCTTAATAGTCTTCTCAAGGGTTTGAAGGATTATTTTCTTGTCATATATTTCCAGAACTTCAAGCCTGATTAGTATCCACTATGACTGTCGTTCTATCGGATCTCTCAGAAGAGAAAACTGGCATGGAGTCTAGCAATATAATATCTTAATCTAATGAGATTGGTAATATTGTCTCTTATTGTTACTGCCGAGCTTGATACAAGATGTCGGTGGAAAGGCGAAGTCGGAAGATCAATGGATGTAAACCTATGAGAAAATATTACTCTTCTTAAAAAAAAAGGGGTTCGCTTGCTCTACTATGGTATAGTGCATAGCATTCTAGGCAGAAACTGTTTTTATAATCCAGAGGACAACCCGTGGTGAATACTATTAAGGAATGTTTTTAAACAATGACAACAATGTCATCCCCTGATATCCCTACTCCATCCTGACCTTCTACATTTTCATTCTAAAGCCTCTCATCCTCTAAACTCGATCATCTCTATGAAATAGAATACCAACCTCCTGCCAAGAAAATCCCAGCCACCAATTATGCAATGGTCAACCCTTTTCTCTTTTTTTTTTGGAGTGCTTTGGGGCCACTAACTTTTTGATGCTCTTCTTGGCAGAGTTATCATGAGGATTGGCATAGATAAGGGTTGACCACTGCATCATTAGAGAATATGCTTGTGCCTCAAAGTTTGATCAACACCTCATCCCCGCCGAACAAAATGAGTCTTTTGTCACTCTAAATCTGCCGGCTCACCGTCATCCACAATGGCTTGCAGACAGATTCACCCATCTGCATATCAGTGCTATCAAAATTACCCTCACTTTTCATGGCATCATTGTCTCGAAGTAGCCAGTAATTTTGCAATTTTCAGCCAGGCCGGCACCATCCAAACCACATTGAACGCTGGAATTGTGTTCTTACACTGTACCCCAATTACAATCTTTCTCTCAGCGATCCATTTCTTCTTGAAGCCCTTGAAGCCCAAATTCAAATTACTGGAGCCCCTCAAACTCATTGCACAGTGGCCGCCACATTACATTACCAATTGGCTTTTAGACTTCAGAATCATTCGCTGAATCTACCTATCTCTGGCATCAACCTCTCTCTCTCTCTCTCTCTCTCTCTGTGTGTGTGTGAGCTATACTAAAATCAAAGAATTCAATGTTGCAATGCACCATCCACCAATGAGCTACATGCCCAAACCCATGGAGAACATTTAATGGAATTGGGATTGAAGGTACGAGGGGCATAACAACGAGACAAATTCATTAAATCCAGAGTTGTTACAATTGCAATTAGGAAAAGTTTGCATGCCAAATGGACCCACAGGTTTAGAAAATCTTTAACATCTAAAGAACCAAGTATATAAATTATAGTAGTCGTGAAAAGGGATGATTAATTCCTAATACGGGTGTTGACTTGTGTCCAACATGTTTTTCTTCTTATGCAAAAGGACATTTTTGTTATATAGATAACAAAATTACAGGGGTAACTTCAGTAGACTGGCATGTTAAAGGTCTTAATCTGCCCTTTGGAAATGTGCATGGTCAAATCATCGATATGGGCCATCTATTAGATTCACCCCATTTTTCATGTGAAAAATTCACCCAAACAAAACTTTGCACCTGATCAATGGCATACAAAATGGAAGGAATGGACCGAAGGTCCAATAATGGTATTAGATAATCTGTTACATTGAGTCTTTGGATAACATGTCTCTGATAAACCATTTTGATTTACGACCATAACCACCTAATCCATGGCCTGGCAAATACATCATTCTTGGAGGAGAGGCCGATGTTTGCAGGGTTAGCATCCTTAGATCAATATGAGTGTTTTTTTTGTTTTTTTTATTTTTTAATGATGGCCCATGAAAAGTGGGGTGAACCTAATGGACAGTTAAGATTGAGGATTTGACCATGCACATTTAAATACAGAAAAACAAGAGAAAAGAAAACACTATTGAAACATCTAGAAGGTATAACTCACCTAAATCTGAAATCTGCCCCGCAACATAGTCTCTATTTGCCAACAGCGGCGAAGAAGAAAGTGTATTAACCCAATACTTGTTCCAGAGTAGATCCAACAGGTGGCAATCAAGAGAAGATTTGAAGTAGGTGATATCCAATGCATAATACTGCAGCAAAAGAAAAAAAAATGCAACAAAAAACTTACAATGCATTTTAAGTGAATTGTACAATTGCCGTATGACTTTTTCCTTTTCAATTAGGATCAAGATGACTCTTGATTTGTATTGAATCAAAACAAATAACCTCTGAATCTGATGATGATAAATTGCAGCATTCCAAAAACAATGCACATCATAATATCCATCATCCAGGTGCTGACAAGCAATATAAACAACAATGGTGGGAATTTTGAACTTCTGCAGACAAAGATAAGCAGGGTATGAACTCATACCTGTTTGCAGTGAACACCAAAGTCTTCAATCTTATTAAGAGGGATTGTCTGATACTCCGATACGGGCTCATCCGGAGGCTTATAACCTTGGGGATATGTCCTGAATGCTCCAATCTCAACCTTCCCTGCCGAAACAGTCCTTGTTGGGTCTATTACAATTGCCAAGAATGGCTCTTGAAACTGCTGATTCAGCATCTGCGTTGAGACATCAATTCCCGAAAGCCAGCATCCATACCCAGGATGCGAGTGGTACCACCCAACCACATTCTCCAACCTACCAGCCTAAAAACCAACCAGGAAATAAATAAATAAAAATGAGAACAAGAACAAAGAAAAAGGTTGAGGAGCTACCAAACCAAAGTGTCCATCACTATCATACAAGTGGCAATGCACCCCGATTAACAAAGCGTAGATTGGTTATTTCATTATGTACATAAGGGTAATTTAGGTAAGTGTGTAAAAATTTCAGGTGAATATTTGGTATTTCTAATTAATCCAAGGTTTAATTAGGAAGTCCTTTTTATTTAAGGAGGTAGAGGTTGGTTCCTCTACAATGTTTGTAGAATAAGCTTATTCTGTAACTCTTGCATTTGGGGCCAACCTAGATATTTTCATGGCATCCAACCCATGTCCACGCTCTAGAAGGATTGCACCACCATAAAACTGGGATGCATAAAAAATCAGGCCAATCCAACCATCATGCAGGCCACCACGTGAATTGAAGGTTTTTGGGTGGTTGTCCATTGTTTTCTATGACATGGCCCGCAGTGTTGGTTTCATGAGATCCCACTTGCACATCATGATGACAGCATTTCCGTTGGGGCAACCCACTTTCATGGTTGGGAGACCCTTATGGAAGGGTTTGATGCCATATATAGTTGAATGTCATGGACTTTGGCTACAACCCTCCATTCATAGGGCCTTGATTATACAGCTGGGTCATTTAATCAGAGATTGTTAGGCCAAGTGCAATCCAAGTTCCAACAAGTAGTCCTGCATCAATCATCGGGTCCACCATGTAGTTTGAAGGATTTCACATGCTATGATATAGTGCAAACTATTCACACCCAATCATTCCCCTTCCAGAGGTAAGCAGAATAGTTCCAAAATTCTACCCGGTCTATACCTACGATCGTTATAATACAATGTGTGGACAGGCAGTGGACAGGCACCATTGTGGACAGGCCGTGGTCCAAACATCACACCAATCAGATGATCCCAACTGCCCAATCAACAAAAAAGGGTCATTGCTCCAATTAAAATTCACCAATCAGGAAGTAAAAATTCATACAACAGAGACACCCAGAGAGCATGGCCCATCCATGCAGCTGTCTACACGATGAATGGTCCAGTTCATCCAACCAATCATCCAATCCAAGTAAAAAAAGCCATACGATTACGAAGGCTTCAGCATTCACAGCCCAATCATCACACCAATCAGATTATCCCAATGTACCAACCGAAACTCCACTGATTGGGCAGTCAAAAACCATCCGATTTCCAAGAAATTTAAAGCACCGCCAATCCAAAAAGCCGTCTACCCCATGAATGGCCCAGATAATCCAATCCAACAAAAAACACCAACAAGATTACTAGGGTTTCAGCGTTTGGGGACCACACCTGCTTGTTAGTCTGGGAGTAATCGACCATGTACTCGTAGGCATCGGCCTGAGCATTGACGCGGGTCTCGGTGCCCTCAACGGGGAGGGCAAAAGCGTCCATGACGATGATGGTGTCACCGTCGGTCTTTCCCTGCATAAGGCCCATGACCTCGATGGTGCCGCCGGAGCGAGCGTGGACCACCATTTTGAGTAGCGCGAGGGCAGAGACCCTGACGCGCTTGAAGTAGTGAGGGTCAGCATTCCACGGCTTCTCCTGCAGGACCTTGGCTTGGGCAGCCTCGTCGCAGACGTAGATGGAATCGTAGTCCGCATCTGCTGCGGATGAAGGCGATTCCATACTCACGATGTTGTTCTCTAGCTCCCACGTCTTCTGCGCCATCGATGCCGATGCCGATGCCGACGCCGACAGCGAACTTTCCATTGCGGGAGTTTTGAGAGAGAGAGAGAGAGAGAGAGAGAGAGAGAGAGAGAGGAAAAGCTCCACTGAGAATGGTTGTGCGCGATGGGAAGAGTTATAGGATGGAATGACCCGCGTATCTTTGCAGAGTATACACGGGTTTTCTGTTTTTTTAACAAGTGGGGCTATGGATCGGTAATCGGAACCGTTGATCTGGTGTGTCCCACTGCGGATGGACTGTTCCTCACAAATCTGCTCGATTGGACTGTATCATGAAGAAAAAAAAATATAAATCGGAACTTACGGTAATTAGCATATGATCGAAGCTGTGTGGGCCCACTGTGATGTGTGAATTTCATCCAACCCGTCTATTGGATGCCCGACGGATCCCAAGATACAACCTGATACACAAGGCATATCATTACTGCGTGATGAGTGAACTCTGTAGGGCCCGCTGTGATGTATGTGTCAGATCCACGCCGTCCATTCGTTTTTTCAGCTCATCTCAGCGTAAAATTAAAGAATGTCCAAAAGATCAAGTGGACCACACCACAAGAAACAGTCCCTTACCGTTTTTGAACCTTATCAACAGGTTGGATGACAAATAAACATAACAGTGAGGTCTAGAAAGGTTTTAACGGTTAATGTCATGGTCCCATTCTTTCCTATGATGTGGTTCCCTTGGGTTTTGGATATGCTTTCGTTTTAGGATTATGGCATAAAATGAACTGGTAAAATGGATGGACGGTGTGGATAAGACACATACTTCAGTATGGGCCACCACAGAGTTTACTCAGTCCGCGTTGTTTACATGACTCGGTGGGCCACCTGAAAGGAACAAGGGAGGACGTTGGGGAGGCGTACGACCGCAGTGGAACACCTGCACTGCATGCGGTGGACGCTGACGACCTGAGAAAGCCTTTGCATGAAGGGAACGGATTGGCTACTCCCCCTGACACCAGCCCCGTGGCTGATGGTCAGTGCTCTGTGGGCCCCACCATAATGTATGTGTTTCATCCATTCCGTTCATCCATTTTTAAAGATCATTTTATTATTTCATTCCAAAAATGAGAGGGATATAAATCTCAGGTGGACCACACCACATGAAAACAATAGTGATTGGATATCAACCATTAAAATCCTCCTATGGCCCACTATACTATTTATTTGACATCCAATCTGTTGATTAGGTCATACAGGCCCAGATGAAGAGAAAAAACAAATATCAGCTTGATCCAAAACTTTTATGGCCCCCAAAATGTTTTTAATGGTCCACCCTAATTCAACACTGTTTCCTGTAATGTGGTCCACTTGAGATTTAGACATATCTCATTTTTGAATTTATATTGTAAAATGTTCTGTAAAATAAATGGATGGCATGGATGAAACACATACATCATGGTGTGGCCCACATAGCACCGACCACCAGCCATTGGCTGGTGTCAGGGGGAGTAGCCAATCCGTTCCCTTGCATGAAGTTCCTGCGCTGGGGCCCTGGGATACTAAATGGAGCTCACCTTGATATTTGTAAGAAATCCACACCATCCATTTGTTTTTAGATATAATTTTAGGATAAGAGAACAAAAATGAGGTGGATCAAAAACTCAAGTGGATCGCACGAGAGGAAAGAATGGAGATTCAGTGACCACCGTTTGAAACATTCGAATGGCCACAATGTTTCACATCAGACCAAGATTTTGGTTTTTTTCATTTCATCCCAGTGTAAATGACCTTATAAACGGTTTGGATATCATATAAACGTCAGGGTAGAATCCAGGAAGGTATTCAACAGTAGGAAAACTCTTTCCCCGGTTTTCCCTATCGTATCGCCGTCTTGAGTTTTGGATCCAATTTATTTTTCGTGGAATGTTCTAAAATGATATGGAAAAACGGATGGACCGTGTGGATTTCTCAAAACAATCGTGGTGGCCCCACATAGCATCCCATCGCCTTTCGCCGGAAATCCGCGTCCGGCGTTTTGAGTATGTCATCCGCCGCAGGGACGCGGATTGCGTCGTACGCCAACCGCCGCCCGTCTCTAGCCCCGAACGGGCAGTTCCGTGGGCGGGCCCACCGTGATGTATCTGTACATCCAAGCCGTCCATTCCTTTTTCTAAGATCAATCCAATGCATAAGCACAAAAATGCGTCAGATCCAACGCTCAAATGGACCACACCACAGATGACTCTTGCATTTAATGCAATGGCACCGTAGATGTGATAAGAAGAGGAGCTCCAACATTTGAGGTGGCACCCACATCATGATTGTCGTTTCTTCTCTTCAATCGCTCCTCTCACGCCAGTGGACTTGATGGTTCCATGGCCGTCTGATCATTGACCATCTTCCCTGCACCATTCTTTGCAGGTCTCATTGCTGTTATCCTCTGATGTAATAAAGATCCCATCCATTGAATGATACAGGGACCCTGATGGTGGCCTCCAAATGGACGGTTAAAGATCGAAAGGCACAGGTTCATATTTTATTTAATGAGTAAGATTCCACCAGTTTGATGATTAGTATCACCCTATCACTGCGATTTTTGTACTGTGAGCTGTCCTTAGCGGATCCAACTGGATGAACGGTTTCAACTAATAGATGGGGGCCTACCTCCAGTGGATGTCCACAAACTACTAACTGGGCCACCAGGACTACAGAATTGAACCTCTCTTTTTTTTTTTTTCTTTTTTCTTTTTACATTTCTAAAAAATTAGATTCTCATCGAATATATGGAAACATCCGATCCGTGAGGCTTTATGCATGGTCCACCAAGAGAAAACACACTAATTGGATGGTCTATATGGATGGAGACAAGTACAAAGTAAACAGGATGTTGTGTGCTACTGGAAAAGCTCGTTAGCCCAAAAATGAGGCAGATTCAAATCTCAGGTAGACCACACCACAAGAAAGAGCGGTGATTGAACGCCCACCGTTAAAAACTTCCTGGGGCCACTGTAATGTTTATTTACCAACCAACCTGTTGATTAGGTCACACTCACATGAAGGGAAAACACGAATATCTGCCCGATCCAACACTTTTGTCGCCCCCAAGAAGTTTTTAATGGTAGATGTTCAGTCACCGCTGTTTCTTTTGGTGTGGCCCACCTGAGATTTGGATCTGCTTCAATTTTTTAGGCCTCATGCCTTCAAATGAGCTGGTACAATGGATGGATGGTGTGGATAAAACACATACATCGTGATAGGGCCCATAGAGCTTTTCCACTACACAATGCCAGTTGTGTTTATGCACTACGCTCCAGTCCACAGTTAATACTGATATGAATGCTAGGTGTATGTACAGTAGACTAATTTTCAGTTCACATAAGCGGGACCCATATGTCAATGATCCAGACCGTCCACATGATCAGCCTCGCCATGTATAACACTTCCACCAAAGGTTCCCTGAGTGGAAGATCCTATTGATTGGACTGAACCTTTTTTTGGGGGAATGCAGATGACTCTTGTATGATCTTTAACCATCTATCTGCAGGACACCAAGTGAAGGGCTAGGATTATTTATTGATTTATTTAATTTTCAATCAGGGACATTTTTCCTGTACAGGTAATCCAAAGTGGGGCCAATCATATCAATGGTTTGGTCCACTAAACCGTGGACCCCATTTGTACAAACTGAACTTGGGCATTGTAGAATACACCGAAAGCAGAATTCAAGAATTACATTTTTTTTCCCTTTTCTTTTTGTGCAGGAAGTGTATCCATTCATGATGCAATGGGAACCATACTGCCTTTGATTTTCCTAAATCAGGAATTTTTTTTAATGAATGAACGATCAGGATCACACATCCCACCAAATCATGCCATGATTCCAAACACTGCTTGAGCTCAAAACTACAAAAGAATCTAATAGCAGCTACAATGAATGGACTGTGGTATTCCAATCTCTGCAATGTATCAAGCTGCTAGAAACCTTCCCAGTGGACAATCTTCTCTTGACTCCATCGTCTGTCGTCGTCGAAGTGCATTGATGATGACTCCCTGATTTTCTAGCAAAATTAAATGCTGAAGAACATGACAGGGGACCATAGGAAAATTGGGAGGGTCCCCTTTGTTGGATCCGACGCATTGTGACTGCAGACATCATGGATCTGATCTGACGGCGAGCACTGAATCACGGCACAGCCGCCAATACTGTTTGAAGCTGAGAGAAAACCAAGGCATTGTTGAAGGGAAACCAGTTCCCAGAGAGGATGGGATTCTGTAAGAAGAAAGATGTCACATTTAGGGTGAGCTTAGATGTGGTGCTGAATCGAATTGCTATTACTAGTCTATTACATAGTTCGAAAACCCAAAAACCCAACTCGACTCGATGTCCACTTGGATTGGATCACTTGGAGACTCAGAACGAGTCTTAAATTGACTCCAACTCAATATTATAATATACAATTGAAGAATATAATGGGGTGTGAATAAATATTTAAAATCATTACACATATAAATTTATGAACAGAAAAGCATAGCTTTTTCTTATGGAACGTTGGTAAGAAGGTTGCGCTTCTAGCAAATGATGAAAGTTCGATCTCGTCCGCTGCATTATTTTTGTGACTAAAAAGCTCCCGACTTTGCAGCCAACGTGGTTCAAGTCACACTGAGTCAGTCGAATTGTCGAGCTACTTAATGAGTCTTGTTGAGTTGAGACCGAGTCAAGTTCGTGACAGAGTTTCTCAGAGACTTGGCTCGAAATCTCATCAAGTCGGCTGAGTTTTGAGTCGAGTCAGTGAGTTTTAAAATTATCATCTAATAAGGTGGATATAACTGAGTTGGAAAGCCTTGAACTCGATGTACTCAGAAACATCATTAAGACTTAATAGCCAGTTTGAGTGCTGCTTGAAACTGGTAGTATAGTCCTAATTCAGTTTCTTCAGGCACGAGAAGAAAGAAAACCCATCTGAAAATAGGCACCCTTTCAAACATGACTCCACTTTTGGCATGGGACGTTCTAGAGAAAGCAAATGCCCGGCTTTCTTGGATCCAAATCCTTTCAGATAAAATCCGAAAGAGTCAAGACCGTCCCCTTTTCCAAACAAGGCCCTTGAAGACTACCCAACATGGAAACGGAAACAGAAACGGAAACGGAAACGGGACTTGAACAAATGGTATAAGAGATAATGCTCAAAGAAACAACTGAAAAGTGAAAACACATGAAAATTACCTTTGGCCACTGAGAACTCCATAAGCAGATGAAGCAGCAGAAGATAGAGAAACCCCACGAAAAGCATTCCTATAGTGAGGTAAGATAACTTGGCCTGCAGTAGTTCCCGTGTTAGCAGAACTTCATGGTATATATACAAAGCCAATGTAGCAGGGGAAAGAAGAGGTTCACCGATATGATGCAGGCATTCCAATGAAAGAAAGACAGAATACATGAACTTTTAATCAATCAAAATAATATAAGCAAATCAACCAATGATATTCAACACACGGGTCCCACGAAACAAGGGATTGCAGGGTGCTGAGACTTGGCAGATTTACATCTTGCTGAGGCTCCCAATTTGACACATGGTTTTCTGCATAATAATAGGGTTGCCAACAGGTCGGGTTTGGGCCGGGACCCATAGTACCCTTACCCAGGATAACTGGTTCAGATCTTTCCAGGTTTGGGTCCAGTTCTTGAAGATTTGGACCCAGATCCGATCAGGTTTGGGTACCACCGGGTCATTGGATCTAGGTTTTTGAGTTGGGTTCTGGACAAATAAGAGCACCTTGCCTGGTTTGGCCCACCTAATGGATGGATTAGATCTCACAAAATGTGCCTCTTTGACATACTCATGGTATGTAAACACGTTGTCTTACATGCATGTACACATGGCAAGTGGTTTAACCATCTGATTTTTCCCTTTTTTTCTTCTATTTGATTTTTCCCTTCAAATTGTGGCGACTCTCTTAGGCAATCCAGATGCATTGCAGTCCAAATTGGGTGACTTTATGGCACGCGGTTTAACCACCTGATTTTTCGCTTGGAATTTGGATGACCCACTATTTTGCTTTCTATCCATTTGATAGCCATTACCTAGATGATTACAGTATCCAAAGCATGGGCCTCAAATCATGGACCCCTTTGTGGATGAGGCAAGGCCCATTCTAGATGGTTCATAGTCAAGTTGTCGACCTAGGAATAAGCAGTTGTTTAATGTTTGGCACGCATCATAGCAGAATGCTGTTGAATGTACCTTTGAAATGTTGAAAGCGCAATTTCCTTTGAAATGTTGAAAGCACAATTTCCTATACCAAAGACAACCAACTTATCAATTGGATACACAAGCAAAGGTAGTTTGCAAGTTGTATCACACATAATCATATTGTGAATGAGAGGTGATCTTAACCTTGATTCGAAAAATAGTCAATCAAGAAGAAGATAGCAAGGAGGATGTGCCAAATGAATTAGGCAAGGTGGTGTCAGATGAAGGTGGTGCGGAGGAAGAGGATGACAGGAGGCAAGCAGTGCCACCATTTTAAAAAGTGAAGCAACGCCATCTGGGATAGAGAAAATTTATGTGCTTCTATTTAGTATCGCAAGTCTTATATGGGCAAATTACCGACATCTTGGATACTGTTTGACAGGTTGTGTTTTGTTTTGATACTTACCTGAATGAGAATATGAACGACTGCTAGAATTTGACAATCAGATTTACTTGAAAATGAACACGTGAATGTGAACGTTTTTCTTGTACCCTGTCTTCCCTACACTTTACATGAATATTCTTAGGCATTTTTTGCAAACTATGGATCATTGACTTGCTGAGCTATTGTTGGAGCAAGTCCACTTGGGACAGAAGTGTGACCATCCTTTTGGGACACAAACATGGACTGCAATACTGAGGGGTTTAGAAGGAAGGTTGTATGTCGCTCTGGAAACATACCACATTTGGAAGTCCTAATATCTCAATCACTGGCCCACAAGGAAAGCTAAGGTGGGAAAAAAACAATAGCACATACTTCACTGGAAAAGCAGCAGCAAAAATAAAAATAAAAAATGTAGTGTTGAGATCTGCCAATTGGGAGGTTTTGGGGCATCACCCATCAACAGTGAGGCTCATCAAATCAACAGTCTGCACAACAGAACCATGAATCTTACATGCACAGAACTGGAAGCATAAGCAAACTATACTTGGGTATTTTCTGAGGCTTGGGAAATCCCCATGGTAAAAGAACTGAGCAAAATTTGAACACATTCACTCTCTCATTTTTCCATTGTAATTCTGATTGAGAAGCTGGATTGTGATCATATCTGAGGATTGGACATTTTCCACAAGAATAAAGATAAGATCAAGTGGTACTAATCGGTGAGTATGAAGTGACGTGACTGGAACATATTTCAAGGGCATGTCTGGATACGTGGAATCCAAAGAAAGGTTAGGAAAAAACAATATTATCCAATGATGATTCCATGAGAACTATTGAACAATGGATTCCAATTTAGAGTTTTTGTTTGGATAGCAAGTGGAAATCACATGTTCCTCCCACAAAAATCAACTAGTTTCTTTTGCCAAAAATACAAATTAGGGAAAAGCATAATGATAGCTTAGTGCAATCTCCCCTATTCTTTGACATCCAAACAACAAAAATCGTCACATCAAAGGAAAACCTTTTTCTTTTTCCATTGTTTGGTATAGAATCCATGGTTTCCAAACATGGCCTAAAGAAGAAAAGAGAATTTTCTGTTGATAACTCAATGGGCATCACCTTACCTAAAGTTGCAAAGTTGCTGCGAAGAACAGAAACCATATCTCCTGGTCCTTTCTTATCATTCTTCTCTGCCATCCTTTCTTGTGCAGATGGTGAATAGTCTTCATTAGAGAAGCTGAGCTTGGGAGCAGGCATATTGCTATTCTGACCCAATATGATTTCGAACCATATTCCAGAAGGGAATCTTCTCGGCCTCACCATCCAGAGGAAAATTTCAGCATAAGGGGTAGCGTGAAGAACAGAAATAGCAACTTCAATGAGAATACAGATGAAACTGGTCGTGGCATTCATAATGGTGAAGAAAATGTAGAACACCGAACTCGTTGGAAGCAGTAGTAGTATAGGTGTAAAGATAAGAGACCCAACGACATGTTGCTCCACAGTGTAGTCATAACTATCTAGTCTCTGCCGAAGTGGATTCCACTTAAGACCTCTGCAAGCAACTTAAAAGCATTGTCAGTCAACTGAAGCAGGGAAAAAGAACAGTTATAGAATCAGGAATGGAACTATCAACTTTGAATTACTCAATCCCCACAGAAAGAGAACTAAATTACTACTGAATTTCCCATTAAATAACCTAGATTCAAAATGACAAAAATAAAAATAAATAAATAAATAAAACTTTTTTATCATTTAATGTAAAAGAAAAAAGAAAAAAGAAACTCCTCAATCTTATGAGAAGTCAGCAATATTCCAATTCTTGAGAAACTTAAATGTTTTTTTTCAAGTGCACTTCTTTCAATGGAAGTAGGCAATATAGCCATTGTTGTTTTGAAAGCTTAAAAGGAAAAACTGAAAAAAGCCCCTTATTCCTCATCAACTGAATCTTTTCTTCTTCTTCTTCTTCTTTTAATTTCATTGATGATGAAAAAAAGAAAAGCAAGTTCAAGAGATTTAAATTTTAAGTCGCAGATTTGAATATGTGCTCATCATCAATTTTTCACAATTCAGTCAAGAATAATAGTGGAAAGTTATTAACCCTAACTCAAGGATGAAAACTACCTAAAAAGGCGCCACAGCGATGCCAAAGCCTGGATCTGCTGCGAATATAAAAGCGAGATCAACCAATGAAGAGTTGAAAGATGTAATGTGGCAAGTTTAAGCATGTCTATGCACAGAGCAGCAGGTATAGTCGCCCCCAAAACGATACCGGACATGGCAAGCCCCTCAATGAAATGCCTGAAGAGGAAACCGATAAAAAACCAGAGGGTAGACCAGATTTGAATTGCATTGAGTGAGAGCATGCCAAGAACTCTTGCCAGCTCAGTATTCAACTTAAAACCAGCTGGAACACCCATCAGCCACACGCATCCTGAACGCAATAGATTATTTGTAACATTGCCAACTAAGTGCAAAATCCAGAAGTACACAGCGTCCCTATAAAGTAACAGTGCCCAGCCAACAACATTCCCCAAAAGAACATCGATGAAAATACTCGACCAGATAGAATGATGGCGTAATGCAGCTCTATGTGCATATTCCACACTTGATTTCAACCTGAAAATTGCACGATGTGAGGAAGCAAAATGTAAAAGATTAAGGATGGCTGAATAGCTTTTGCTTGGTTCGTTGAATTACCTTGAACCACTACGTTGAAGGAAGATAGGCCAATACAGAAGCTGACAACTGCGGATATGCACATTCTTCCACGTATGGCTGAATACTTTCTCTAGCACCATGCAAATCGATGATAGTGATGCATTACTGAGGAACCAATGACATACATGAAGAATGACGTAGAAGAAAGTGAAGAATGAAGCCACAAACATGGCTATTGAACGCCATGCAACAGCTACCAACCTGAAAAGGCAAAATACACTGTCAAACGCATAACGAAACGTAACAGGAAAAAAGTGTAATGGTAACGTAAAGAGACAATTAGGAAATAATACATTACATGGAAATAATTGGAAACTGTTGAAAGGAACTTCTGGGGCCTAGACTACCCGCAAAGAATGTCTTCGCAGCAGATGCACTGTTGAGTGCCAAAAAGACTATATCCTGTTTTAGAGATGATAAATATAGAAGTAAGTGGGCAATCATAAGTGTTGAAAATCAATCAGGTGAATTTGAGAAATATCAATCCACAACAACCGAACTGCCGTGTTACCAAGTCAGAGAATGGCTGTTTTTGGTAGAGTTCATCAACCCACTTAGGTCTTTTGAAGGGAGTTTTAGCATGCTCTGAAGAATTCCAAGAACCCAACGAGAAATGGTGTATGCCAAAAGTCGGCGGCTCATAAATTATCACCTGAAATCACTCAGATAAAGAAAAAGAGGATTTTAAACAGAATCCGCAGAGAGATTCCAATGAGAAGCAACCAGAGAAGGTCTTCCTGACTTACATACGTGAGCATCATGAGTAGATAATAGATCCCCATTGCAATGCATGTGATGCAAATCGGGAATCCAACCAATCTTTTTACAAAGAAATCCTTGTGAACTGGAGCTTAGCTGGACCCAGTTACCATTGTTAATAGAATATTGTCTGTACTGTTCTACAAATCTATCTAGCTTGTGGCAACCACATTGCCATCTTCCACAATCTACTGTAGATGCTGCATTTCCGAATATCTCTTGATCATGTTGTGGACGTAATCTTCCATAATTGGTGGCCTTTGAGGCAGTAAAGTCCATTTGAAAACTTTGCGATGTCTGAGTAAAACTATCACAATCAAGATCATTCTTTTGATTGTCCATCATTTTCTGACATTCATAGTCGTAATTGACTAAGAATCCCAGCATAGAGAACATTGAGCAATCCTGTAGCATTGTTGGCATTTTTCCATTTGCATAACGAAGGATTTCCTGAATGAGAAAAAAGAACCAGAAACATCACAACAAAATCATCTTGAGAAGATATGAAAGACTAAAGAAAATGGCATTTCATTGTAATTTCTTTTTATCAATTGAATATATAAAAAGAGTAATGCTACAGCGATTACTTTCTCTCTTTATATTGTTGCCCAAAGTCCATCTTAGGTAGGCTTGAAAAGCTTCGGAGAGGTTTCCTTTGGAATGGATACTCTAATAGTTGCAAATTTCATCGCCTCAGTAGTGTGAGGTCTACAAGCATTATTCAGAAGGTAAGGCAAGTGTCCCGGTTCTAGCAGATGTTACCTAAGCTCTCTTGGGAAAATGGCTCTAGCGCTTTGGCATAGAGGCAGGTAAATGGTGGAGAGCAATTATAGCTTGCAAATATGTTATTGATGAGGGAGGATGGTTCTCTAAATCCTCCCTCTACAAAGCCTCATCTGTGTGGAAGGCCATTGCTGCTTGTAAGCTTCTTTTATTGGAAGGAATCTCTTTTGCCCTTGGAGATGGGAGATAAATCAGATTCTGGGTGGACCGGTGACAGAGCTCAGGTTTTTTATTTTCCCCAGTTCAACCAGGTGGTTTCTAATCTCTCCTCATCTACTACATATTATTATTTATTTAAACAATGGTTCAAGGTTATGGGGCCCGTCTTGCAGGAGACCTTTGTCAAAGCATGAGTTGGAAGAATTTTTTGATCTCTTGAAGCTACTTAAAGGGATTCGGCCTTCCCCGGGTGTGGATGATTCCGTATACTGGTTGCATTCTTCCTCAAGTGGCTTCTCTTCTAAGTCCCTCCTCTTACTCATCAGAGGCTTGTCCTTTCCTTAGGATTTCGTTTTCGCAACTTCATTTGGTTTCTCGTGACAGGCAAAATTCTCATAGTGGACAACTTGCAGCATCGCAACATGGTACCAATGTTTTTCTTCTGTCTTGGCAACATGAAATCTATCGACCACTTATTTCTTCACTGCCCTTTTGGGTGTGAAGTGCGGTCGTCTATCTTGGCCAGATTTCATTTCCCCCTAAGTGATACCTAACTCAATTTACAGCCTATTGTTTACTTGACATGGAGGAGGTGTTGGCAAAGATTTCTCTCTTTGGCGTTTGTCTATGTTGGCGACTCTCTAGGCTATATGGAGAGAAAGGAACGGGCATTGCTTCCGGGATTTCTCCTCTCGGTCATCTAGGGTGTCAAATCTAATTCTTCGGGACGTGGGAGACTGGTCGCTTAGTCTTAACCTTTCAAACCGTCATATCATTTCTTCCCTTCTTGGTTTGTAAATGTGTTGGCTCGCTTAGTCAGCCTTAGGTGTCTCTTCTATCATTTTTTTTTTAAAGATGACAAATTTTATTAAACACAAGGCACAAAAAACAACAAAAAAGAAAGAAAGAGGAGACAAAGGACACCGAGATATCGACCTAGCTAAACCCCTAAGAAATCCAAATTACAACCCTTGAGCTTGGGGTGGAAACAGTCCATTCATAAACTAGCAATTTGATTCTAAGAGAAATACTTTCCACCGACTTGAGGTGTATGGTTGGTTTTGTAGGTTTTCTTTTGTCCTGTGTTTCCCTTTTGTCTTTGTTTCGAGTTGTATAGCTGAATTTATTTTTGGCTTTGGCTTTGTTTTGTTTGTTGGGTTTCCTTTGGCTTCCCTTTTCATAAAAGTTCAATCTTCACAACAACCAAAAAAAAAAAATAACAAAAAAAAAAAATAAATAAATAAATAAAATTTCTTGTTCTCATATGTTCTTTAACTGCTCGTTCTCTTACTAGCTTTGGAGAAAGACATGCACAAAGATGGGGTTATCTCTTTCCTTGCTAAGCTCCCCTGAGTACTACTTGATTAATGGTGCCTCTAAATTCCCTTCCAAATCCATAGAAATTGAGATAGTTAGACTTAGCTTTGCAGCTTCAATATTCCATATTTGCAAGGAACGCAATAACCACATATTTCCTCCAAAACCGCTTTTCTTCATGCCATTTTTGTTGATATTCAATGCAGGTTATTGTTTGTAGGCACACCTCGGGATAATCCAATGGTAGTCCCACTTTTTACATTGCATGAACTTTTTCCAAGCCTAACTTGCCACCCTAGAGCTATTTCTATGACCTTGAGCCTTATTTCTTTTGGAGGTATGCCTTCCTTGCCATGCCCAAGGGCTATTGTTACTATTCTTGAATGGAGAAAATCTCCATGTGCCCTCCATCTTGATTTGGGATGAGTTTGGTAGTTCCACCCTTGGGAATGTCAGTTAAGTGGAAGGATTTTGGGAGTTGGGTTCACAGATTGAGGGTATAGCTTTTGCCCTTGAGAGCCAGCTTCATTTTAGAGAGCAGTATAATATTGATATAAAACAAACGCCATTAATGGTTATGAAGTGCCCCTCAAAGTGTCAATTGTAAAGTGGAATAAAAGCCAAGCAATGTGCGTCCATGGCTAGAAAGTTTATGAGTTTTATGTTTATTCTTGCATCTTCCTCCTGGTTAAAGATGTCAAAGAATCTAATCCAGATTGCAAGCTCTCTGCTTTTTTGCCTTCATAGTCAACAATTATCTTTGATTGATCTGTAGTGTAGGTGGCTTGAGGCTTGCTTGGCCAGACTGACGGCTAAGATATTTTCTCTTTGTTGCTTAGCATGTGTTGTGGACACTAAGTTTGGTTAGTTATACATTCTTTGCTTGCTTGGCCTGGGTTGTTGGCTCTAGTTCGCTTTTCTCTAGGGGCTTGTTTCGATTTGAGTAAAGCATGGGAAAGGAAAATTTGTTTCTTAGGAGACCTTATTTCTAGGAAATTGTGGGAAAGGAAACTTTGCTTTCCATGTTTGTTTTTAAATAAGATTTTCTTAGAAAATTGGAGGCGCCTTTTACATGTGGGGCCCAAGTGAAGATGAATGGTGGCACATGTGGCATAGTGGCATGTGTGTGGCACAATAGAAGATGGACAATCGCACATGTGACACATGTGAGGTGATTGGAGATGGGTGGTGGCATGTGTTTAACTCTTGAGAAATTCATTTTCCTTCAATTGTGGAAAAATGCCTTTCTCAGAAGGGGGAAGGTGGGAAAATAAATTTGTTGATTTTCCAACAAAAAGAGGCAATGAGAAACGGTGTTTCCCATTAATTCCCACAAAAGAAGTCTTCATAAACATAGATAATTAGTTTCATGGGAAGTGGCGTTCCCTTTCCTTTCCCTTCCATGCATCCAAACGGGGGCCTTTTGATGTTGTGTACTGTTTGTAGCCGCTCGCTTGTTTTCCCCGCTGGTTGGCATTTTTTGTTGATTAATAAGCTCCTCTCTTCCAATCCCCCCCCCCCCCCCCCCCCCCAACACACACACACACACGAATCAATTAGAGCCCCTCCAAAGGCGAATGTTTGGTCCGACGGCTTCATTTATTCTTTGCAAATGATGCATTCCTGAAATTTGATTTACAATGCCCAAGCACATACAACAGCAAATTACAACATAAAAAGTGCACCAAATTCTATGTAAACATCAAGCTATATGAATTATGTGATTGTTCCTAGGTAACAATTGTTTGTAGGTAGGGCTGTCAACAGGCAGGGCCTGGGGTCATTTGTGGCCCGCATTTTGAACTATTTGGGCTGGGCATATTCCAAATTTTTATTTTTCTAGGCCCAAGTGCAGCCCATTGACAATCCTACATGTAAGGCCAGTCAATAACTGATGGAAAAGATAAGGGACTGGAGAAATAAAATGAGATCCGCACCTGAAGATCAGCTTGGGAGCGCATGAGCAAGATCTGATCCAGAGGAGCTGCAGTTGCTACAACAACATCAATGGAAGTACAAGAGGAGGGGACAAACCAACCAAAAAGGAGGAGGGCAGAGTTGGGTTTGCAAGATAAGAGCTGCTCGGGCCACCACACCCTGCATTTCCTTCGCCTCATCTTTATCTCACGACCATGGCTAGTTTCTTCTTAGTGACAAACACCATAAGCAATAACTGGAGGAAATCAAGAAAGACATTAAAATCTTGAAACCTCGATCCAAATTGTGGGAAAAACGCATCCAACCCAACATGAACTGGGCACAAAATGAAGCGAAGCAGGGTTGAGAAATCCAAAACAAATAAAGAGAATGGTCAAGATATGTAAATGTCCACTCATACATTCCTTTTCTCCTTCTGTATTTTGTTAAACGAATGCAGTTAGCGCATATGCATGGTCATTATTTCATGACCTTCCACAATGACAATAGGTGCATAGAGGGCACCCCAATTGAACGATCCCAACTGTCTGTTAGTTGGCCCCCAAACAAGTGGCCAAAATGTAAAAAGCTATTCGCTTGAGGCCTGGCAATCATACAGTTAGGATCGTCTGCATACACTATGGTAGTTGGCAATCGCCAACTACAATTCAAGTACATGTGACTATGTGAGGATTATGCAACACAATGTCAAGCCAGGTTGATATCACTGCAACCTACCATTTCCCTTTGCTTAAATAAAGAAGCATTAATATCTATCAACATCCCCACAACATAAGAATACTGACCTGTTCCTGACAAAATATGGAACATCCCTAGTTCATAATACTCGTTCAGCACTCCGTAGAGGTGGAGCCCGCATTTCATTGATCCGAACCATTCATCTGCCATGTGCTGCAACGGCAACACTGTAAAGACAACCATCCAACGGTGAGCCAAAACGGAACATCCAACCAGTCCTCCAATCAAATGGACGACACTGCTCGGTGGAGGGGATCCCCATCCCACTTCCCATCCACGGCTGCACCCACCAGATGAACGGTACAGATCACCAAAAATGAGCTCCATGTGTATGGAATACCGGCCCGAATGAAAAATGCCAAGTATTGTACAGAAGTAACCCCATTTGTCCCCACTATTTACCAAATTCTGTGAGAAGCCCTGAAAAAACCCTTAATCCAAAAACCCTGATGTTGTCTACAATCCTCGTTTTCAAAGATCGAATGGAAGGCATTTCAACTCCATCAAAACCAACACAGAAATCTGGAATTTCAAACCAACACAAAAATCTAGAATTCCCAAACCCTAAATTCTCAAACCAACAAAGAAATCTCAAAATTCAAAACTTTGAATTCTCAAACCAACATAGAAGTCTTAAATTCCAAAACCCTAAATTCTCAAACGAAGACAAAAATCTGGCATTCCAAAATCCAAAATTCTCAAAGCAACACAGAAATCTTGAATTCCAAAACCCAAGAAGGTCGAAATTCTCAAGGGTCATTTGGATGATTGTGAAATCCTCAAGTTGTAAAGAGTTTACAGGTAATCAGATTACAGGGGCTGTTTAGATGCCTGCAATTGCCTATGAATACTTTACAAGCACTTTACAGCGTGTAAAGTCATTACATCTTTCAGCTGCAATCTGAAACCTGGTTAAATGCCATGTTTCATATTAAAGATAATGGCTAGAAAGAAATTTTGAAATCTCTCTCTATCAATCTATCTATGAGATGTTCAATATTGATTTAGAGAAGATGGGTTTTGTTGGAGGAAGAGAAGAAAGAAAGAAAGAGAATGAGCTGTTGAATTTATTGGGTTGGTAGTGATTTGGGGGAGTTTTCTTTTGCAATGGATGAGATCAAACATTGGATGAAATGAAAGAGATTTTAGAGAAGTAGTGAGAAGCTACTAACAGATTTATCAACTACCTTTGATGATAGCGAGAGACACATCAATTGCTCTCAACTACCTTTGATAATAGCAAGAGAGACATCAATTGCTCTCCATTTCTAACACAGGACACCATGAAGAACCTCGCGTTACCATGTATCAGGACTTTCAAATAGTTTCATGAGAAAGGGGGGAGTTGATACTCTACTGGAATATGATGCTTTGCAAGGGACGCAATCCGTCTACCAGCGCCCGTCTCCAACTAGGAACGGGCTGGCTGCCATGATGTATGGGTCTTATCTACACCGTCCATCCATTTTTTTGTATCATTTTAGGGGATAAGCCCAAAAATGAGGCAGATCCAAGGCTCAAGTGGACCTCACCACAAGAAGCAGCAGAGATAATGATTCTCACCGTTTATACTTTTCTATGGCCCACCGTGATGTTTATTTGCCATCCAACCTATTCATAAAGTTACATAAACTTGGATGAAGAGAAAACACAAATATCAACTCCATCCAAAACTTTTGTGGCCCCCAAGAAGTTTTCAACGGTAAGTGTTTAATCCCCATTGTGTAGTCCACTTGAGCCTTGGATCTGCCTCATTTTTGGGTTTATACCCTAAGATGATGCAAAAAAAAAAAATGGATGGACGGTGTGGATAAGACCCATACATCACGGTGGCCACTCAAAGTTGTTGCCCGTTCCCAGTTGGAGACGGGCGGGGTAGGACACAATCTGCGTCCCTTCGCAAGCAGTCAATGGTTGGCATCGTTTTTGGTTCATGATACATCTAACGGACCCATAATATGCCAATTTAAGTTGAATTACATACATGTATATGGCCATTTTTTATTAAAATATAAGTGCCTAGTATTATCCATCACACTCCATCAAAGGCAAGAGGGCATTTGAATTAGTAAGCCCACTTCTATGGCCCACCTAATGCTGGTTTAGCATAAAGGTTGGCTCTGGATTTTACTGAGATTGGCTCTCAAACCAACGATCCATCTTAAATGAAACCCCTATAAGTCATTTGAAGATTTTATAAGAATTTACCTCTCCAAGCTCTATCTGATGTAAATACCTCATGACAAGCTGTAAACACTTTACCCTTATTCAAACACAAACATTTATTTACTTGTAACCAGTTTACAACTTAGAGCCAAACAAAATAGTCTGTAAAACACTTTACACCTCTTGGCAGAGAGCAAAAGACCACACAATCTGATCCATCCACCTTGTCAGATGAGTTCCAAAGAAAGGACAGGAATGTTCAAGTGTCCACGTTTGCCAGGATGGACAGGCACATGCCAGTGAGAAACACATGTATCGATTGATGCATTTTCCAGGTGCAACAGACTGAATGGAATTCATTGCCTCCATCACGACTAACAATACAGCACCTTTCGCTGGGGCATTGCTAGGGTGCGGCGGCTCCATACCGCAGTCATGTGGTGGCTGGTTTTCACCCCCGGATTGCATTTTAAACAATTAATCTGAAGATGAATATTTAATGGCTCATATTCAAAACCAAGTTTCAGAGGTTAGGATCATCAATGAAGCATGATTATAAGACTAAAACTTCTATATGGTGGTCTTAATAACATGAACAGTACCATAATGTGGCACGTGCCACCGTACCTTAGCAAATCCCGTTTCGGTGTTGGGTCTCACATGCTGATATGATCAGATAATCGGAACCATCCAAACTCTGGAGCCGGGATTGTATGCCAGACACGACTTCTCTTGTAGAGCTAAGTTATGGCTATTGATGTGGGATTTTGAATCCTGTCCTTCCCTTGTCATGATCCGGATGTTCATCAGATGGGCTGCTCTGTATGGCCCGAAAGGCGGGCCACTCCAATTATCGGTGGGCCCTTGCCTGCATGTCAAATGTGGACCATTGCTCAATTTTTTAAAACCGTCCGTTTCTTCATAGACAGATGGTCCACTTGATGAGTGGACATGGCTCAACGTTAGTCCACAGCTTAATCATGGCAAGGAGATGATCCAGAACTTGCACACATTTCCCATTAAGAGAGAGAGAGAGATTGAAAATTAGGTATTTAATTTGAAAATTACTAATTAGGGATTCACCATTGCAAACCCTAATTAGGGTTTCGGCATTCAACATTGAAGATGCTCCACCTCAAGAGAGAGATTGAGATCGAGAGAGGGAGGGAGGGAGATAAGGAGACCTGAGAGAGGGAGACCAAGAGCGCTTGCGTCGCGGTGGTTGCTTCGCCGCTTGATTGAGAGAGAGACCTCTTGCTTGGCAGAAGGGGAGAGAGAGGGAAAGTCGGAGATGGCGAAGAGAGCTAGGGAAAGTGAAACTCTTGGATTTTTCTTGGCATTTTTACCGCGAATTTTAATATATACTTTACCAAATAATGCTTGGACTATTGGAAATTACAATGAAGTATTTTTTGAATCTTGAGAGATGAAATCAGAAAATGCGCATTTATTTTATTTTTTTCTTAAAAAGTTGTAAAAGTAGAGCCTTGTGGGGTGACATGGTACACGTGTAACATCCAGTCCATCCAACCTATCCACCCCACCATGGTGATAACGTGGACAAAACATCAAGCCAATCAGATCATCGGATGGGCTACACTTGAATTGAGATTTTTTAAATGGTACATATTTTACTTTTAATGGATTGGCTCACCTTTCGATTGCATCTGTCATACGTTTTTGGTTTGTCATATAACATGGTCGTTGTACATCTGTTTAACAAGTTAGATTTGAGATACATACCATGTAGGCCTTAAAAATCTCAACCCTCTACTCTGTCAAAAGAAAAAATATCAAATCTTGAGGTCTATTTGGTAAAATCTAAGTCCTTGATGAGAAATTTAAATTAGAAATCCTTGTTTATTTCAGAGATTTTTAGATAATAATACTTTGTTAATATAGAATTTGCATTTGTGTGTGTTTAATTTTAAAACTCTTATCGTAAAATCTCTCGTAAGTTTTGAACTTACTAAAGAATTCCTCCCTGTATCAAAATATCGCAATAGTAATTTTTGAGGAAAGTTATAAAGACATTCTTACATGTAATTTTACTTTAAAAAGTAATAAAGCCGTAAAATTTTAGAACCTACATAATATATGCAGGACTACTCATCACTCAAATGCATTTGCCAAACTGTAATAACCATATAAAAAATTTTATTTCGAATAGAATGACAGGATGAAGTGCAATTGAACATCATGGCAAATTACATCTATTAAATGAGTTAAATATCATACAAATATCATATAAGCTCTACAATTCTCCACTTTTATGCTTTTTGAGTAAAAACCTACACGGTAAGTATTGTGGTAATTTCACAACTTAGGTACTTAGCATTTGGACATGTATAGTCATTATTTGGTAAAATAATAAAGTAAAATCTCCTTTAAAATTTTAAATTTTACTGTAAAACCTTAAAACTAAAAATTTACCAAATAATGACCTAGTGAACGCAAATGCCAAGAGTATGCTTTGTTAAGTGATGAAATTATCCCTTTATGCATTTTTCTTTAGAAAGCAATAAAGTAAAAAACTTATGGGCCTTATGGATATTGTATGATATCTAACTCGATCAATGGATGTAATTTGCCATATTGTTTAGAAGAAATTAAAATTTTGTTGATCTAAAAATAAGGCAAGGTACACCATTATAAATAAAAACTATAGATCATTGCAAACATTAAATGCGTGTACAACCCTTTTGGTGATTTGATTAGAAATATTTTTTTATTCATGGTTATTATGATTGGGTGTATATGTTTAACCGGCTGGATGTTATGTACATAACATGTAGGCCCAAAAAAAAAAAAAAAAAAAAAAAATTGACTTTTTTACTTTTCAAAGAAAAATTATATATGAACTTTAGTAATTTTCCTTCAAAAGTAGTCCTTTTATTGATATACAGTGGATTTTTTTAAAAATTTTGAGATTTATGAAGTTTTTTTTTCATAAAAATCTGCAAAAAAAAAAAAAAAAAAAAAAAAAAAAAAAAAGACAACCATTAAGCTACTTTGTTAATTGGTGGGCATTTTTGTCCTTTTATAATTAAATTTTTTTTTTTAAAGATCAAATTGATGGGTTAGATAAAACTAAATGGAAGGTACTTCTGGACAATAACTTGATTAATGAGGCACTTTAATGAAGATTTTTATTTACAAAAGTACCAGATATAAATACCTAATTATCGATGCAGTATTTTCTAAAATTCTTTTATGCAGAAAGAACTAATGATCCAGACCATTGGTGTATGCTCAGATGAATTGAAAACATTGCCTCAGTAGCATCCTAGGATTGTCAGCACGTGTCACCCTCTAAGGCGCCACATTTGCTAACATGATCCAATGATCTAAACCATATATGTTTTCCGTATGCTATTATGGCCAACGTAAGAAGCTTCCTTTGAATGGATGAGTGGACCCACCTGGTTTTCGCACATGGGGTCCGCCTTATGCATGGCTCAGATGTCCAGTGGGACATGGTCAGTGATCGAGACGATTGATCCGATGAACAGTTTGGGCAGTAGTCACACTCCACTCGCAAAACTGACTGCTGGATGGTGAGAGTTGTCCAATCACAGATTATTATTTTTTTTGGCGTATGACCCATCAACACAGTGGCCCACGAGATCAACGGTCCTGATCACCAACCCTATTTCCTACCGGTACCATACAATGGAAGAAGCCACACAAAACTTCCATCACTTGACCAGCATGATAGCATTTATCATATGGAAAATCTGATAGTTTGGACTTAGGAGTGTTTGGTCGCACGCAAAATCTTGATTCAGAAAGGCCAAATAAAACTGAATAGAAGCTTAAGGTAAGGGTGGCAATGAGCCAGGCGACCCGCCAGGCCCACTGAACCCAACCCAGCTCTGGCTAGAGCTGTACGCAAGTCGAGTTAGCTCGGTCCGCTCGACTAGACTTGAAAAAGCTCAACTCACCTCAGTTTGAAATTGAATTCAGACGAGTTGAGCTGACTTTTGGAGCTCGAGAAAATTTTCGAACCAAGTTCGAGCTTGCCCAATCTGGACTCGACTTAGATAGAACCTCAACTCGAATCAACTCGGATCAAATCAACTTGGTGAGTTGATTATTTTGGTATTGGTGCTACATACGGCATCTTTAATGAAATGACTCAATTAACTATTGTTTCAAGGTGTGTGCATTCTCCGCAGGATCAGTTGGTGGCGAGGAAGGAATGAATAGAAAACAAATTACTAAAAGAAAACTTTACATTATAAAACTACTTCCATATCTTGATTTTGATTTTGCTCACCGAATGTTTGATGAAATACCCATAAAGAGTTGTTACTGTTTTACATTATGTGAGAAATTGAAGATGCAATCAAAGTGTTTGATAAAATGTCACACATGCTCAAACTCGGCTTAAACTAGCTCAAGCTGGCCAAACAAGCTCGAGCTGAGGTTAGCTGCTAGCTGAGCCAAGCTCAACTTGGATAGACTCATATACAGCTAGGGCTTGGACCTAATATGTTAGCCTGTAGGCCATACTTGGGAGCGGCATTGCCAGTTAGATTTCTCGTCATTTTAGCCCAGCCCGGGCTGGCCCAACCTAACTTTATATGTACATGAAGTCAGGTTCATGTTGGGTTCTGGTCTTGATTGCTCTGGTCCTTTCAAGTCCGGGTCTTGCCTTCTGGGCCATGTCTCATCTAATTCAAGTTCATGTTTAGTACTTTGAACCTTGTTTTTTATGGTCCCATTCATGTCAAACCTAGCCCATTGCCATTCTCCATCTTCAGATCTGATCGGAAGCGCATGAATGGCCCACCATATAAGTGTTTTAGCAGTAGGTGTTCTTCATAGTGGGGCAATGGATAAGTGTTGATCTAATATGAAGTGCATGTTGTGAGATTAACGGGAAAATGGATTATCTATGCATTAATTATGAAAATCATAAACTGAATAATTGAATCTTAAATGCTGACGCGTTAGATGATTAATATTTGAACTGATGAATTTAGCCATCTATATATGTCATTTTGCACTTCAAAACTTTTTAATAAAATTAGAGTTTTCGTTGGTGTGGGTTTGAGACTTTGAGGACCAAAATATATTTATGAAAGAGGGCTCTCTAAGTGTTCAACTCATTACAACTACTCGATTGGGAGTCTCACATTTGATGGAGTCCCATCACAATTATAGCGAAGTCTACTAGTATGCTTAATCTAAATATCCAGTAGTTAAATCCTTCAAACCATTGATCACATATGACCCGCTCAGGGACTGTTTGATTTCTTAAAGCAAGTGTAAATACCTTGTAAATGGGTAATTATTATTATTTCACCTGTTTGAAAATTCATCAAGTTTCTGTTTTGAAAATTGGTTTAAAAGTGCTAGTTTAAATTTCTAGACCCCACTATGATGTATATGATATATCTGTTCAGTCCATTCGTTTTACCACAACATTTTGAGGCATGAGCCAAAAAATAAGGCAAATCCAACATTCAAGTGGCCCACACTAAAGTAAACAGTGGCCTTAAGAAGTTTTCAACGGTGAGCGTTTAATTCCCTTTTTCCTATGGTATAGTCCACTTGAACTTTAAATCTGCCTCATTTGTACTCATGCCCTAAATTCAATTGGTATAACGGATGGACGGTGTGAATAATTCACATATATCATGATGGGCCCCACATATATTTGTGGGCAACCTCGATTTTAGTGTTAAAAAAAGTAGGAGTCAAATCAACCCTAGGGAACGATGAGGTAATTATCTTAGAAAGTAATTATTACATATTTGCAATGCATTTACAATTACTTTGCAAAATCAAACATGCCTTTAATAAAAAGTCTTACACACATGGAACCCACTAAATGGATGGCCCATATTGTTACTTGGGCTTATTTTTTCACACAATCTTAACTGTCCATTCTAATATGATATTAATTGTTCCATATATGTGATTTCTCATTGGTGGCACATCAGCTGTTAGTGAAGTCCAAACATGTCATATTTAAAATAAAATTACTCTAAATATTACTTGTTATGGGAAAGTTTTGTAAGGTGCTCCGAGCTTACCTGTATTATACTCAAAATAGTGAAGACCAACGAGGTGGTGCTCAGCTTGACTTAATCTCATCCGAGTGAAGTAAGCTTGGACTCGTCATAGAAGCATAGTGCCGATGTTACTTGCCGGGTCAGACGGAATGAGTATAATTATGAGAGCTGACTACTAGTTAGTCCGTGTGGGGGTGTGGTCCTCAAATCATCATTGGTCCTCGGATCATCCCCAGCAGTGCACGTCCTCAGAGTAACCACATAATCGTATACATCCGCACATTTGTCGTTCGTTGCTAAAGGCTAAAAACCCTTGCCGAGAATCACGACCTTGACTCTTTTAATATATAAATAGAGGATATTTTTACCCTAGTACGCAACATCTTACACCCTAAGTTTACACTGATGAAGACCCAAATTTAAACTAAACATTGGCATTGGAGGGTCCAAAGATCTAAGTCGGGGTCTCCTTTGTCTCACTCTCTTGTGAAATCATAGGGACTAAATCGGCTTAGAAAGAACAAAGCTAACTAAGTGAGGATGAATAAGATTTTGAAATCTTGACATTTTAAATCATCGATCTGGGAAGAAACAAAAAAGTTATAGAATCATTGCCGCTAAGTTACTAAGGGAAAAAGGAGCACTTCTCATTGAGCATGAGCCCGCTGGGCAACGTTAGTCTTCCTCGGTAGTCCATGCTGAATTGACCCCAGACCGACATCGGGAGTCAACGGAATAATACGAGGTTAAGGAATTAAAGTATTACGCTTGAAAACCATCTCGGAAATCAAGGCTTTGGTTAATGAACTTAACCAAATGAAGAGTCGGAGCGAGGATGGACAACAACTTGTTTTCTTCCAAAGGAAAGGTCTTGAATAGTGACAAAACTTGCCCTTGTCGAGTAGGCTCAAGCAGGAGCATCGTCGAAGTGCATCACACCTCAGCCCCGACTCAGGAAAAATTTCATACACTCGGGTTTACATGTGTCCAAAACCTCGGTCCTAGCTCCAACCAACCTCCGCCATGAATTGAAAAGGAGGAGAAGAGATAGGACGCTCGAGGCTGAAGCTCCTCCCGAAACTGTCGCCAAGAACAAGGAATGGGAAGCCCAATCAATGAACCTAGATCATTAAGAATATGCGAGCAGAGATCGTCCGACCAAACTCAAGGACCATAGAAGTCCGACGTTGAGTGGAGGAACCAAGCCTCCATTTACCAGTGAAATTATGAGTTAAACAATACCTTCCGAGATTCAGTATGTCCCCCATCATCCAATATTCAGGTTCTCGAGACCCAACGAAACACCTAAAATCATATCGAATTTGGGAGAAAATTAGGAGAGAAAAGAGGAAGAAATGATGTGGGAGCATTGGGAGAATCCCTCACAGGGGTTACGAGGAGCTAGTATCGACGACTCAAACCAAGGTCGATTGGCACCTTCACTGAGCTCAACCAAGTAAGAAACCCGACACAATTCATTATTGGAGAAGAAGAGTTGTAGGTCGACTCAAATCACCCTTAAACGTAAGAGTGGAGTTCACTAAGGACTACATTTTTCACTTCAATAAGGAGGCATTGCAAGTCGACGATTATTCCGATAGGATGGCTCTGACCGCGATGATCAGCAGACTCAAGGACGGGAGGTTCCTCTCTTTAATAGGGAAGAATCCCCCGACCACTCTGAGCGAACTCATAAGTCGAGCACAGAAATACACGAATGTCGAGGAATTCTTCAGCTCGAGGAAAAATGCCTAAAGCTCAGAGCAGCCATCCAAAGACAAGAAGCGAAAGGATGCCCCATTTCGACCAAAGATGTAGAAAATTCGGATGAAAATTCGTCCATAACCAAATGTATTTGAACAAAATTTTGAAAGTCGGTTCAGCTCGTATACTCCTCTCAACACTTCTCAAGAGCAGATTTTGTTGAAAATCAGAGACAAAAGGCTGTTGCATTGGCTGAGCTGCATGAAGACCGATGCGGGTCAGCGAGACAAACGCAAGTATTGTCACTTTCATCGCAACCATTAGTATAACACTGGTGATTGTGTTGATTTGAAGGAGGAAATTGAGGCCATCATTTGCAAAGGCCATCTGCGACAGTATGTGAAAGAAGAAAAGCAGTCTCGGAAGGACAAATCATAGATCCGAGCAGCAGACGATATCATCGAGATCCGAGCGATATATGGAGGGCCATCTGGAGGCGGAGACTCGAACCAAGCTCGGAAAGCCCACGCTCACAGCATCGACCCCAAGCATTATGTCTATCTTGCGGACAGGTCGAGCAAAGAGCCTCGTTTGAGCCCTTGCACTCTGACCTTTACTGAAGATGATGCAAGAAGGATTCAGCACCCTCATGACGATGCGCTAGTAGTCCGATGACTTTAGCCAATCGGAAAGTGTATCAGATCCTGATCGACACCGGAAGCTCGGCTGACATATTGTACTCCGAGGCATTCGACAATATAGGTATCGACAGGTCACACCTCAGACCTATTCGAACCCTGTTGCACGGCTTCGCAGGTGATAAAGTCATCTCAAAATGAGCAATCTCTCTCCCGGTCATAACAAGAGAAGGACAGAACCAGGTCACCCTGTTGGTGGATTTCTTGGTGGTGAATATGCCATCAATATACAACATCATAATCAAACGACACTCTTAATGCCATGAGGGTGGTGGTGTCTACATACCACCTTATGATGAAGTTCCTAGTCGTCAGGGGAGTTGGCTATGTCTGAGGTAATCAGCAAGAGGCTTGACGTTGCTATTTTGTAGCAGTCAAAAAAGGTTCAGTAAAGTAAGCCTTCACGATTTGGTTCGCTCAACCCCAAAGAAGGTACCTTGATGAATATCTCCCCTGTGGAGGATCTCTTGACCTTTCTGCTCGACAACGTTGACCCAACCAGAACAATTCAGCTCGGATTTGCACTGAATGTCGAACAGTGGAGCAAAAATGATAAGTTTCTTAAGACAGCATAGAGATGTCTTCGCATGGTCCCACCAAGACATGTTAGGCATAGCCTCTAAAGTTATGGTCCACAGGTTGAATGTGGATCCATAATATAAACCAGTCAAGTAGAAGATGAGGGCTTTTGAGCCCAAGAGGTATGCGGCGATTGCCGAGGAGGTCGCAAAACTCCTCGACGTCAGTTTTATAGAATGGTCCACTACCCCGACTGGATCGCCAATGTCGTGCTTGTCAAGAAAGCCAATGGGAAATGGTGAGTCTGTATAGATTACTCTGACCTCAATAAGGCCTGCCTCAAGGACAGTTTTCCCCTCCTGAGGATCGACCAGTTGGTTGACAGTACAACCGGGCATGAGCTCCTAACATTCATGGACGCTTACTCCTGCTACAACCAAATAGCCATGCATCCCTCGGATAAGCAGAAGAAAGTGTTCTTCATAGACAAAGGACTCTATTATTATCGGGTCATGCCGTTTAGGTTGAAGAATGCAGGGGCGACCTATCAACGATTGGTGAATAAGATGTTCGCCCAACAGATCGGTAAAACCATGGAAGTTTATGTCAACGACATGCTTGTGAAAAGCATTAGATTGGCCGATCACACCTCAGATCTAGCCGAGGCCTTCTCCATTCTTCGGAAGTATCAGATGAGACTGAACCCTGCCAAATGCACATTTGGTGTGGGTTCAGGTAAGTTCCCCGGCTTCCAAGTCAACCAGAGAGGTATTGATGCCAACTCAGAAAGGATACGATCTCTTCTGGATATGAGCTTGCCTCGGAACTTGAAAGAAATCCAATGCCTTACGGGAAGAGTAGCCGCACTCGACTGCTTCATCTCCAGGGCCACGGACAAGTGCCTCCCCTTCTTTTAGCAATTGAAGGGTGGTAAAAAGGCAGAGTGGACTCCCGATTGCTAGTAGGCTTTTCAGAAATTGAAGAAGTATCTAGGATCACCCCCGCTACTGTCTAAACCAGAGAAGGGAGAGTTGTTGTTCCTATACTTAATTGTGTCTTCCTCAGCCGTTAACTCAGCGCTCGTCAGATAATCAGAAGGAAAGTAATACCTGGTTTATTATGTCAGCAAGGTGCTAATCCGAGCAGAGACAAGATATCCTGCTATGGAAAAGCTTGCCCTAGCTCTGATCGTTTCAGCTCGACGGCTACGCCCGTATTTCCGGGCACATTCCATAAGTGTCCTCACAGACTAACCTCTTCGACAGGTATTACAGAAGTCGGAGGTGTCCGAACGATTGGTTAAGTGGGCAGTTGAGCTCGGCGAGTTCGACATCAAATATCGACCAAGGATAGCTATCAAAGGTCAGGCTGCGACTGACTTTATAGCGAAGTTCACCACTCAGAATAGTGAAGACAGGTCGTCGAGCTCAGACGCACCTACTGACTCGACAAAGGACTCGGCGGTTCCTCCCATCCCTCAGCCTGAGGGGGTGGCCAAGTCAGAGGATATGTGGACATTGTTCGCTGACGGTTCGTCGAACTCGAAGCGCGGAGGAGTCGGGATCATTCTAGTCGCTCCTGACGCGATAACGGTCCAATATGTCATTAAGCTCGGATTATGAGCCTCGAATAATGAAGCAGAGCATGAGGCATTGTTGGTTAGGCTTAAATTAGTGGCCAACATGGGGGGTTCGAGTCCTGAATGTTAAATGCGACTCTCAGCTCGTCGTAAATCAGATAACTTCGGAGTATGAAGCAAAAGAAGGCAGAATGATAGTTTACCTAAATGAAGCTTAGAAGCTTATAGAAAAGTTCCAGGAATGTAGCATAAGCCAGATCCCGAGGGTTGAAAATTCATAGGTCGACGCACTCACCAAGCTGGCTTTGGCGATCGAAGGAAGAATCTCGATATTCATCCCGGTAGAATTCTTGGGTAAGCCAAGTATCGACGATCACGCCTCAGAGGTCATCCAACCCGTGAGACTATTCTGAGCTGGATGGATCCGATTGTCGAATTCCTCAGGGATGGCAAGGTTCCCGAGGATAGATTGGAGACTCGTCGATTGAGGATCAGATCAGCACAATATGTTATTATCGGAGACACCTTATACAAGAAGGGATTCTCCTAACCTTATCTGAGGTGCCTAAGACCAGATGAGGCAGACTATGCAATTAGGGAGATCCACGAGGGGATATGTGGTAATCATTACGGGTGTAGAGCCTTAGCATAGAAGATCATTCGCCAAAGATACTTCTGGCCAACAATCTAAGCCAACTCCATGAACTTTACTCAGAGGTGTGATAAGTGTCAGAAATTCGCAGCTGTCCCCAGGCAACCAGCGGAAGAACTGACCCCTATGACTGGGCTGTGGTTATTCGCTTAGTGGGAAATCGATATCATCAGTCCTCTGCCCCGGGGTAAGGGTCAGACTAAGTACGTAATTGTGGCAATGGATTACTTCACCAAGTGGGTTGAAGTAGAGCTCATCGCCAAGATCACCGACCAGGAGGTAACAGACTTCATCTAAAAGAATATTATTTATCGATTTAACATCCCGTATACCATTGTTTCAGACAACGGGAAGCAGTTCGACAACGATAAGTTCAGGAGCATGTGCCGGAGGCTCGGCATCAGGAATGCCTACTCATCACCTCGACATCCTCAGTCAAACGGGTAGGTAGAGGTTGTAAAAAAGATCATAAAGAGTCACCTCATGACCAAATTGGAAAAGGCGAAAGGTGTTTGCGTCGACGAGCTCTCGTTTATGTTATGGGCATACAGAACCACAGCTCGGACAACAATGGGAGATACGTCATTCTCTCTTTCCTATGGAGTTGAAGTAATCATCCCAGTCTAGATCGGACTTCCCACTGCCAGAGTGAAATCATATCACGATGGGCAGAACTCCGACCAAATGGCGATGAGCCTTGACCTCATTGAAGAACTGAGAGATACTGCAAACTACAAATCACTGCTTAGCACCAGCAGGTCGCCCGCTTCCACAACTGTAGGACCAAGATAAGATGTTTTCGACCGGGGACTTAGTTCTGCGTCGTGTGTTCTAGAACACATCGGAACTAGGGGTGGGATCCTTAGGACCTAATTGGGAAGGCCCTTATCGGGTCGTGAGCATGGCAAAACCTGGTTTTTATCGACTCAAGAGCTTGGAAGGACGACCCCTACTGTACCCTTGGAATGCTGAGCATTTAAGGATGTACTACTCATGAAGGAAGCAATATAAAGGTCGGTCCATGTCATCAGAAGTCGATGACCTCAATAAAAGATTTTCCTTTTTATAAGTTATCTCAGTTTCACTCTACTTGGTCTACATGGGACTTTTATAAGGAATAAGGTCCTGAGAATGAGCCAACCACTCAACAACGACGAATGCTACGAAGGGCCATCTCTCATGTACAGAGACGAGACCCTTCAGCGAGCAAACTTTTATAGAAGAAGTCGGCCCGCCATTCGACGAGTTATACTAAGCACAATCTACACATTCTACAAGTATCAAAAAAAAAAATCATCATTCAACAATCATGACATTAAAGCATTCAAAAAATCATCATCCACAAATATAAAAAATATTCAAATTAACGCTGAGGAGTTAAAGCATCCATCAAGTTCGAAATTCTATCAAGAAAAGGAAATTAATTGGTCGGAGGGAGGTTAGCTCCAGGAGACTGAGCTGCAGGGGGAGCCTCGGATCTAGGGGCTCGGCTGGAGGGGGCACCTTCGGCCGGCTGCTTCCCTGCGTCATTAACGGCAAGGACGTCGAGGCTGAGGTCCAGATATAGTTCACAGACGTCTTCTATGTAGGCATTGTAGCCGCAGTAGTAGAACTTGTTGGCCTTAGCGGCCCTTTTCGCTGAAGACTTATATTCTTCAACAACAACAGTTGTTATCGAAGAGACAGAGGCTTCGAACTCGGCACGCTGAGCGGCCATAGCCTTTTCGACTCCAACCTTCAGCTCCGCCGAGGCATCAATTTTGGGTTGTCTCAGTTCGGCCGTCAGCTGGGCATTGTCCTCCTCCCCAGATCTGAGGTAGGCCTTGGTCTTGGCAAGCTCGGATTCAGCCCCTTCACAACGTCTTTGGAACTCATTGATGTCCCCCTAGTAAAACAGCTCCCATACCTTCTCCTTGACCACAAGCCCTATAACTCCACCCGCTCCTGCCGAAGCGCTCGACCTCGCCTTGGAGAGCCTCGATCTCCATGTCCTTCCTGGTCACCTTGCACAACCATTCTTGAGTTGAAAGGAGCATGGGCAATGATTGAGCCAAATAAGCGACAATCAATTCAAGAGAACAACTAAGAACAATTCACAGCTGAGCAGTAGAAAAAATGTGCATGAAGGTTACCTTGTAGTAAACGGAGGCAAGATCGTTGACAAAGGACTCGTGCCGATGGTTGAGTAGCTCAGAATCTCCTTCTCCGGGATGTGCTTAGCCGCCCAATTGACCAAACCGGACATATAGTAGCCCAACGATAGCCTTCTGCCCTCGGAAAGAGGGGTAGACCCTGCCGCCTCCCCGATGCTACTAGTTGTCGAGACTTGAGCCTCGGCCATGGCAGCACACCCATCCCCTGTCGGGGAGTGTGCGTCTGCGGCGTTTGGACCGACTTCCTCCCGCTCGGAAGAAGAAGGGATCGCAATCGCTGCTCTTTCCTACCCCACCGTGAGCGGAGGTCTGGAGGTAACAGTAGGGGGGATCTCAGAGGTCTGAGCAGGGGTGGCAGCGTGTCAGGCCATCAGAGCGAGGACGGCCTCGGCCCCAGTGATAGTTGCAGTCCGAACCTCTGGAGCAACATCAGCAGCTGCAACAAGGGAGACTCCGGCATAAGAAGTCCCCTTCCTCTTTTGAGAGGTGACCTTCACTCGGGGAGGCTCGGAGAGTAACATCTCTTGAAGAGGTGAGGGCTTCCTTTTCCTGGACCAAGAGGCCTCGACCATACCTGCATAAGCATCGGGAGTTTGGAAGATTTCAACGACCAAAGAAGCTTAAGCATAGTGGAAAGAGATACTAACTTTGAGCGGAGGGAAAGGTGTAAGACCCGTATCGTAGACCGTACTGTTCCGTCGGTTTTCGCGATTCTTCCGGTTGAATTCCGGCAATGTTCGACTCATATCCGACGTTGCGTGCAATCTTAAGCCAAGTCCTGCCTACCGAAGGCGGCTCGATCCGAAACTCGTACCTTGGTGACCGCGCCGTCGCCGCGGTTCCAACGCCTCGACTCGCACACCGAACCGATACCTAGGTAGGAAGATGTCAGTCAGCGTTCGGTTCGAAGAAACGCCGCACGTTGCGAATCTCGAGGGAATCTCTACGAGATGTCCCATCAATCAAGTCAAGTACACCACCATACCTCCATGCCACCTCACCCAACAACAAGTACAAGTGGCCTCTCTCCCTTTTCCCACAAGTCAAACTCTCCCTCCCCTCACCATTCCTCCTTTTTCACATTTTCAAACCCAACCATACATCATTAATTACAACACCACTCCCTCCATCCCTTCTTCCTTTAATTTATTTCTTCCTCTCTCTCATTCTCTCATTTCCTCTCTCTCACACATCCAACCTCCTCTAAGCAACCCAATTTCTCCCAAAACTTCTAAGTGTGGCCCACCTCCTCAACTTCCATCTCAACCGTCCGATCATCATCCGTACCGTTAAAACCCGATCGACGTCCATAAGAACCGTAGGTGAGGAGTTTTCAAGCCAAGGGAGCAAGGAGGATCGCAACAAGGTGGGTGATCCACCGTTAAATTTCTTTTTTTTTAGGGCCACTTATTGGTGGGACCCGTTTTTTATGTATGAGTTGTATCATGTGGGGCCCATAGTGGCGGGGCCCCACCATCGCCGTCTTTCTGCCTCTTGTCTCTTCCTCTATCTCTCTCTTTCTTTCTTTTCCCCTTGAATGTTGTGGACCCCACCAAATCATATTAAATCCACTCCATCCATTAGACGGTGTGGTCCACCGCATTTCAGGTGAAACCTACCCTTCATATATACGTATGTATATATGTAGTAGTATATATTATATTATATTATTATAATATATATTAATGTGTATATATATATATGTGCATGGTGGGCCACATGCATGTGGGACCCACCATGGGGTCTGTGTATGTGGGACCCACCATGAGGTGGTGTATACCGTCCAGCGTCTCTGGACGCTGGACGTGAAGGACGCTGGCATGCAAAAAAAAAGAAAAGGAAGTTAAAGTTACTTTTAGTGTGTGTCGCTCATGCAAGCCCCACCTTGACGTATGATACTGATCCACACCGTCCATTCTGATCTTCGGATCATTTTAGGCGTTGAACCGAAGTTTCAAGATGATCCGATCATCAGGTGGGCCATACTCTCTAAAACCATGTAAGGACATACTAGATCATATAAAAGTACTTGGTGGGACCCACCTGAAGTTTGGATGCAGTTGAAACCAGGTCTGGACGGCTTGAAAAGCGGGACACACATAATGGATGGGCTGGATTGTGAATCACATCTCTGTGGGCCTCACAAAAAAAAATAATAATAAATAAATAAATAAAAATAAAAATGGCAGCGTTGCTGCTGCTGCCTGTGACGATTGGCGGGCGGACGGTGCTGGGCCTCACGGCTCCAGTTGTGGGCCCCCACTGTGATGCGTTTCGTTCATCTACACCGTCCATTGTGGGGCCCCCTTCTAAAAATAGGCCTGTTCCAAAAATCAGCCGTATACGGATCTCAGGTGGCCCATACCATCTAAATCATGTGAAGACATGCCTAAACCATATAAAAACACTTGGTGGGGCCTACCTGAATTTCTGATGCGGATGAGACTTGGTCTGGACGGTCAATATGGGGAAACACACATAATGTATGGGTTGGATTTGTGAACCACCTCACGGTGGGACCCTGCTAATGTGACCCACTCAACAGGTCGGTTGGCAAATAAACATTACGGTGGCCCTGGCCGCGTGACGGTCACGTGTGACCTTATAAACAGGTTTGATGGCGAATGAATATCACGGTGGGCCCTTGCCCCTTGACCGTATGAATGGGTTGGATTTCAAATAAATATTTTGGTGGGCCCCTTGCTACATGGCCTCATCAACAGGTGGAAGGAAAATAAATATTATGGTGGGCCCCCCCTACTCATGTGACCTTATTAATAAATTGGACAGTAAAATAAACATTATGGTAGGCTTCACATGAGGCCCACTCGGACGCGTGTGGGCCCACATACTTAGGCCCATCTGGATGTATTATTTTTTGGCCCCATGTTGAGGCCCACTTTGGTATAAATGGGCCCACGTATTTAGGCCCATCTTGACATGTATATGGGCCCATTATTGAGGCCCACTTGGATGTAAATGGGCTGATGTGTTTAGGCCCATCTTATCGTATTTTTAGGCCCAATATTGAGGCCCATTTTGATATATATAAAGCCTATGTGATTAGGCCCATTTGATACACATAGAGCTTATGTGATTGGGCTCATTTTAACGCATTCTCAGGCCCATGGATGATGACTCATTGCAATGTACCTAAGGCCCATTGGTGAGGCTCATTGGGATGTCCCACTTGATGAATATAAGGCCTATGAGATATGGCCCATTTGATATAATTGAGGCCCAATGGGATGTACCTAAGGCACATTGCCATGTGTGACCCCACCATGATTTATTTATCGGTATGTTAGGCAAGCTAAGCCTTGGGGACAATGTTGGTTTGACGTCCATATTGTACGAGTAATGTTGGTTTGATGTCCACATTATAACTCTCCCTAAGGCCACTGATAGGCCTGTATCTATTTCATGTAGGCCATCTGGGCCCATCTTCATTTAAAGGATAGTTTATTGCTTTATAACATGTTTTACGATGACCCCATGATTCATGATCATACGCATCATATGTATGCTTGAGATGAGGAGTGTCTGATCATAGCACGTGCCTTCGAGCAGACCGATTACGGGCTCCCCGACATGCGGAGTTGCCCTACATGAGTGCATGTATGCACATGATTGATGCATGTCTGGCAGTATGATTCATGCACTTACATCTGTATGATTGAGTTATGCTCTAGCGACATCAGGGCTATAGCCTCCACAGATATATCGTGGGTGGCTGGTTGGATACCGAAAAATCTTGTTTCAAGCAATCGGGGGCGCCATAGATGTCCCTGGGTGAGAGTCCCTGAACCCGATGGTACAGAGGATGACTCCAACGTCGAGACCAAGTGGATATATGAGCGCACGAGGGCCGAATACCATGAGGCCGCGTCTCCCACCGTGTCGTGGTCGGTTGGGAAGGAGTGGTGGCCTTACTCGCCCGAGAGCGAGGGGGCATTACAGGCCGAGTTTGACCGGCTCGAAAATGGGTTCGCTATCGACGTGCCGCATAGGTATTGGGCGACTATTGGCCGGCGGATAGTGAGGTTTCTTACGCTCACTTGGGTGTCGCTGGAGAGAGACAAGTGCCATTTGGAGTGTATTGAACCCCGGTGATTATCCAGGACCGAGAACCGATCGATTTGATGCTCTAGTGAGGAGTTGCATTGGTATGAGGATTGGCATGCTTGACTTACATATTGCATCGCATGGCCTTGGTATGGCCGATAGCATTCACATCTTGACTTGCATAGCCTTGAGTACGGCTAGTTGCATTTCGTACTCATCGCATGATTTCGCATTACTCCCAGGCATTCCATCTCGAGCACGTTCGCACACACTTACACCGCCCTCGAAGCTTTCATAAGCTTATGAACGATTGATGCGTGCGGTGTGACGCCAGACGAGTTGTAGTCTCGCCAGTGATTGGAGCGTGCCGCCGAGCTTTTGGAGTTTTTGTTATTTGCACTACCTTGTATTTCCCTTTCTATGCACTATATTCAAAGTTTTTGTTCATAGTGGATTTTGTGATGGTGTTCTTGTGGTTATTGTTCGAGGGTTATGCTTGGTTATGCTCATTACGAATCAAATGGATTATTAGAAATCCTCCTTATAGCATCCCAGGATCGGAACCTGGCGTATGGGCGCTGGAAGCCGAGAATGGGGTTCTACGGAGGCTGTCGGTGCCGGATTCAGCGATCGGGAATTTTGTGAGCCCGGTCTCCGAGTTCGGGGCGTGACAAAAGGACTTAAGCTTGCAGAGCCTGGAGTGATGAAGGTTGTCCGGGGTGATCACGTAATGCCAGATGTGTTGCTCTTCCTTGAGCAACCTCACCTTGGCGACCTGATATTTGAGATGAGAAGAGAGTTTGGGGGGGCTCCTTTTGGGTAATCTGCAAAGGAGAACAGAAATTGGTCAAAACGGAACCAATCAAAAAATTAAGTAATCGGTGACTATCTCTCGAGGTCCGACCTGGAGTGGAGAATTTGGTGGGTACTCGGACCTGTAGATTTTCGACTTAAGCTGCCGGCGCTTCCCATTCCCCCAAAGCCCAAAACCACTTGTTCTTCCAATCTTTGTTGGAAGTAGGAAGTCTAAGAACGAGACTTGAGCCCTGATGGGCCGGGGTAGCAAAGTAATACCAACACGGTATGGTACGATAGTGTTTGGCTTGGTATAGAAACAGGAATTCATCAAGCGTCAGCTCCTGGTTCCAAGCCTGGTGCCATATCATGTACGAGGCCATCAAGATTCTTCAAGCATTGGGAACGAGTTAGCTTTAATCGTGCTGCCATAGCTCTTAGGAAGGGATGCACGAAAGTTGAAGTTTGCACTGTAAGGCGCAGACAAAAATGGCGACGTCACCCTCGGCAGGATCTCCAGGGGCATCATGAGGGGCAGGGGTTCGTATATGCACAGAGTCAGGAATATGAAACTCCTCGCGGATCTGAGCCATCTGAGACTCAATGAACACAGAGCCCCCAGGGACGAGCTCCGCAGATAAGCCACCTGATGGCCCGACTAGAGCTCTCCCCACCGGGTCTCGGGGTATTCTCTTCGAGCCTTTAGGACGAGCGCTGGCTTTAGGGCCTATGCCCCTTTTTGGGCCCGGATGGAGGGGTATCACCTCCAGAGGCCCCTCCGAGGCCTCAAGTCGGGAGTCCAAGCTCTCGGGCTCAGACTCCTCCTCATAGGCACGACCTTCCCGAGCCTCGTCTAAGCCGTCTGACATTGTAGATTGGAAGATAAAGGAAAAAGATCGAAAGAAGACCGGAAGAAGGAAGAACTCACCAGAAATCGTCTGCTCCAAGGAGCTTTTACAACAAAGGGCTTCCAAAAGTTTTAAAGCATAGAGTCGTTCTAATGAAGGGGAGAATAGTTTATATAGCCCAAGGCGACCGCTCGTAATAATTACAAACAGCTGTCTCTGAAGCCGAACCGACTTGAACCGAGTTGGTGAGACACGTGGCAATAGACTATTAGCCAACGAGCACCGAGCCATGTGCCACTGACATTGAGCAACTGTAGCATTTCAACTTCGCCCCTGGGAGTCCACGAGGCGATCCCACAATGACCCTGTCGATTCGAATATGTAACCGTCGCCACGTGGTCAACGTCTATAGGCTCGTAATCGAAGAGCCGCAGTGATACGTCGTCTCCATGATGGGAAATCATAATTGCGACTGTATGTCTTAAGTGAGCCGACCCTTCGTTGTATAGGGTGTGACAGATCGTTTTCCCATGTATTTACTCCCTGAGTCCGAACTCGTACTCAAAGAGTAGGGGGCTTCTGTTATAGAAAAGTTTGTAGGGTGCTCTGAGCTGACTTGTATTATACGTCTCAGAGTAGTGAAGACCAACAAGGCGGTGCTCAGCTTGACTTAATCCCATCCAAGTGAAGTAAGCTTCGACTCGGCATAGAAGCATAGTGCCGATGTTACTTGCTGAGTCAGCCGAAAGGAGTATAATTATGAGAGTTGACTACTAGTTAGTCCTTATAGGGGTGTGGTCCTCGGATCATTCCCATCGGCGCACATCCTCGGAGTAACCGCATAATCGTCCACACCCGCACGTCCGTCGTTCATGGCAAAAGGCTAAGAACGTGTCGAGAATGACGGGCATGTCCACTCCAGTTGAAAAGTATAAATAGAGGACATATTTACAGGAACTGATACGCAATATCTTACACCCAAAGCCTACTCTATACTACTTAGACCCAGATTCCTAGCCTGACTCTGGCATCGGAGGATCCTTGCTTTAACCAGGGTCTCCTTTGTCTCACTCTTGTGCAGGCTACTGGGCTCAACTTAAGAACTTGGAGCCTGACAAGGGTGAATGAGATTTCCGCATCAACATTATTTTTAGAAAATACTTGTTAAACAGTAGTTTTATAGTGCACAAGAGTATTAAAAAATTACCCTAGAGTATGAATTTATTCTTAGATGTTACAGTGCCCAATTATTACAAAATTACCCTCATTGCTCAGTGGGCCCCACATTCAAACATCCGAAAAAAAAAAACACTCACCAAAACACCTGAAATTTCCTCTGCAGTTTAGACTATACATTGCATTGCCTGTAATTATCCAACTTAAAAAAAAAAAACTTCCATCCACACTCACATTGAAGAAGAAGAAGAGGGTATGTCACCCAAACATACCCTAGAGTACGAATTTATTCTTAGATGTTACAGTGCCCAATTATTACAAAATTACCCTCATTGCTCAGTGGGCCCCACATTCAAACATCCGAAAAAAAAAAAAAACCTCACCAAAACACCTGAAATTTCCTCTGCAGTTTAGACTATACATTGCATTGCCTGTGATTATCCAACTTAAAAAAAAAAACTTCCATCCACACTCACATTGAAGAAGAAGAAGAAGGAAGGGCGATCTCGACGGTTCCGTTGTAGATAAGCTCCTCGATCATCTCTTCAATGTACTCATCATCGACCCGATTAATTTCTTCCATTTTCACTTTCGCCACTGCCTTCGGTTCTTGCCGAGAAGTCATGCAACATCTCTGTAGCTTCGCCGTGAGTGCCGCCGACAAAACCCGCGATCGGTTCAGCTCGTTGGGCTCGAACGGGAAGTTGGTCCGTGCTCGTGGGCCGCACATGAGCCAGGCTGCTTCGTCGTAGGCTCTCGCCGCCTCCTCGGCGGTCTCAAAAGTTCCCAACCAGATTCTAGTCTTTCTGCACCAAGAAGCAATGGAATTTGGATTAGTTCAAGTAACAAACAGGTCGAAAATCAAAGAAAAATTAATGTATTTTACGTGAATTTGAGAGAATTACAGCAATGGGTGGCGGATTTCAGACACCCAAGAGCCCCAATGCCTCTGTCTCACTCCTTTGAATCTCTGTAATCTAGCCATGGCTCAGAGAGAGAGAGAGAGAGAGAGAGAGAGAGAGAGTGATGATGTTTCTTTTATGTTTTTGGGGTTGGAGGGGGATGGTTGGATTTGAATGAAAGTTCAGGACTTGGTACTTTTGTAGTGTGAGTGGGCCACCTTTTTCTAACAAGTGGGGTCCACCTTTCTTTTGATTTTATGAAATGAAGGTCTAGCATGCCACGTGAAACTAGCTGCTTGTGGGGCCCATTGTGGTGCATGCATGTCATCCAATCCATCCGGCAGGCGTTGCCCCATTAGGATGGGCCAGAAATGATAAAAATTCAATCATCATGTGGGCCACATGATAGGAAATAATGGACAACTACCCAAGAACCTCAAAATTCATGTGGTCGCACACTCGATGGTTGGGTCGGAATGATTTTTTTAGGCCGTCCATTAACACCGGGGGCAACTACGTAGGAACAGTTAGATGCCACGCATGCACCACAGTGGGCCCCACACTCCAACCAGTGGACGGATGGTATGTATGAATAATTAAATGCCACATAATGATGTGGTCCAATCAGATTGCAATTAACATAAATTTTCTGTGTCCGTGATAAACAGAGGATACAAATTCTTTCTAAAAATGTAATGGCTTTGTTTTTTGTTTTTACACACACCCCGGCACACTCACGCCGTAGTGGGATTTCACCACCTACGAATATTCGAACCCTTGAACGGGTGGTAAAACTCCCGAGAGTCTACCACCCGAGCAAGAGTAAGGATCCTAAAAATTTAATGGCGTGTTCGTCCACGGCTTCACTAGATTACGCTTGATTTAAAGGGGGCGGGGCCACACCGTGATGTGTGCATGACATGCAATCCATCCATCATGTGCACTCCTTCGTGTTCTCCTTTTGGGATCAAGAAAAAGGCCGGCCCAAAAACTCAGGTGAGCCATTTTACTTAAAATCATGCCTAAAACTTATAAAATTATATGGTGTGGACCACCTGAACTTTGGAATGGACTGAATTCTATGTAAACTATTCATCATGGTAGATCTCGTATTATGAATGGATTGGATGGTATATAAAAATAAGGTGTGCCGGTCCGCATTTGGTATGGGCCATAACAAACGTTCCTTGTGGTGTGACCCTCATGTGTTTCGGATCAGGCTATTTTTTGGAAACCAGATATATAATGGAGGACCACACCTTTTGGACGGATTGGATGGAGACCCTACATTACATCGGGCCCCACACAGTGCATTGTAGAAAATCTTGTTTTACAACAGAGGATCCGGCCTCGTATTCTTCGGGTTAAACAACCAGCTGCAGTGTTAATCGGGAGTCATTTGATAATTGATGCTCTGTCAGAGTACAATGCTTGATACGCTGTCACTAATAATTGTATACGTGGCACGTAATAACTCAAATTAAACCAACTAAAATGTGGAACTCACAGTCACTTGGTCACATTCCAAAAATCAGATTGGTTGATCAATCCTAGCCGCTGATTCGTATATAGTTGTTTGTTGAAATAGGACCATGGGATACCTTTCATTTTTAACCGTCCAGTAAATGTCCACCAATCCAAATGTCAGATAATTAGATACTTGGCCGTCTGTTCATTACATCTAAACTGAGATCTATAATCTGGACAGTTTAATTTAAATTTATTTTATGCCACGTATGTAATTTGAAGTGCCTGAGTATAATGCATCACACTCGTCCAGAGTATCAAAGTTTTTCACATGCTATATTTAGAATAATCACATGTGGGCCCAGAAAATGAGGGGAATCTCTAAAAAAATATGCATATGAGTAGATCATGTGCCCAGACCGTCCAAATTGTGGGGTTGTATCTGGATTTGGGAGATCTCAACCCTTTGATTTTGCTTGTTGAATTTGGTCCTTGACCATGTTTGTTTTGACTGTGCATTTGATGGCCACCATTAGGATGGTTAGGATCATCCCATCCGTATGAATTTTACACTCTGCTTTATCCACAATAGGTCCCGTGATTTGGATGGTCTGGATTGACGATCATGTATGCCACGTGTACAACACAAGTTGCCAATTGCCTAAACGGTAGGCAACACATACTGTAGTCAACCACCATGGATCTCATTCTGATTTTGTGTCGGTATGTAATCCATGGAAGCGGATTGACTGTGGCGGTTGCCACAGGGATTTCCTTGTAGCACGACGTGGCCCAAGATCTGTGGGGACTATTGTGATGTGTGTATATTATCTACGCCGTCCATCTGTTCTTCCATCTCATTTTAGGGCATGAGCTGAAAAAATTATGCATATCAAAAACTCAAATCGACCACACCACGGAAAAAAGTTGGGATTGAACGGTCACCGTTGGAAAGTTCCTGGGGCCACGGAAGTTTTGGATAAGCTCGTATTTGTATTTTTCGTTCATCAATGCCTGTGTGACCTCATGAACAGGTTGGATGTTAAATAAAACAAAACGGATAGGCTAGTAAGTTTACAACAGCAAGCATTCAATCCCCACTTTTTCTCTGGTGTGGTCCACTTGAGCTTTGGATGTGTATTATTTTTTGATTTATTACCTAAAATTATATGAAAAAACGGATGGACGGCGTGGATGAAACAAATAATCACTGTGGGACTCGCAGAGCTTGCGCCACGTCATGCCACAGGGATAGCCGCTACAGGCAATCCGCTTACCCAATCTATGGGGAATCGTCGGTACCTCGAGCGAGGTTTTGCATAGTGTACTTGGGTTTTCAATTCTGACGAGTGGGTCCCACTTTAGTAATCCAGACCATTGGCCTATTGGTCCATAACATGGATAGACAAACACCAGAAGTTTTTCTTGATAGGACAATCTCAGCCTTTCAATCTGGCCTATAAACAGATTGTTAAGAACAGAAATACTACAACCGTCCATGTTCAATGAGAACAAGGTCCATGGACAGGAGCTAGGACCTTACCATCCTTGGTCTTTTGGCACCGTTCCATCCACGGTGGGACACAACAGACCAATGGTCTTGATGGCTGAACGATAAGCCCCACTTGCCATTCTCATAACCCGTGAAGAACTCCGGTTGGTCGTAAGTCGAATTGTGCACAGTACATCCAGGATGTTCTACCCGAGTCGAGATCCTGTTACCCTTGTGGTTTGGCGTCCGAAGCTTTTTTTTTTAAATTCATTTTTTCAGTGAGGGTTGACATGGACCAATGATTTTTAGAGTATTAGGAATTCTCTGTTGACCCGGTAATAGAGGATCCGGACTCATTCTACCCAGGCTATCCAGAAAAGCGATAATTTATTTTTTTATTTTTATTTTTTGGGTTAGCTTGTTAGGTACACACCCATGTGTGTACACACACTCCATGTTTGCCACCCCCGTTAGGGATCGATACCCTCGAGTGTTGAAACGAGGCATTTCTGCTCAATATGCTAGTTGAGCTGTGAATCTGGTCGTAGAAAAATGATAACTTTTTTGTAGAAGTAACAATCACATGCTATGCTTACCAAACTACACCCACGTCATGAAAAAGGTGGACCCCACCATGGAGATTATCTGAGTTGACAATCACATCCATTCACTTATCATACAGGCCACACTTGTGCATGGATCAGATCATCCTCTGTCAATTGATCTCGATAATATTGGATTAGTGGATCGACCATGATTTACTTTTTTTTCACACTAGGTAATCCTGATGTTGAGGCCTACCTTTTTTCATGGCTTGGATTTCCCACACATGTGAAAAAATGGCGGGAAAATTGATGCAGAATGACATGCATTGCATGCTATATGGTTGTATCTCTGTCGGTAATTTTGTGGGAGAAGTTGGTTGTTTTGGTTTGGACTTGGCAATGTCAGTTCGGTGGATCCGTGACTGTGGGACCACCGTGACATATGTATTATATATCTACGCCGTCCATTCGTTTTTTCAGAACATTTTAGAGCAATATCCTAAAAATTAAATAGATCCAAATATAAGGTGAACCACACCATTGGAAAAAGTGGTTATGTAATGCCTACCATTACAAAGTTCTTGGGGGCCATGAAAGTTCTGTTTCAAGCTGATATCTGTGTTTTTCCTTCATCTATGTCTTTGTGACCTTATCAACGGCTTTGATGGAAAATAAACATTACAGTAGGCGCTTGGAACTTTTAATGACCGTCGTTCAATCACCACAGTTTCCTGTGGCGTGGTCCACTTGATATTTTTATCTTCTTCATTTTTTGGATTATACCCTAAAATGACCTATAGAACCGGATGGACGGAATTGATATAAAACATATACATCAAAGTAGGCCCCACAGTAACTGATCCACCGAACTGGGTAGCTCCTCGGATCCACCGAATCCGCGTCCTGGTTTCAAACATCCACATGATTTCGTTGATGTAAGCCATATGCAAGTGTTGTACGGTTCCTTTTACCCCTTTGTTGGTGGGCCACACTCAAATGAGTATCAGATGGAGGGAAAAACACCAGCAAGCTTGATAAAATGTTGCAATCATCATTTAGTCATGTTCATCATCATCATCATTAGCATTTATTTAATAGGCCCGGGTGCTATCAGCCCAGCTGGACCTCACTGAGGTGCTACAGCCCCCATCCACCGTACATCTGGCAAACCTCCATACTAATTTTGGACCTTCCAAGTTACAGGAGACACTGGGATGGAGGATAGCTCGGAAATAAATTTGATCGGGTAATCCCGACCGTCCAATTTTGCTAGTTAAATTTGGACCTTGGACCATTTTCTTTATAACCATCCATTTGATGGCCGCCAATTGCACGGTTATGATAAATCAATCAATGTGGATTTCCGGCCATCCTCAATCGATAATGGGTCACAAGATTTGAACAGTCTGGATCGGCATACGTACGTGCCACATGTACGGTCGAGGTTGGATGGATGTTTGGAGAGGAATTACATCACACCAAATCGAGGGTGATAGGGATTGGCAGTCTTCGCTTTATCTATATATATATATACATAAATAATCTCCCATTTTTTATTTCCTTGTCCTTTTCTTTTTTAAAATAATAGGAAGAATTATCCTTTGTGTATGATGTACACTAGAATTCTGTGTACAGCCATCTCTACCGTCCATTTGGAGTTCTTTCTCTTCCATCGAGGCCATCTAAGCAATGGGCCACTTCTTGAATGGATTGTATATCTGAAATCAGACCAATTATTAATCCTGGCCGCCTGATTGATTGAGCATTTTGTAAACCTTCATGGATCTTTCAAGTGGGGGCTACTGATCAGAGAATTATAGATTGTGGACCATCCAAAACGTGGCCCATTGATTAAACGGTCAGTGTACCAACTGATTATTCTCAAGAGTATCTATAGTGTGCTCAGGTTTTTGATTTGTACAAGTGAGGGCCCATATTTCTTTGATCCACCCGTTGATCATATTAGATCCTTTTTGGATGGTCCACGCACCAAAAATCTCCCAGATTTCTTGACCTTTCAATTTGCATCCAGCAAATAAACGGTTAAGAAAGAATACAATAAATGGTCCATTCAACGCAAAAAGGAGAAAGATTTGATGGCTAAGATCTTCCTGTCTGGGGTTTTTTTTTTAGTGCGTGGACCACCCAAGTTGGGGCCCATCATATGAACGGCTTGGGGAAAGATGGGCCACACCCATACAATCTGGAAATTGAGTGCACCGGAGAAACTCTCGTGCAGTGATTTTTACCAGTCTATTCCAAAGGAGCTGATCTAGTGCTGAACATGCCTCCATGTTAGTTCCACACACGTAGCAAATGGACAAGATCCGAACCGTTCATTCAGTAGGCCCAATTGTGAGTAGGCCTTACGTCCAAAATCATGCTGTTTGGATGAAAATAGACAGTGGGAGTAGAAAACCTTCAATGATTCGCATTCGATGAACAAGATCATCTATAGATGGTTAGGATAGTCGAGTCAAAGATATCCTTCAGTCATCACACAAACAGTGGTGGATCCCACGGGATGAATGGTTTGAATCAGAAAATAATATTCGCCACGTGTACGGTTCACGATGTGGAGGCACGCCAAAAAATAAATAATTTACAAGGATTAGGAAATAAGAAAATAAAAAGAAAAGAAAAAATTTCATAATGACACGAACAGATCACATGCATCCATTTTCCCTACACATGAATTGCTCTTCACCCAATCTCTCATGCAAGAGTCCAAGCAGGTGATGGGAGGAAGTGGGCCCCACTCCCATGTGTTCTTTTGCTTGATATTCAGAAGGGAGAAAAGGACCATCGGCAAGGCACGTGCGAGAGCTGTCTACCGTACGACAGCAGACCACGTGTGTGGCTTTGATTTGGATTGCGTGGTGCAGCACACAGCACCGACGTCAATACCGTGTGCGAAGTCGGATTGCGGATTGAGTTACTCGGAACGCTCTTATCGCAGTGAGTAAACCCTGTTAGGCGACTGTGAATGTATGTGGTTGATCCAAGCCGTCCATCCGTTTTTATAGATCATTTTATTGGCTGAACCCAAAATTGAAGCATATCCAGTAATCAAGTGGACCATGCCACAAGAAACGGTGAGAATAATGATTTCAGCCGTTGAAACCTTACTAGGCCCCCACAGTGGTGTTTACTTGTCATTCTAACCTCTTCAGAAGATCACACAAACATTTATGAAGGTAAATCACAAATATAAACTTGATCCAGAACTTCTGTCTACCGAGAAATTTTCAACAATAGAAATTCAATTTACACTATTTCTGTGGCAAGGTACAATTAAGATACGAATATACTTTGTTTTTTTTTTTGTTTTTTTATTTTTTTAATTAGTAGAAATTTGTAGTTTTTTTAAAAAATAATTCAAATATTTCAAACTTTTAAAATTTTGCCAATGATTTTTTGAAATTTTAAGTGGAAAAGTGCGGTGTGGTGTGTGCTTTTGTCCCACATCGAAAATGATATAAGAATATTTGGAGTTTATATGTGGATGTGTATAACACCCTAAAAATTGGGGATCGTACACACACTCGACTCCCAAGTTCCCGAGTATCACTTATAACCACTTTTACTGTTTTGCGTTTAATTAGGTTTAATGTGCAATATGGAACTACTTGAAACATGAATCGCAATTACCACTAGTCTACTGAAATGGAAATGACTAAAGGTATATAAGTCCAAAAAATATAACAATAGGTCGCACAAGGCGTTGCCCAACAAAATTTTTTTTTAAAAAAATGATATGTCCAACAAGAATAATGCGCTGAGTCCCTCACTCAACGATCTAATTTTTCCCGCGAAATCTACGGCGAACCGCCCATCAACTGAAAATAGGACAACTCGTCCTCCTCATCCAAGCTCGCGCCACAAGGCTCCTCGTACTCAGCGTCACCTGCAACTACTGAAGAGTCTGGTTGGTGTTTTAAAACACCGTCCTAAAGTGGGAGTGAGTGATCAACTCAGTGGGTGTTATTGGTCTCTATTTTGAGACATGTCTTAAGAAAAACTTTGAGGAGAGACATATAGGGAACGCTCTCTGGATTTACATGGTTCATTACCTCCTTAATTAATACCTACCTAATGTATTCTATCTGAGATAACCAAAGTCTACTCATGTTCTAGTCTCAATGTTGAGAACCATCTTTGCAGCCTCCCCGATCCTTCATCTTGAATGTCTCACTTAACCGAGTCTCCAGTACATTGATTTTGGACATGTCATAATTGACGATCTACGTGTCATCAACATACAATACTTAACCCACCATGAATGAATCAAACCATCGATGCTAATGGTTAAAGTGCGGTTCCATGCATGTCTTACCATGACCTCTCGCAAAGTCTTTTCTCACATCGGGTACAAGTGACCCTTTAACTTTGAACCGCTCTTGGTTGCTGGGATGGTCCAAGTAGATCCGCTTTCCTCTTCCAATTTCCCATCGAAGGTATTCAAAGCACTTCAACTAATCGAATTTACTCTACATTCATCCTTTCGACTCAAGATCGCATTGGCCAACCAGTGTCAATCATGGATCTAATAGACATATGCTATATCATCGGCGCGAATATCTCTGAGAAGTCAATCCCTTTTCTTTGAACATAACCCTTCATTACCAACATCGCTCTGTATGTATGTTGTATCCCCTTGAAGATCCACCTGCATCCAATTACTTCCTAGCCTACTGGAAGCTCCACCATCTCACATGTATCGATTTGGTACAACGAGTCCATCACATCGCACATAATTACCTTCCACTAAGATTAAAGTCCGCACTTGGCTCACCTGGAAACGAGGTTGTCTAAATAGAAGAGTCGAATGAACTTGCATGCGATATTGGAATCTCCATGTACCAAAAAGATGGGTGCCGATACCTCCCGCGATTATATTGTGTGATTCTTCTCTACCCGCTTTCGTAAGATACCCTCTCTCACGCGTTTTCACCCTATATCTCCCTCTTCTCTCTTTCTCTCTTTCTCTTTGCTCATGTGGTCATGTCCAACATGCCACACACGTGCAGAGGTGAAATCCTCTACTTCCATTGCAGTTCCACCTTTTAAAGTGCTCCCGATCAACCTGTATATATTACTGAGTTGTTGCGCTTTCATGATTACCCGTGCCCCCTTAGATACCTTAAGAGCATCATCAATATCTGTGAACTTGCAACTCATTGCCTCAAGTACACCAAGATAAATCAGATTTTTTTTCAAATCAAGAATGTGCCCGACATCAGTCAAGGTATGCTCCACCCCATCAACCATCTTCATGCGCATCGAACCAACATTCACAACATTACAGCCAAAGCCATTACTCATAAACACTGGTCCACCATCGCACTCCCTGTAACTAGTGAACCAGCTTCGATGAAGGGTCATGTGAAAAGATGCCCATGTATCTAGAATCTACTCGTCTTTACGATCATCGTATGGTCGTTTGATCGTAGGCACAGACAAAACATCACCATCACATCCACTCGATCCATCTAACGTGGCAGCACCTCAGATTCTTCTCTCTTAGATTTATGATTTGTACAATCCTTCTTTACATGTCCTTCCATCCCACAAGTATAACATATCCGATCGAAATTTGGGGTAAGTTTTCATGGCCGGGGAGCCACGAACGCTCAACCACCAAATGGGCCCCATGGACCCCATGTAAACACTCGACTCCCAAGTTCCCAGGTGTCACTTTTAACTGAATTTTAATGTTTTGCATATAATTCAATTTAATGAGCAATATAGAATTAACTGGAACATAAACCACAATCACAATTGGTCTACTGAAATGAAAGCGACTAATGTATACGAGTCTACAAAAAAATATCAATAGGCCGCACAAGGCGTTGCCCGACAAACTACAAATAATGATATGTCCAAAGAAATAGTGCTTCCTCGAGTCCACTACTCAACAAATCCAAAATCAACTACAACGCTCAATGACCAAGGAGAACAATAGGTGACTGGCCCAAATTAAGGTGGAAGTAGGATAACTCATCCTCCTCATATATGCTCACACCGCCACAACTCATCGAGCTCAAAGATCACCTTCGCTTAGAACCCTTGTGAGGAAGGATTGCATCAAGAGTCTCACATGTTGGTGTTTTAAAATACCATCCCAGAGCGGGAGTGAGTGATCAACTCAATGGGTGTCATTAGTCTTAAGTTACATCAAATATCAGTTCTATGATGAATTTAATGAAAAATATACATTCACAAATCTCTAACTAATCTTGTTAATGTATATGCATTAATTATGGTATGATGCATGACCAAGCAACAACACTCCCTCGAGCGACTTCGTCTAATGATCGCGCATGACCAACACTCCCTCATTGCGACCTCAACTGCCGAGTTGCCAACCTAACTAATGCGTGCGATCGTGATCGTATTAGTCGAGTCTTTAATTAATTCCGTCATCCAGCAGATTGAGAAAACTGGTATACCCTACGGTATCAATGCCTTCAACCATTTGCAAGGCTAAGACCTCGCGATCCTTGATCCGATCAGGGTCCCCATCCCCAATTTCAAGCACATGGGAACGCCGAGGTTAAGCTCACGATTGCTGTGGTCTGTCACTACGGGGAAGCTTATCACCCCCATGTGTGCCAGTATGGCCGAACAAATTAGTCCTCGAAAATCATGGCCATAGTGTCCCATTCCACCATGCCCAGCTCACGAGATAGTGGGTCGGTTTCTAACAGTTGTCAGTGGGCTTCAGTGGGCGAGGGGTGTTTCGGGTTCCATATAGACATGAATAAGCATAGTTAACAAATATGGTTGGTCAGTAAGTGGACTAGACCGTCCAAGTTCAGGTGAGTACGTAATGGACGACATCGGGTGCAAGCAACCCACGTATTCCAACTACTGTCGCCCATTCGCATCTGCCCAAATCCGTCAATCTAGTCACAGGATAGTCCTACCCACGAGACCACCTTCACCAATCTCAGTTCACTGACCAACTCAGAAAATGGTTTATATTCAATAACACTTCAACAATTAAGGGTTCATCTTCCAGTACAAGTGAAATCATGCATACAATACATCGAGCATGATAATTTAGATTATTAATATAAATGCAACTACTCTTAATAACATGAATTAAACGTGTGTGTGTGTGTGGTGATGGGTTACCGAAGAAACTAAGAACAACGCATCACTCATAGTATAAGAATACAACAAGAAACAATGCAATCATACATGCTACAGGGAAAATCATATGTGAGATGAACATGCAACACCAATTTCATGCCTAAACATGTTGAAGAACAATCAAACAACAATTTATCGTTGTATGGATGTTGGTGGACCTATTATGTAGGTTTCTATCTAGATTTTTCTCCAAATCACTCATACACATCAATATAACATTCACAATCATTAATTTTATCCTAAAATTGGTACTTGGCCACATAAGGATAATGGTCCGCACCTATGGATCATTGAGAGCTTGAGGAAACGACCTATGAGTGCCGAACTCGCGGGTCGATTTGCCGAGGACGTGAGTCAAATGCATTTGCATGTTAGGATTACATGCAAAGCCTAGCTCAACACAAAGGATTCGTAGAGAAGATAAGTGGTTACCTCCCCAATCGATTGGAAGTTGTGCTTGTAGTCGTGGCCATGGGGAAAAGGATGGAGATTCTCTAAGGTTCAAAGTTCCCTTGGGCCCCACCTCCTACAACACTCTCCTTCTCTTTCTTCTTCTTCTCTTCTTTCTCTCTTCTCTCTCTCCTTTGTTGCCGGAATTTGGTGTGGGAGTGAGTGAGAGGGAGAGTTTGAGGGTTTTATTTTCTAGATTTAGGCCAAATAGCCTTAAGTTCTAATAATTTCCTTCAATGGTTCTCACCAAGTGGACCCTTAAAGAAGTTGGTTGTTGGGGTTGAAACCAACACCCTTTTTTTTTTCATTTTTATGCCACCAAATTTGTAATGTAAGTACCCCATGGCTCGATGAAGAGCTGTGCAAAATTTGAAGGCAAACGAAAGAGGGGTTTAATCGTACGGGTCCGATCTTTAAATGGCCCTGTGGGGTCCATTTCTGGCCGTTGGAGCTACTTTGATGGCCCCCTAGCCATGAAATTTGTAGGATAGGTGCTCTATCGCCCGATGGAGGGCCGTGCAAAATTTGAAGGCAAACAGATGCGAAGTTTTACCATAAGGGACCGATTTGTAATTAATCTAATCACCACTCCATTTCGGGTTTTATTTTTTACGGCGTATAGAGAAATATTTTTAACCTTCAACGTAAATTTAAAAGAAATGGATGGTTGCAATGCCTAATATCTCATTTCATTAAAATGGATCTTAGTGATTTAAATTCTAATTTTTGAAAAACTATAAACCCACTATGAGTCACTAGTTCATCCATTTTTTGGCAATTTTGCATGACCGGATAATACGGATATTTCATTTTAAATGGACAAAGCGGATGCCCTTTAGGTTCATAATTCAATAGGTTTTTGAAAAAAACTTTATAAACCACAAGTATCATTTTAGGAGGTCCATGGTTTTCCCAAGTTTTAAATTTTTTTGACCTTCCTTAGATGGATCAAATCATAAAAAATAATTGTGATTGTCCGCATCATAAAAACTTGTTAAAGCACTATCAAGAGAACCTATTAATTATTCATTTAAACTTTTGTAGGCCCAGTTTTTTTTAAATAATGGATGTTTAATTATCAACCATAATCAAATTCGACCGCATTAATGGGATAACCCGGGTTAATTTGTTAGTGGTATCCCTCACATGGACGATTTAATCGAGTGGTCCGGTGCGACATTGACGTGGACGCTCAAGCACAACCGTGGTCATTGGGAATGGTCCGGTGTTACACACAGGGAATGAACACTTTACCTTTCCTAACTACCTTTACCCCTTACCCTTAGATTTAGATCTAGAACCACACCAAGAATATGTACCTTAAGGAGGATGAAGCCCAACCTACCCTTATAAGTAGTGCCTCCAGATTCTTCTTCAAATCAGGAATACCAAGAGAAATCAGATTCTTCTTCAAATCAGGAACAATAAGAGAAATCAGATTCTTCTTCAAATCAAGAACACCAAGAGAAATCAGATTCCTCCATATCCAACAATTTGCAAACCGATTTATTAAAGTTGTTGATGTAAGCCTCCACATCTTCACCTCTTTAAAGGCATACCTAATTGAGAAGCCATTATTACAGGCTTTATGCCGTATTCTTCTTAATGAGATGGGATTTTTAGAGGATTTTTTTGCATAAATATCCTCTAACTTCATTCATAACTTAGTAGTTGTTTTCTCCCTCATGACGTTGTAGAGAACCTCATCCGTTAGACATACATGGATCGATGATAAAGCCTTCTTATCAAGAGTATTTCATTCATCATCAGTTATAGTAGACTTTAAGCTCTTAGGAAGAGTAAAACCATCTTCAGCCAACCTTACTTGATTAAGGAATTGATCATCTTGATCTTCCATAACTCAAAATTATTTTTCCCAGAGTATTTCTTAATATCATACCTAGTGCTTGCCATTATTACTAATCACTCAGATTCAGATTTATGCCCCAACGATTGCTTTGATACCACTTGTTGGGGATTTGTGCTGCGGAATCACATAGATCTAGATCTAGGATAACAATCTAATGACACCAAGCATACACAAGAGAACACACAGATTTAACGTGGAAAACCCTTTTGAGAAAAAACCACGACACAAAGCAACAGAATTTCACTATGAAATAGAAATTACAAAGAGAGAGGACTTACCCGATTCGAACAACCTCTAATCTTACCCTTACGGAAAACACCCATCGAAAGAAACCCTAAAACCCTTTTCAAGGATGACCGATCATGGAATTGAGCCCTTTAGGAAGCCTTAACATACTTTATGGAAATAGCAATGACAAGGATGTTGGGGTTAGTTTTGGACCTCTATTTATATTTTAAAACGGAGCTCTCTCTCGCACATGGTGCGGTGGAGGAAGCCTCAAATACACATAGTCGAGAGAGGGAGGGAGTAGTGAAAATCGAGATCGAGATCGAGAGAGAGAGAACCCTCGACTAGTCAAGACAGGTCCACGACTAGTCGAAGGGCACCCTCGACCGGTCGAGCCCGACCCTCGAGTCCGGTGGATGCGAAATGAGCGATTTTAGGGTTTTGGACACCTAAAAAAGGGTTAAAAACACACGAGATGGACTTCGAGTCGAGCTATCCTCGACTGGTTGAGTGGACCCTCGACTGGTCAAGTGGCCCGCTAACGGCCATCAAATCGCAGCTCGTGAAGACTTGAAGACTTTTTTCTTTCGACAATGATACGATCATGAGATCGTTAGGATTGGTCACTCAACCCTCTTTATATAGAAGTTTGAAACCCATCGAAACTCTCCACCCTAATGCTACACAGGAATTTGGTAATCTCGATCCCACTAGAACATTGTGTATGTGACACAGTTATAGTGCACCACTCCTTACATGATTTTAAATGCAATACAACTTAGTGGGGTTCACTGATACTCTAAATCACACTATCTAACCCTTAGGGCAATCCAGAACGTTGATCAATAATGTCCACCTTATTAATTTCCTACAATCCACACATGTGCTAATGTTATGCAACTTGGACAAAAAATCTCCAACCATTTCATCAATCATTCTCATCAAAACCATCCAATCAGCCGTCCACACATATAAGGAATTGAAAATTGATAGAATTTTTGTTTGATTTATTTAGAAGGTTGTGTAGAACTTGCAAATTGGAAAGGAATCAAACAAGTAGCCGATGAATTCTTTCTATAAGAAGTTGGTTTTGGATACCGAGTTGAATTCTCCATCACATGATATGATAAAATATCTAAGATTAATTTGGGAAGGCTACCTACACCAATCAAATCAATCTTGCCATGATCGGAAACAATTGAAGATCATATACGTTCATTACCAATATTTACCAAGGCATTACCCTTGTTAGGTTCCTTATAAGGTTGCTTTTATTTATTCTTAGCAATGCTAGTTTGGTTATGTTTAGGTTTTGGAAGAAATAATTGAAAGTCTTTTATAAAACTCTGCTATGAATTCATCAATTTAGGTATGACAACGTTGCTTGACTAGTGCTTCCAAGCATGTCACGCCAACTTGCTAGAAAGCCTGCCAATAAAAACGAAATAGATCTAAAACTCCAGTAGGTCAAGACATGAGACATGATATGTATATGAGATTCACTCCAACTATTATAGGTGTAATCCCAAGTTAGGCCACAACCAAAAAATCAGGCTCACTTGTAATTTAGATGAGCAATACCAAGGGAAACATTTGGGGGAGAGAAGTCCACCCTTACGTTTTTACAAGACCCACTTTAATGAGTACGATGAATCTACTCCAACCATTAGATGCCACACCAAAAACTTAGGCCAAGGGCTTAAAACAAATAAGCTAATACTTGGTTCCAGTGGGCCACACCAAGGAAAACAGTTTGGAGGGTGAGCTCTTCCTTGTACTCTATTTATGTTGTTTATCTCAAGTAGAGATGGGGTTGATTTTTTTTATCCCTAGGTCTAACATGGATTGAGGCACTTTATGGTCAGGGTGGATTTCATATTAACACCATGGTGGGCCCAACCAAGCTACCACTGCATCTCCAAGCCGACATGAAATTATAACCAGCGTCAGGACATTTATTAGCATTAATGAATCTTAAATTAGGTGGTTGGACCTGCATTTATCCCTATGTCTAACATGGATTGAGGCACACCACCTACCCAAGACATCGTGTTGAAACTCCTCAGAGTCTACCAATGAGGCAAGGACTCGAACCCACGAGGAGGCACACCAAATTCATTATTTGGATTCCACGCATACAACACAGGTGGGCCCTTGGCTACTCGAAAGCCTGTGACCCCTTGGGGTCCACCGTGATGTTAGCGAGGAATCCACCCTTGACATCCATTTTGCCCGTTCTTAACGTGAACACAAAAATGAGATAGATCTATAACTCAAGTAGACCACACAACACAAAATAGTGGGATTGAACGCCCACCATTGAAACATTCATGAGGCTATAGCTCTGGATGAGGCTAATAGTTTTTTGTATTTTCAGTTCATCCTAATGGGGCTAACCTTATGACTGGTTTGGATGGCATATAAACATCATATTGGACCCTTGGAAAGTTTCAAAGTTATGTATTTTCCTCTCCACCTTTTCATATTAGGCAGCTTGTTTGAGTTTTGGATCTTTCTCATTTTTGGGCTAATGTATTTACATGAACTTGAGACATGAATGGATAGGGTGGATACTATGGTGAGCCCCACCCGGCTTCTTACCACAAGAAATTAGTATAGCCAGGAGGGTCATAGGAATTTACACGTCTTCTTCAACTTAGACCAAACCTCAAGCATTTCACCGGTTGGTCTAATTCAAAACAGTCCAATCTACAGTCTGCTCATGTTAGGAATTAAAAAATAATAATCTCTTTAAGCTTATTTAGCGTCTGGGATTAAATGATATGAAATTACATTAGATGAAATTAACAGTATTATTGCACAATGATTGCATGTATGAAATATCATGGCATTTTGATAATCTCATCCCATCCTACATGTTTGGGATCAAATTCTTCTTTTAAAGAAAATATGGCATCAATCCACATAATTGCAATCAACGATCAAATTTCACATGTTGGTCACCTGTATGCATATGTAGTTCAAATGTCTAAAAGGTGCATATAGAAGGACAGCATGTATAAAACACATGTATCATGCTTATAAACTCAGTGGATTTTGAAATTCACCATAAATCCTACAATATTTATTATTGGCATTGGATGATATGATACTAAGAATGATCCAATTCTCATCGTTTCCAAACTGGACGGGATATGTTCGGGATCAAATTCAATTCTATATCATCTAATCTCACCTAATACCACGTGCCTTTATTTCAAATAGTGACATGCAACTTGCAAATTTGAATGGAATTGAACAAGTAGCTGAAAAAATCTTTTCATAAATAGCTGAGTTGAATCTTTTGTCGCATGATTGGATGAGATACCTTGGATCTATTTGGGACGGCTACGTATATATATCAATCAAATCAATCTTGCCCTATAAGTCAATAAAGGAAAACTAATTTGGAGGGAAACAATTCAAGATTATACATGCTCCTTATTAGAAGCTTTTTTATTATTATTATTCTTAGTGGTGCTAGTTTGGCCACATCTAGATTTTTAAAGAAATATTTCGAAGTCTCTCCTAGAATTATCTCCTATGAATTCTTAGAACTAGATGCTGAAAACTATGGCTTTTGACTTGTGCTTTTGGTTAGCAAGTAGTTGGTGACTGCTATTAGTGAGATAAGGGATCTAGTGATACTCGAGTTTGAACTGGGGACAACTCTAGGGAGGTAGATTGGGTACTAATTAAGTAATTCAGTATACTTGATCACACTAAGTAAACTCTATTAGGCCCACAATGAATGTATATAGCCTAACTATGTTGTCCATCTATTTTTTCAACTAATTTTAAGGATTGAACCTAAAATTGAAGTATGTCCAAAATTCAAGTGGACCCCACCACAAGAAATAGCGGAATAATGATGTCCACCGTCAAAACCTTCCTAAGGCTCATGATGATTTTTATTTCTCATCTAAACTGTTCATAAGGTCACACAGATATGGATGAAGGGAAAACATAAATATCAGCTTGATCTAAAACCTTTGTGGCCCCAGTTAAGAATTCAATGGTAGGTATTCAATTCACACCGTCTCCCATGGTGTGGTCCACTTGAGCTTTGGATATGCCTTGATTTTGGGCTCATACTCTAAAATAAGCTGGTAAAACAAATGATGTAAATGGACCTTCCATGAGATCTACATCGTCCAAATTGCAAGTCTTGATTTAGATGAATCACTAACCAAAATTTATTATTCACCATCCTATTAATGGACCGGTGAACATTTTTTAGATGGTTAGAAGTGAAGATGTCCAACATTCCTAATTTAACTATCGAATAAACTCAGAAATCACGAAAATCCAAACTTGAGTAGGTCACAACATAGGAATATAGTTGAGATGGAATGTGCACCTTTAATTTTGTGCAGGGCTTATTCAGCCGTTTACATGCATTCCAATCCACTTATCTGATGAGCCTCATCAGGAAGAAAGAATTACCCAAAAACCACTGTATTTTATGACTCAGGTGGGCCACACCATGTGAATTTAGAAGTTTTAAGTTTTTTTTTTTTTTTTTTTTTGGGTGGCCCATGTGAGTATTTAATCAAATCAGCTTAATTTCATAATCAAAGCCAAACGAGAGGGTGGGTTTAGCTGATGAACGGCATAGATTCATGCATGTTAAGCCATTTATAATTTGTAATTAGCCAGTGCAACAAAAGTTAGAGCCATGGTGAAGTGTGTGTGACATCCACTCCATTCATCAACCAGAACCTGTAGAATGCCTACCATTGAAACATTTTTGGGCCCACACAAGGTTTGGATCAAGCTGATATTTTGGATTTCCCATAAATCTATAGGGACTGAAGTTATGAATGAGTTAGATGTGATATAAATAAGCATCATGATGGATTCAGGAGAATTTCAACGGTGGGCATCACATCCTCACTTTTCCTTATGTCGTGTCCCACTCAAGTGTTGCATTGTCCTGATTTTTGCTATCAGATGTTATCATGACATTTCTTCTAACAATGGATGGCTTAGATGCCACACACACATCATCATAGGCCGCACAGAGATTGTTTTTACACAAATTATCTTTTGCTTTTATTTGAGAGCTACACAGGTATCGACGGTATATGGCTACTTGCACCAACAAACCAATTGATGACATCCAACGGTCGAGGATGAGTTGAGGGCAGTTTCGTCACTTGCAAAAAAAAAATAAAAAAATCTTACTTAATCTAACTACCGTTAACAAGATTTGATGAAAGTACTAAACTGAACGAGGTGGTTTAATGAAAATATTTTAAAAGAAAGACCCATAATGAAAATTCTATAAAAATCAAGTAGTATTTTATAAAATTCCCCAAAAGGAAGTGAATGGCTTAGAAACGACTACAATGTATTTCCTTCCATCGATTCAGTGTTCTGGTACCATGGTCAGAACTTAAAAGAGTCATCCAACGGACTGGATTTTGTGTTTGCTGGGCTGCTTGATAATTGGTTTGGATCTCTCACACGCGTGCAAGTATACACGCACACGGCGAGTAAGTTGTGGTAGTGAGATTGGGCTGAGTGCGCATCGCACTTCACCAAATCCACTCAGACAGTTTATACTAATTTAATTAAAGGACAGTGAATATTTCAGTAGACTAAACGCAGATTACGTCCTGCCCAGGCAGATCCGTGGAGGGGCCCACCGTAAATTATCTGTTTATCCACGCCGTTCATACATTTTCTAGGATCATTTTAAGCTGTAATACAAGTAATGAGGCATATCCAACGCTCAAGTGGACCTAAATTGAACATTTATGTGGCATTAAATGCAAGAGTCATGTGTTGTGTGGTCCACTTAAGCGTTGGATCTTCCGCATTTTTTTAATATCATAAAATAATCCTATAAAATGTATGGACGGCGTGGATAAACAGATACATCAATGTGGGCCCCTCCACAGATCTGTTTGGACGGTAATCTATCCAAGCGGGGCGGGACGCAATCCGCGTTCCAGTAGAATAGTCTCTAGCAAAACTCTGTACAACCTATCTAATTCTAATGCAAACATAGAAAGGATACCATAGATCAGGACTGTCCATACAATATATCCTACCTTAGATGGCCTGTATTTCAAATTTTATAGTGATCAGATGATCAAACCATCCAATCTATCACCTTGAAATAGATAGCATACTACAAAGATTGTAACTTATTAATGGTGAAAGTGTAAGATCGTCATGGGTTACTACGGTGGGGATAGTTAGATGGATAGACCTCATACCTTGATCTTCTTCCATGTGGAAGGTAGGATGTACGGTTATCCTAATAAAGACGAATCTTGGGCCGTTCATTTGACTTCGCTGCTACGTGCCGATCGAGTCGTTTTCTATGTTGGTGCCGTGTGCGACTTTGCGATGATCACGTGGATCGTGATTAGGGGTGTCAATGGGCCGGGCTCGGCCCAGAAAATCACAATTTTAAATAGATGTAGCCCGATAGACCGCCCGAAACAGTTGAAAATATGCGCCGAGACTAAGTCAGGCCCGGCCCGTTGACAGCCATAATCGTGATAGGTAGCGACTGGACGCCTACGCCATCCCTAGGGGGCAGTTTGATTTTTCACATAAGAGGTAATTACCTAATAAATAGGTAATTACTGCATCGTTCCCGATGTAGAAGTTGACGGCCAAAACTTTTAAGTCCTATAACCAAGGGTGGCTGCCAAATGAATATAAGGGCCCACTGTCATATATGTCATCCTCGTTTAGGGCATGAACCCAAACATGAAGCACATCAAAAGCTGCAGTGGACCACGCCACAGGACATAGTGGAAATTAGATACTCACTGTATAAAAATTTATGTGGCCCCTCAAAAGTTTTAGATGAAGTTGATATTTGTGTTTACCCCTTATCAATGTTTCATGACTTCGTGAACAGGTTAGATGACAAATAAACATTAATGTGGGCCCAATGTACAAAATAACTTTTAATGGTGGATGTTTAAGGCCATTGTTTCCTGTGGTATGGGCACTTGAGTGTTGCATCTGTTTCAATTTTGGACTAATGCTGTAAAATCTTTTGATAAAACAGATGTACGATGTGGATATGTCATGCACAGCACAGTGGGGTCCACAAATTAAAGTCAACTTTTTTAGACCAATTTTCGAGACAAAAATACACTTTAAATTTCAAACAAAGTAAAAAGATAATAATGAGCTTTTTCCTGAGTATTCCCTAGTACGTGAAAAATCAAACAGCCCCTAAATGATTTGATTGTACCCAAACTCAACCCAACCCGAAAATTGGCAAAATCTCTCTCTCTCTCTCTCTCTCTCTCTCTCTCTCTCTCTCTCTCTCTCTCTATATATATATATATATATATATATATATATATATATATATATATATATATATATATAAAAGGTATTATGAGGTCGACCTCATGGGAAGTTCCCATGAGGTCGAGCTGTGTGGTCCTCATCGTGATGTTTGTCGAACATCTACCCCATCAGTTAGATGCACCATTCCATGGTGGGCTACAAGCTTAAAAATCAAGTCAATCCATCACTTGGGTGGGCCACACCACATACAACAATTGAGAGGGGTTAGACTCCCATTAAAACATTCATAATCATTTATTGGGCCCACTAAGATGTAGTTCACAAATCCAGATCATCCATTGTGTGTGTCCCACTTGGATTAGGGGTCAGACCAAGTTTCAGCCGCATCCAAAACTCAGGTGGACCCCACAAAGTGATTTGATATGTTTTAGGCATGTCTTCATATGGTTTTGGATGGTATGGCCCACCTGAGTTCCACATACGACTGATTTTTGGGATATTCCATAACCTAAAGGGGAACCATTAAATGCATGGTGTTGATTTTAGACACACATCACGGTGGGGCCCACACAACTCAACCTCATGGGAAGTTCCCAAGAGGTCGATCTCATGGTACCATTTCCATATGCGTGTGTGTGTGTGTGTGTGAGAGAGAGAGAGAGAGAGAGAGAGAGAGAGAGAGAGAGAGAGTGGTACTATGTGGATGACCTCATGGGAGCTTCCCATGAGGTCGAGCTCTGTGTACCGAGTTAGGTCCAACTCGACTCGATCCGGTATTGTGAAAAACTTGACCCGAACTCGATCCGACTCGGGACCGAGTCCAGCGGGCCTGACTCAATCCGAACCGAATCTTGGTTGGCCTGATCCGAACCGAGTCCGACTCGGTCACAGATACCGAGTTGAATCAAGTTGGCTAAGGTTCAAATTGGGTCACCAGATGTTCATGGGAAGCTTGTTTGATCTTTACGTGATGTTGATGGGAAGCTTGTTTGAAAAGCTTTTGCATTTGAAAGAGGTAAAGAAAGCTTTTTCTCATTAAAATCTATGGGGCCCACTGTTATGTATGTGTTTGATCAGTGCCATTCATCCATTTTTCCCACTCATTTATGGCATGAGCCCAAAAATGAGGTAGATCCAAAACTCAAGTGGACCACTCCATATGACATAGGAGAAATTGAACGTTTATCGTTCATTTCTTCTTTGGGGCTACAGAAGTTTTGGATCAAGTTGATATTTGTGTTTTTTCTTCATCCATGTATGTGTGATGCCATGAACGGGTTTGATGATACGTATACATCCTCGTGGGGCCTTGGCTCATTTTTACTTTCAATGGTAGGCATTCACAATTCTCTTTGTTTCCTATGGTGTGGTTCACTTGAAGTTCATATCCGCCTCAAATTTTTGCTCGTGCCCTAAAATGGGCACATAGAGCAGATGGGCTACGTGAATCAGACACATGCATAACAATGGGACCCACAAATTATATTGTCATAATTTCAATCCCTCTGCTCATTATTTTTGCCACAGTTTCGACAAAAATTACACCATAAATCACTTTTTTTCAAACAGTTGTTTGTTTCTTATCTACAGTTGGAAATAAAAGTCATGGGATTGAGTAATGAGTAACTCAACACGCTGAGCGTACTGAGTAAACTTCGTGGAGTCCACCATGATTTACATATTTTATCCACTCCATCCATCAATTTCAACGGATATTTTGAGGGTTGTAGTGTCACACCCCGAAATTCGGTAATCGAGTTGGCCAGGCCCGAACCCGAATTCCAAGACTGTGAGTTGTACTTGAACAAAATATACATCATAACCCACATTATTTTCATGCATGTTCGAGGCAATCAGAGCAACTAAAATTATAATAATCATCATCATTAAATAACATCTACCAATCAATTCCTGAATCTTTAATTACATTGATAAAAAAAATAACAAAATGCATTGAATTTTAAGAAATCTTCAAATAAAACAATATGAAAAGTCCTCAATATCGGTTCTTCATATACAAACCCTACAAAACAGTCTATACGGGTGTGAGCGCGATGTCTCGTAGGGTCAAATCATTTCCAAAATTGAAAATTCTACATTAACACCAATACAACTCAATAAAATAAATATGATCAATTACGAGTATTGAATCAGCATTTTACATGACAAAAATAAAAATTTGTTTTTCATAATAAGAAAATAAGATAATACAGTCATCTAAAATCCTTTTTGCTTTAATCCAGGGCAGAGCACCCGTGTGTGTTGATCCTTTTAAGGAATGATCCTCGCAGAGCACCAGTGTCGATCCTTTTATGGAATGACCCTCGACAGAGCACCTAGTAAATAAACTTTTAGGGTAAATACACGGGGCAAAGCACCCGTGTGTGTTGATCGTTTTAAAGAATCGCCCAGGGTAGAGCACCCGTGCCGATCCTTTCGGGTATGACCCTAGGCAGAGCACCTGTACCGTACCAATCCTTTCGGGAATGACCCTGGGTAGAGCACCCATAAACAAATAACATGGTGATCCTTTTGAGGTAGAGCACCCATAAATTAAAATACATTATTCATCATGTAATAATAAGAAAATAATTGTCATTTAAGCATGTGACGATAAATAAAATGAAGTCAATTAACAACTCAAGTAAATTATCTCTACAATATGCAACTAAGAAATCAAATAAAATAATATGCAACTAATGACAATGATCAAATAAATTTTATACATAATAAATAATCAAATTAATCGATATGTTAACCTAAAATTTTCAACAGGGAAGATCACCTACCCGATTTCATGTGACAAATCCCATGTATAGCTGGATTAGGTGAGAAGATCTAAGATTGATACAAATGCAGTCCATTCAGTCCAGTAAGATCAAGTTCAACTCAATTCAACATAACGCCACTTGGTGAGTGTTTCTACGTATGTGAAATGCTAGAGATTTCTACAAGAAAGCACGCATACTAATTATACTTCTAATATCCTAAAATTTATATATATTCTAAACTTGAATCCAACTACATCAACACATCGATTCGCCGAATCAACTTGGTGAGTCGACTCAATGAGTCGAGCCTTATGAACTACAACTATGAATTGATTCCTAAATAAGAAACTTGGGAGGGAAGCTTACTTGATAGATGGCGTATATGATTTGGATTTCAACCTCGGAACCGGTATGGATAGACAATACAGATACAAGAGAACTTATGGTGCAACTTTGATCGACATGAGGATGGTAGGCTTTAATGGCGTTTTTTGTTCTCGGCATATTTCAATGTAGCAATCTTTCTAGATGGCATGGATTCATCTTATGAAGCTTTTAAATGATTAGAAATAAGCTATATACCCATTTTGCTGGCGGTTACATGGTTGAGGAGTTCTCGATTTTCTTATGTTGAAGAAGTGGAGAGAACGTGAGAAGTGGTGTTTTCTTATTGATAGAAACATGAGAAATCATTGGAAATTAGAGGTCCATTGAATGAAGCTGGTTGAGGAAGATAAAATGGCTGAGATTTGTGAGATGGGTTATACACAAACTGCAGTGTTGTGCAATGAGTGTCAGTTTTTCGACCATGAAAGACGCTGTGACCGCGAGGAGTTGCGAACCGAATCTAAAACGGAAGTTTAGGTGGGGTTTGCCATGAAGTTTGATGGGACACGAGGTTTGTAAAATCCACATACAATGTGAGCTCAAAAGTAAGGCAAATCCGTTGATCAGGTGGGCTGCACAGGAGATTTTGGAGCAAAGGATCGAAACAGATAAGGTTTCATGGGATTTCAATTTGGATGGACAGTCCGGATTTAGAAGGTGGGCCCTAAATGATGGATGGTGCTAGCCTCAAATGGGTATTGGGTCTCATCATGTGAAACGGAAAAGGAGGAAGAAGAGAAAAAATCGAGCAGTTGCCTCGAGTGGTGATGTGTTGAGGCATGTCACTTAATACACACACACATAGACACACACACACATAGGGGTGTATACAAACAGGTCTAGACCGGTTAGCTCGCTCGGCCCGGCCCGAAAAAGTCCGACTCGGCCTGACCCGGAACTGAGTTCGGGTTAGGACGGACCAATTTTCTAGGCCCGAAAGTGAGTTCAGGTCGAGTTTGGATACCTCCTAGTTCGGCCAGACTCGATCTAAAATCCGACTTGCCCAGGCCCGACCCGACCCGGCCCGGCTCGACCCGTGTATGACTGTATTTAATTTGTATAAAATGTTTTATTTTATGCTTTATCAAATGTATGTAAATGTATGTAAATGTCCTGACTAGTTAGATTTTTTGTGGAGTCTATAGTTCAACTATCTAAACCTTTGATCGAGGGCCTTTTAATGGGACGCGGATTACCTGCCAAAGCCCTTCCCATGAACTTGCTGTAAGGCTCAAAATTGGCTCCAACTCGGGTTCGAAACTGGCCCGAACTCGGCCCGAACTTGCGCCGGGCCCGATTCAGGCTGGAGATGTTGGCTCGGTGAAAAGGCCCGGTCAGGTTTAGGCCTTGTGTGGCTGTTGAATGTGCCTGGACGGGCTGAGGCCAGTTCGACTCGACCCTACATCCCTACACACACACACACACACACACACATATATATATATATATATATATATATATACAGTGGGCCCCACAAGAATGACGCGACAAATCCATTCCACTCATCAGTTGCATTCAAACATGTTAGGGTATGGGCCAAAAAATGAGATAGATCCGGAGCTCTAGTGGGCCACACCATAGGAAATGGCAGGATTTGGTTCCCACCGTTTATAAAAAAAACAGGTTGTTACATGTAGTTCGAAAATGAAATATATCCAAACATCAAGTGGACCTCATGACGGGAAACAATGTGAATTGAAATTCTACCATTGAAAATTTATTGGGGGCCACAGAACTTTTGGATCAATCTGTTATTTATTTTTTTCCTTCATCCATGTCTGTGCGATCTTATGAACATGTTAGAATTTAGATGACAAATAAACATCACCGTGGACCTTAACAAGATTTCAATGGTGGAAGTCATTATTCCAATTGTTTCTAGTGGTGTGGTCCACTTAAGCTTTAGGCATGCTCCAATTTTCGGCTCAACCATGAAATAATCTAGAAAAACGGATGGATGGCGTGGATAATCCACACACATTCATGGTAGGCCCAACTAAGTTTACTCAATCCAATTTCTATTTCCCATAAGAAATATATACCAACTGCCCATATCTATTGATTTGACTTATACTGACCTTTGATTTGACTTACACTAATATTGAGGAAAAAGTTTAAAATTTTGCCAGGCCACCATGATATATGTACATGATCCAAACCGTCCATTCATTTTAACAGTTCATTTTATGACATGAAACTAAAATAGAGTCAAATCCAAAGTGCAAGTGGACCACGACACAAGAAACATGGCATTAAACTCCCACCGTTGAAAATTTCTTATCGGCCATAGGAGTTTCGCATCAAGCTGATATTTTTTTTTCCCTTCATGCATGTCTTTGTAATCATATGAACAGGTTGGATCACAGATACACATCAGTGTGGGATCCATGAATGGCTTCACATTTCAACAATGGACGCCAATATTCCATTATTTTCTGCAGTGTGGTCCACCTGAGCTTACATTCTGCCTATTTTTTGTCACAGGTCCTAAAATGACGGCATTGATTGATCACATACATCATGATGGGACCCACAAATTTCCCTCACTCGTTTCCACTCATTCTTTCCAAAAGCAAAATTTGAAAATCTGAGGTGTAATTATCGCAGAATTTACTCTCTTCGAAACAAAAGGGAATAAGTTATAATTATCTATTTACCACCGTTTGAAAACAAATATGCCCAGTAGTCTAGTGGACTACAGAAAAGTGTAAAACGTGCGCTCCACCACAAATCGAGTCAGATCAGGTTACTATCTAACCCAAACTTGGCTCAGTTAGGATTCAGATCTGGCTAGGTCTACTCGACCCGAACTTGACTATAACATTCGGTTGAACCTGACTATAACATTCGGTTCGAGTTGAATCAGATCCGACTCAGTCAAACAAGTCGGATCCGTCGGAGCAAGTCAGATCCCCCAGATGGAGTCGGGTCCTGCCCAGCTCTATGTGCTGGTGCATAGAGGTCCAGCAGTTGGACAAAATGTGTGATCAAGATTTCTGCATCCACGGTGGTGATTCAACTGCTACTGTCTTCTTTGGTGTGGCTCACATGATATTTGGATCACCTCTTTTTAGTGCTCATGCCCTAAAACGAGCTAGGTGGACACAGCGAGTATAACACGTGCATCATAGTGGGCCCACACAGCTTTTGCAGCACCGACGTCGGTACAAATCCCAGTACGGATGGTGTAAGCACGCCGTACACGTAACTTCCAGTGGTCCCATCCATGTCTGGCACGACCTGATAGGACGTTGTCAGTTACGACGTATGATTCGGGCTAATTATTCTCGGGCAGCACACGACGCTTGATACACAGGCACTTATGAACTGCTCATGCGGCGTACTATCTAAAATTTTAAACCGAGAAAATTATGAAAGCCGCTGTCTCTGAGTCACAGGCCCAAAATTAGATTGGTCGAACGATCTTAACCTCTGATTCGTTGACACTTGTTGAAATAAGAACATTGGGTATTCTTCATTTCTAACCGTCCAACAAATGTCCACCAATCCAATGGCCAGATAATCAAATAAGCTTTAAGCTTTTTTCTATTCAAATTACATCTAATCAAGAAACCATAATTTGGACGGTTTAATAAAAAAGATAATTTATGCTATATATCCAATTTCAAAGTAATCTCTAAGTGACCGAGTAGCATCCATCACCCTCTGGCAGAGTATTGCATTCGTGGAAAACAAGGAGGAAGAGTTATATGATACTCCGGTTGGATTTTACGCTTGGTACTCATGCACTCACACATGTCATAGGTTTAACTCAATTTAAACAGAAAACAGTGGGTCCCACTTTTCAAAATCACAGTATCATATTGAATGAACAATCCTAACCACTGAATCGTGGACATATTATCTGTTGAAATCGAACCATTGCCTTTTTCATTTCTAACCGTCCGATAAATATCTCCCGATCAGATGGTAAGATAATCGAATAAGCTTAATTTTTTATTCACGGTACATCCAAGCTGGGATCCGATAATTTGGACAGTTTAATTTGACTTTATTGGCTTCCAAACATGCAATTTCTGACTAGTTTCTAAGTGCCTGCGTATCATCCATCGTACAGTCAGAGTATCAATTTTTTTTTAAAAATCGAAAATCAAAGCACTCCGGCCAATTGTCGCATGCACGGACTGGCAGAGCAGGAAGCGGATTGGCTGGTGTACCATACGTGTCGTGCGAAGACGAGCACTGACGCTCCTCGAGCTCCGAGTTGTACGAACGGTTCAAAGGAGATCAAAGTTACATGGCCCACAGTGATCAAAGTTACATGTATTTATTACATGGCCCCACAGGAGATCAAAGGAGATCATCTATTTTTATAGGTCTTTTTAGAGCATTAGCAAAAAATAATAATATCCAAAGATCATCTAGACCACACCAAAAATAGCAGTGGAGATAATGATTTTTACCTTAAAAAAATTCGTAGGGCCCACCATAACGTTTATTTTCCATCCAATCTATTCATAAGGTCACAAAGACTTGAATGAAGAGGAAAAACAAATTTCATATTGATCCAAAACTTCTGTGACCGCAAAAAGAGTTTCAATGGTAGACGCTCAATCCCACACTTCTTTTTTCAGTGTGATCCACTTGATGGTTAGATGTGTCTTATTTTTCGTCTCAAGACTTAAGACGATCTCTCCATATGGATGGACGGTTTGGATATAATACGTACCTCATGATCAGACCCAAAGAAGTGTGAGGTACACCAGCCAATCCGCTTCCGGCAGACCAGGACGTGGATTAGATACTGACGGGTTGAGTAGCGAGACTCGCTGCTGAAGTGACGTCACCAACTTTTGTGGGCCCACCATGATATATTTTTTGTATCCACACTGTCCATCCATTTTGAGAGATCATATTAGGGAATAATACAAAGAATGCGTCAGATCCAAATATCTAGTGGACCCCACCACAGAAGAAAGTGGGGAGAGTGACGCCCACCATTAAAAAGTTCTAAGGGCCATAAAAATTTTCCATCAAGCTGATATTTATGTTTTCCCTTCTTGCATGTCTGATTTAACACATGAACAGGTTAGATCTCAAACAAACATCACGGTGGACCTTCGAAAGGTTTCACCGGTGGGCGTCACTCTCTCCACTGTTTTCTATGGTGGGGTCCACTCAAGCCTTGGATCTGCCTCATTCTTTGTATCGTGCCCTAAAATGATCTCTCAAAATGTATGGATGGTATGGATACAAAACATATATCATTCTTGGGCCCACACAACTTGGTGACGTCACTTCAGTAGCGAGTCTCGCTACTCAACCTGTCAGTAGCTAATCCGCGTCCGGCAGAGCATGACATATGCATGCACATGCCCAGCACACATGTGGCATGAGTATACAGACATCCAAATCGTCCGAACTGTGGGTTCCAAAGTAGAGGTAATTACCCAGTAAATGGGTAATAATTATTTACCCAGGTAATTACTGCATCGTTTTCGATGTAGAAGTTGACGGCTAAACTTTTAAGTCCTGGAACCAAGGATGGCTACCAAATGAATGTAAGGCTCACTATCATATATGTCATCCTCATTTAGAGCATGAACCCAAAAATGAAACAGATCAAAAGCTGCAGTGGATCACGCCACAGGAAATAGTGGAAATTAGATACCCACCGTATAAAAGTTTATGTGACCCTCAAAAGTTTTAGATGAAGTTGATATTTGTGTTTACCCCTTATCAATGTTTTATGACTTCGTGAACAGGTTAGATGACAAATTAACATCAACGTGGGCCCAACAAACAAAATAACTTTCAATGGTGGATGTTTAAGGCCATTGTTTCCTGTGTTATGGGCACTTGAACATTGCATCTGTCTCAATTTTGGACTTAGGCCCTAAAATCTTTTGACAAAACAGATGCGGTGTGGATATGTCATGCACATCACAGTGGGGTCCACAAATTAAAGTTAACTTTTTTGGACCAATTTTCAAGACAAAAATACACTTGTAATGAGCTTTTCCTCGGGTATTTCCCTGGTACGCGAAAAATCAAACAGCCCCTAGATGATTTGATTCCACCCAAACTCGACCCGACCCGAAAATTGGCAAAATCTCTCTCTCTCTCTCTCTCTCTCTCTCTCTCTCTCTCTCTTTCTCTCTGTTTATATATATATATATATATATATATATATATATATATATATATATATATATATGAGGTATTATGAGGTCAACCTCATGGGAACTTCCCATGAGGTCTAGCTGTGTGGTCCCCATCGTGATGTTTGTCGAACATCCACCCCATCAGTTAGATGCACCATTCCATGATGGGCTACGAGCTTAAAAATCAAGTCAATCCATCACTTGGGTGGGCCACACCACATACAACAGTTGAGAGGGGTTAGGCTCCCATTAAAACATTCATAATCATTTATTGGGCCCACTAAGATGTAGTTCATAAATCCAGACCATCCATTGTGTGTGTCCCACTTGGATTAGGGGTCAGACCAAGCTTCAGCAGCATCCAAAACTCAAGTGGGCCCCACCAAGTGATTTGATATGTTTTAGGCACGTCTTCATATGGTTTTGGATGGTATGGCTCACCTGAGTTCCACATACGATTAATTTTTGGGATATCCTATAACCTAAAGGGGAACCATTAAATGCATGGTGTTGATTTTAGACACACATCACGGTGGGGCCCACACAACTCAACCTAATGGGAAGTGTTACGCCCCAAAATTCGGGTACCCGAATAGGGTGTCCAAGACCCGAATTCCAAACTCGTGACCTATATAAAAAATTTAAAATTAAAAAGATAAAGTATGACAATTTCATATGCATTTCATTTTCTCTCACCATAGCCCAAAACTTTAAAATTCAAACACATACTAAGATAACTAATTACATAATCTGTTATTACATCAATGCATAATTATTTAACTTAAAGTAAGAAAATCAAGTCAAACATTTCTACATTCAGAGTTCTAAAATAAAATAAAATTTATTCTATGTAGAATTACATGACACGTGCAACCAACCACATTCCATGCTCCACTACTAATAGTAGTACCCTGCATCTTCAAAATTAGAGGTGGGCATATCTGACCTGATCCGGTGGATCCAACCCGACTAGGTCCGATCCGACCTGTTTCGAACCGAACCGACGGCCTGGATCGGTGTTGATCGAATTATTTTTCGAGTCAGGTTTGGACAATGGTCTATCCGGACCGATCAGATCTGAAAACCCGATCTGAAATAACCCGGACCGACCCGACTCGCCCCGATCCGGAGCTGGCTATACAGAGAAATCCATCATATGCCTCTCGCTTCGGTCGACCATGGGTAGGGGCATCTGGAAGTGGGTGTGGGAGGAAGGCCCGGAAATATACAGGGGTGTCTTCGAGGATTTTGAAGTGGCAGAGGTGAGGCGGTGAACGGTGGGCAAGTGGATGGAGAAGGCAAGGACAGAAACACTAGAGGTGAAGAAGAAGTAGGTAGGGAAATGTAAAAAACACCATAGGTGAAGAAGCAGGTGAAGAAGAAGATGTAGATAGCTATAAGGAAAGCGGATTGGCTGGTGTACCTCACACTAGCTATAAAGCTACTATAGGCAGGTGTCGAGCAAAGACGTACACTGACTCTCCTCGAGCTCCATGTTATACGAACTGTTTAAGATGGGAATGGATTGGCTACTCCCCTACCACTAACCAATCGCTGGTGGTCGGTGCTCTGTGGCCCCCACCATGATGTATGTGCTTCATCCACGCCGTCCATGTATTTTACTAGACCATTTTATGCTATGAAAACAAAAATGAGTTATATTTCACTCTCAAGTGGACCACATTACAGGAAACATGTGTTGAATGAACGTCGACTATTAAAATCCTTTTGGGGGCCATAAAAGTTTGGGATCAATTTGATCTTTGTTTTTTCCCTTCATCTGCGTCTGTATCACCTAATCAACAAATTGGATGTCAATTAAATAGTATAGTCGGGCCCTAGGAGGATTTTAATGGTGGATATCCAATCATTATTGTTTTCCTATGGTGTGGTCCATCTGAGACTTATATCCATCTAATTTTTGGTATCAAACACTAAAATGATCTGTAAAAATGGATGAATGGCATGGATGAAACACATACATCATAGTAGAGCCCACAGAGCACCTAGCAGAGGGAGTAGCCAATCCGTAACGTTGCCTATCCTTTGAACAGTACCCAGAATCATCTACAAGATTATAAAACGTCTTGTATCCATAGTGTGAAACACCCTAGCTCTGTGGGTCCCACCATGATGTATATGTCAAATCGACTTCGTTCGTCAGGTGAGGTCTCGTATTTTCATTGTATGCACAAAAGATCAGGCCTGTAAAAATCTCAAGTGGGCCACACAGATGGAAAGATACATACTATGGTAACCCCCAGTTGAGGTCCACCTACGTTTTGGATCAGGATTACTTTTGTATTCTCTCTTTGGCCACCTGATGAACGGGTTTGATGAAAGATACGCACCACGGTGACGCCACACACAAACTTATGGTTGGCGTCCCATCACATTGTTGCCTGTCGTATGGCCCACCTAAGTTGATGATCTGGCTGTTTTTTGGCCGCAGAACTTAGCATCGAGGAGATTACCTGATGGACGGAGTGGATTCCACAAAAACAACATGGTGGGCCACATACAGCTCGGTGTTTTATGCGCTGAAGAGAACAGGTGTTGGATTGGAAATTGAAATTATGAGGTAGCCTCATGGCGCCACACACCGCAACATGAATGACTGGAGTCCTCAATGGTTGAGATGAAAACCTGACAAGCATTAACTCAGGGGAGCGTGGTATGCATGCACCTCAAGGTTGTGCCGGGGATCAAAGTTACAACCAACCAAGGCCCAACATGATGTATGTTTTGTATCCACGCCGTCCATCCATCTGGAGAGATCATTTTGGGGTAATACCCAAAGAATCAATCACATCCAAAGCTCCAGAGGAGCCCACCACAAAAAACAGTGGGGAGTGACACCACCGTTAAAAACTTTTAAAGGCCAAAAAAGTTTTTGATCAAGGTGATATTTGCGTTTTCCTTTCTTCAATGTATTTTTTAACTTTCAATGTTTTCGAATGAGGTGATATTTGCATTTTCCTTTCTTCAATGTCTTTTTAACTTTCAATGCCTTTCAAGAGACTGCGGTGGAAGCCTAAAGGTTGTGAGATTCTAAGGTTGGGGAATTCTCTGTTTTGGGTTTTGTTTTTCATTTTCCTTTTTTGATTTCTAATGAAATTTTTAAATGGGTGTTTGATTTTCACTCTTTTGGGCAGCTTGGATGGGAAAGAAATGTTAGAGATGCTTCGAGGAAAGAGGCTCATCTTCATTGGTGACTCCTTGAATAGGAATATGTGGGAATCGCTTGCCTGCATCTTGAGGGAATCTCTAGAAAATAAGAGCAGAGTCATCGAGATTTCAGGGCGGCATGAATTCAGGACTAAAGGTTTATACGCCTTCAAATTCGAAGTATGTTTTAAATAAAACTTATCTTGGTCTTTATCTCGATTCCTCTATGTTTCTACCTATTTCTCTAGGCGTGGGATACTAGCAACCATGTTCCTGTGATCTACATTTATTTTCTAAATATGTAGCCCTTTTAATCAGATCCGAACCTTGCCCAATCCGATCCGACTCAGTTTTCTTAACCAAGTTGGACTCAGATCAGTTCAACCAAACAGGTGTTCAGATCTTTCCGAGTTAGATAACCCGGATTCGATTCCGGATCGGTCCGAGTTCGGGTTGAGTCACGTAGAATCCGGACCTGGTCGAGTTAGACTAAATCCAATCCAACTCGGTCCAATGCCCAGCTCTATTCAAAATATTCATAACCTGAAACGGTTAAACATAATGAGTCGACAACTCAATAGGATCACATCAATCCCGAGTTGAAAGTCTCACAAACATTACCGAATTTAATCTCGACATATTAATCAAATTAAGATGAACATTGAATGTAAAATCATAGTAAATAATTTGACATTCATGAATATGGCATGAATAAATTGTTTAACATAGATTTTCTAAAAATACTAAGATTTGGAGTGGGTAAAACACTTATGTGTGCTGATCCTTTTAGGGGATGACCCACGACAAAGTATCGGTGTTGATTCTTTCAGGGTATGACCCTCGACGGAGCACCGGTATAATCTTTTAGGGACAAAAGCTCAGGGCAGTGCACCCGTGTGTACTGATCCTTTTAGGGAATCACCCAGGGCAGAGCACCCGTGCCGATCCTTTTGGGAATGATCCTGGGCAGAGCACCCGTGTCGTGCTGATCATTTCGGGAATGACCCTGAGCAGAGTACCCGTAAGAGTCATTGCATAAAAAAATAATTGTTCACATATAATGCATCTAACTTACAAGAAAGCATTGTAACAAATAATATCAGAGCACCCATAAATAATATGGTGATCCTTTTAGGGCAGAGCACCTGTAAGAATCATCGCATAAAAAAAATTGTTCACATAATAAATATTCATCATTACCACTAGATAGTATTAAATGAAAATAATAATAATAATAATAATAATAATAATAATAATAATAATAATAATAATATAAATAATAATAATAATAATATTTGCATTCGTTCAGTAGTCAAATAAAGAATATCCTTCAATAGGGAATTACTTATGAATCTTTCAATGTCTAGATTATATAAGGTAATTTCTTATGAATCTTTCAATAGGGAAAGATCACTTACCTGCTATGGAAAAAATTGTGTGATGGGAGGAAATAAATCTGAAGTGATGCTGATTTCTACGTGTACTAGCTTGGATTGATCAACTCTGAACTCAAAGTGGAACCCTCATGGATACTCTCCCTTCTCCTAATCTTTTTTTTTCTTCTCACAATCTTTCTTTTGTGATTTTTCTCTCTCGTTTCCTCTAGATAGCATGAGAAAATGAGGTATAAAAAATAATGTCAGGTGAGTTGGTGGGTTCTGAGTTTAATGGGCGGTTTAGATTGAGGAGTGGGTCCCACCATGATGATATCATGCATGGTGGATGGGTTCCCATCCGTAACCGTACTGCGGAGAAGTGGGAGAGAGAGAGAGTCGTGGAGGAGTGGAAAGTAAGTGACGCACGTCACTTGCTTTGTTATTTTTTCTCTCTCTTTTTTTTTTTTTGGAAATAGGCTCCACAGGAGTGATGTGACAAATCCACATCGTTCATCAGTTTTGCTCATCAAAGTAAGGGCATGTGCCCAAAAATGAGGGTCCTCCACAGTTCAGGTGGGCCACACCAACGGCAACAGTGGAGCCCACCGTTAAAAAAATGGAGTATTACATTCTATCTACCTTAACAAAATTTCGTCATTGAAATTTATATACCTAAAAGAGGTTAGGATACTTTTCTCGAATTTCTTGTTCTCGCTCCCACAATGCTTCTTCCTCATTATGATGACTCCACTGTACCTTCACGAGTGGTATAACCTTTGTCCGAAGTACTTGTTCCTTACGATCGAGAATGCGCATAGGTTGCTCTTCATATGTGACATTTTCTTGAATCTCCAATGGCTCCCATTCGATGACATGAGAATCGTCCGGCTTGTACTTACGAAGCATGGAGATGTGAAATACATTGTGGATATTGGATAACTGAGGCAGTAGGGCTAGCTTGTATGCTAAAGCTCCCACTCTTCGTAAGATTTCGAAGGGTCCGATAAAACGTGGCGTGAGCTTCCCTTTCTTTCCAAAACGCATAACTCCTTTCATTGAGATACTTTTATGAACACATGATCTTCCACACAAAACTCTAAGTCTCTGCGTCGATTGTCTGCATAGCTCTTCTGACGACTCTGGGCGGTGCGCGTATGTTCCCGAATGATATCAATCTTCTTAGAGGTCTCTTGAATAAGTTCTGGTCCCAACAATGTCCTTTCTCCTACTTCTGTCAAGCAACTTGGTGATTTGCAGGGTCTTCCGTATAAAGCTTTAAATAGTGCCATACCAATGCTAGCTTGGTAGCTATTATTATATGCGAATTCCACCGGTGGCAGATGATCGTCCCAATTGCCCTTGAAGTCGAGAATGCAGCTGCATAACATATCTTCTAAAATTTGGTTCGTCCTTTCTGTTTGGCCATCAGTCTGCGAGTGAAATGTTGTGCTGCAGTCAAGAGTAGTTCCCAAAGCTTCCTGCAAACTTGCCCAAAACTGCGATTTAAACCTGGGATCTCGGTCGGAGATGATGGATACTGAAGTACCATGAAGTTGGACGATCTTTTTAATATAAATTTTACTTAACTCCATTGCTGATGCAAAAATCTTTATCGGGATGAAGTGTGTGGATTTAGTTAACTTGTTCACGATCACCCATACAGTGTCATGGTGTCGACCTGTCTTCGAAAATCCAACTACGAAATCCATAGATATATGCTCCCATTTCCACTTAGGGAGAGGTAACGGCTGCAAGAGTCCTAGTGGTCTTCGATGGTCTGCCTTCACTTGTTAACATGTCGCACATTTAGATACATACTCGGTGATTTCCTGCTTCATGTTGTTCCACCAGTATTGGCGCTTAACATCTTCGTACATTTTAGTCTCCCCTAGATGAATAGTGATTATTGATCTATGAGCCTCGTCCAAAATCTCTTGCTTCAAATCAGGTTCATTTGGAACACATAGCCTTCCACGAAACCTAATCCCTTCATCAGTGCCAATTCATCATTCTGCATTCTCCTTCCCCATTCCTTCTGCTCATTTTTCTTGTAACCAAACGTCTTCCTTTTGAGCTTCTTGAATACGCCGAATCTAAGAGAAAAGTTTATCATGATCTAATCTCAATTCTAAAGATTAATAAGTTAAACTTAGCTATTAAACTTAAGAAAATAAAAAATAAAATTACACACCAGGGCAGACAGTGCTACTAGGTTACTTAGATGCGCCTGAGGTTCTTCAAGCTGGAGTTGTAGATCAAAATCCTTCATGACATTTAGCATCTCCCACTCTTTGATCATTAAGCTAGCCACAAGTCTTCGTGTTTTTCTGCTTAGGGCATCGGCCACAACATTTGATTTTCCTGGGTGATATGAAATATTGAAATGGTAGTCTTTCAAAAATTTCATCCATTTTCTCTAACGTGTATTCAATTCATTCTGATTAAAAAGATACTTTAAACGCTTATGGTCTGAATATAAGTCGAATTATTCCCCATATAGGTAGTGCCTCCAAATTTTCAAAGTAAAAACCACTGCTGCTAACTGCAGATCATGCGTCGGGTAATTTCACTCGTGAGTCTTTAACTGCCGTGATGCGAATGTGATAGCTTTGCCTCCTTGCATAAGAATACATCCTAACCCCTAATAAAACGCAACGGTATAAACGACGAATTTTTCTCCTTCGGTCGGTAATGCCAGAACTGGGGCTGATGTCAACCGCTTCTTCAGTTCGGTAAATGCCTGCTCACAATCTTGATCCCACTTAAATTTCATATTCTTCTTAGTCATATTAGTTAGGGGTCTTGATATATTGGAGAATCCTTCTATAAATCTTCGATAGTAACTAGCAAGGCTGAGAAAACTTCGCACTTCTAACACATTCGAGGAATGCTCCCATTCTTGCTTCAATTTTTACTGGGTCCACAGATATCCCTTTCTCTGACATCACATGCCCCAAGAATTTTACTTCATGCTTCTAAAAGTCACATTTTGATAACTTGGCATATAATTAATTTTCCTTTAATATTTGTAGAATGGTCTTGAGATGTTCCTCATGCTCCTCCTGAGTCTTGGAGTATATAAGAATATCATCAATGAATACAATAACGAATCAATCTAAATAAGGTTTGAATACCCAATTCATAAGATTCATAAATACCGCTGGAGTATTTGTCAATCTAAATGGCATTACTAAGAACTCATAGTGCCCGTAACGAGTCTTGAAAGTCGTCTTGTGCACATCTTCATCCTTTATCCTCAATTGATGGTAACCTGACCTCAAATCTATTTTAGAAAAAAACCTTGCTCCCTTAAGCTGATTAAATAAACCCTCAATCCTAGGAAGAGATATTTGTTCTTGATTGTCACTTTATTCAACTGACGATAATCGATACATAATCTCATAGTTCCATCCTTCTTCCTTACAAATAAGACTGGTGCTCCCCATGGCGACGTGCTGGGTCAATGAAACTCTGATATAGCAACTGTTGGATCTGATCCTTTAATTCTTTTAACTCTATAGGAGTCATGCGATAAGGTGCTCTAGAGATGGGTGCAGTTTTGGGCATTAGATCAATACCGAAGTCCACTTCTCTCTTTGGAGGTAGCCTTGGAATATCCTGAAAAACTTCTGAAAACTCCCTTACTACAGGTATTTGTTCAATCCCTTCTTTTAATTGCTCGATTCCCATAATAGCCGACAAACTAATTGGCGCTTTCCTTCTTCGTGTCCCACAAAATTTCAGTGAAGATCGTCATTCTATATTCAACGTAATCGTCTTCCTGAAACAATCTATCTTGGCACGATACTGGGACAACCAATCCATTCCTAAGATGACATCATATTCTCTCATAGGCATAATAATGAGATTTGCTAGTAGTATTTCATTTTCATTTATGATGGGACATTCTTCACATATTTGCTCTAAATTCATGGACTTACCGAGAGGGGTTGCTACGATAATTTTCTTATCTAATCGCATGGGTGATATACTAAGTGAGCATACGAAGAAATAAGATATAAATGAATGTGTAGCTCCTAAATCGAATAATGCTCTGGCAAGAGAGGTGTAAGCCAAGATAGTACCTTCCACTACATCATTAGTAGCTTCGACACTATGTTGAGGAGTGATATCTGCAGATTGTGTTGGGTCCTCATAAGCAGAAGCAGTTGTCTCATACATTTGTGCAGCATCATCTTGAAGTGGCGTTGGATTCTCATAGCTTCGATTTGGATCCTCATAATCTTGACGTTGGGCTGGATCATTTGTGAATGAAGATAGAGCGTAAACACATCCTTGAGCTTGAGGTCGGGGCGCCTGACTTTCTGGCCTCAGTTGCTGATATTGGGGAGGCTTGACCTATTGTTGCGATTGTTGAGGTGGTCTCGGATAAGCTTGAGGGGGTCCAGGCGGCAGGAATCGTGGATGTAGCTGTGCAGGCTTCTAAGGGTATGGTTGTGCTGGTCTTGCAGTTGGCTGAATCATCTGAGGGGGTGGTGGAGGTCGTTGATACGAAGTAAACGGTGCATAATGAGGAGGCGGCCTGTAAAATGATCGTGGCGGTCCTTGATTCCCTGTATATTGATGACGAGGTGGTAGAAGACAATGGCGGGCAGGATAGCCCACCTTTCCGCAGTTATGGCAAGTCCCAGTGAATTACGTTGAAAGTTGCATAGTAACATGACTGGGTATTGATGTTGGTATCATCTTCTGCCGCTTAGTTGCTTCATTTTGTGTGAGAGATGAATGAGGCGTGGTCCTGGCTCCACTCCTCATGTCCTTCCTCGGCTCGCGGTTCTTCCAATGTTCATCAAAGTCCTTGTCTATTACGCTGGCGCATTCCAGTGCTTCTGCATACGTTTTAATAAGAAATGGCGCCAGTCGAGTACGAATTGAAGGTTTCAGTCCTTCAATAAACTTCTGCCCTTTACGAAGCTCATCTGGTATGAGAAATGTTGCAAATCGTGCCAATTCTGTAAACTTTGTATCATATTGACGCACCGTCATATCTCCTTGTTATAATTTCATGAATTTTTTAACCTTTTGAGCACGCACATAAGCTGGAAAGTATTTATTTTCAAACTTTGTGCAAAATTGGTCCCATGTCCACCTTTCTATTCTCGGGTTCTCATTGGTCGTAGATTCCCACCAATGATCGGTTTCTCCTTCCAACACATATATTATTAATTTAGCCTTTCGTTGCTCGTTACATCTCATAGCTGTGAAAATTTCTCCATCTGCCTTTTCCAACCCTCAGCTTCACTTGGGTCAGGCCCACCTTTAAACATAGGCGGTCTCTGCCTCTTAAACTTTTCTAACAAGGACTCCGTCCCTTCAGGGGCTACAATTGTCGCTTGAGTCTGCTCCTGAGATTGAGTTATAAGTACTTGTGTTCCCATAAATTAGGCAAATCCTTCCATCGCCTAGAGGATCTTGTCAATAATTGTTCCTTGTCTGGCTGCATCGGGTACTTGAGTCTCCGATGTGGCCCCGAGATTCATACTATGATCCGTCATAGCCTAGGATAAATAAAGGGAATTGTAAATTTTACTGAATAATTTTAAGATTCTAAGAAATTAGATGGTTCAAGGTAGGCATACATGAAGATTTAAGAGAAGTTGAACTAAGATATAGTTTAGAACTATGTGCAGAAATTTTTTGTCATAAGGGTGATATTCTAAATGATGTCTTTGATATTTTCAGACATTATTTTAACTCAAAAATTTTTATATAAATATATTTATAAGTCTAATATAACCCTGTAAAATTTCATAATATTTTGAAACCTATAAAATTTTTAAAAATTCAGAGAGTACACGCTGTCCAGATTTGGATGATTTCTGAATAAATTTTTCTTAACCTCAAATATATATATTAAGAGTCAGTATTTTTAATTTTTATCTATTTTTTTATAAAATTATACTTATCAAGCTTCAATTGAGATTTTAAATCATCTCAATCGAAGTTTTACTGAAATAGTTATGATTTTTTAAAGTCAGACATTTTATATTGATTATTGCTGCCAACCTAAAAAATGGTTAGAAAAATTCTTAGAAAATTCCTAACGTCCAGATTTGATTTTGTATGTTAATATACAGCTTAAATGAGATCTAATTATTATATCACAATAGGTTAAAATGTCATACATATGTATTCTAAATTTCTCATCTCCTAGTTAAGGTTATTTAGGAAGACTTGGAGCTAAATCTCCATTTTAGATCCAATGTTTAAGATTAACTTGACTTTGATACCAACTTTGTCACACCCCAAAATTCGGGTACCCGAATAGGGTGTCTAAGACCCGAATTCCAGACCCATGACCTATATAGATAAAGTATGACAATTTCATATGCATTTCATTTTCTCCCACCATAGTCCAAAACTTTAAAATTCAAACACATACTAAGATAACTAATTACATAATCTGTTATTACATCAATGCATAATTATTTAACTTAACTTAAAGTAAGAAAATCAAGTCAAACATTTCTACATTCAGAGTTTTAAAATAAAATAAAATTTATTCTATGTAGAATGACATGACACGTGCAACCAACCACATTTCATGGTCCACTACTAATAATAGTACCTTACATCTTCAAAATATTCATAACTTGAAACGGTTAAACATAATGAGTCGACAACTCAATAGGATCACATTAATCCCGAGTTGAAAATCTCACAAAGATTATCGAATTTAATCTTGACATATTAATCAAATTAAGATGAACATTGAATGTAAAATCATAGTAAATAATTTGACATTCATGAATATGGCATGAATAAATTATTTAACATAGCTTTTCTAAAAATACTAAGATTTGGAGTGGACAAAACACTCATGTGTACTGATCCTTTTAGGGGATGACCACGGCAGAGCACCGGCGTTGATCCTTTCAGGGTATGACCCTCGATGGAGCACCGGTATAACCTTTTAGGGACAAAAGCCCAGGGCAGTGCACCCGTGTGTACTGATCCTTTTAGGGAATCACCCAGGGCAGAGCACCCGTGCTGATCCTTTTGGGAATGATCCTAGGCAGAGCACCCATGTCGTGCTGATCATTTCGGGAATGACCCTAAGCAGAGCACCCGTAAGAGTCATTGCATAAAAAAATAATTGTTCACATACGATGCATCTAACTTACAAGAAAACATTGTAACAAATAATATCAGAGCACCCATAAATAATATGGTGATCCTTTTAGGGCAGAGCACCTGTAAGAATCATCGCATAAAAAAAATTGTTCACATAATAAATATTCATCATCACCACTAGATAATATTAAATGCAAATAATAATAATAATAATAATAATAATAATAATAATAATAATAATAATATTTGCATTGGTTCAGTAGTCAAATAAAGAATATCCTTCAATAGGGAATTACTTATGAATTTTTCAATGTTTAGATTATATAAGGTAATTTGTTATGAATCTTTCAATAGGGAAAGATCACCTACCTGCTATGGAAAAAATTGTGTGATGGGAGGAAAGAAATCTGAAGCGATGCTGATTTCTACGTGTACTAACTTGGATTGATCAACTGTGAACTTGATGCGGAACCCTCATGAATACTCTCCCTTCTCCTAATCTCTTTTTTTTCTTCTCACAATCTTTCTTTTGTGATTTTCTCTCTCGTTTCCTCTAGATAGCATGTGAAAATGAGGTATAAAAAATAATGTCAGGTGAGTTGGTGGGTTCTGAGTTTAATGGGCGGTTTAAATTGAGGAGTGGGTCCCACCTGATGATATTATGCATGGTGGATGGGTTCCCATCCGCGATCGTACCGCGGAGAAATGGGAAAGAGAGAAAGTCGTGGAGGAGTGGAAAGCAAGTGACGCACGTCACTTGCTTTGTTATTTTTTTTTTTTTTTTTTTTTTTAAATGGGCCCCACAAGAGTGATGTAACATCCCGGATTTTCATTGTTTTGGATTTCCAAAAATCCTTGAAATTTATTTATTTATTTATTTATTATTAACTTATAATATCACTTAACGACCATTAGCACTCAATGTTAGTTTATACTGGGGTGGACCAGTCTAGTTATGATGGGACCAAGTGCGGGTCGCCAAGCCAGATGGCCCGTTTACACTTAACAACAGCCCGTGTGGGCCACCCAATGACCGAGAAGGGTGGAAAAATCTAAAACTTTAGAAAATCATAGATCTCATTAGGCTTGTGGTCCATCGCGGACTGTGGACCCAGTGGACACCCAGAAGTACCATCTGACGCTTGCCCAATGCGCCCCACCAATGCCAGATTAAAATCTGACATTGATAAAAGAAACTGAGACTCCGGGTCTTCCAGCCGTCGGATTTCTTCCAAATTTACAGTGAAGGTTTAATGTATTTTTCAACGCCTTCCCACCAAATCTGGGCCCCGATCGTGGCACGATGACCGTTGATCGCGAATCGGACCCGTACGACCAAACCCCACATCCGTTTGTTTCCAAATTTTGTAAGGCCCCTCATCAGGTCATGAACCACTTATCCTATAAATTTTATGGCCAGAGGGCCATCAGAAATGCTCCAATCACCAAAATGGCCCCCACAGGACCACTTAAAGGTCAGAAACGCTTTCTCAGATCATATATCCGTTCATCCGTTCGTCCTCAATTTTTGCATGGGCCCTAATCGGGCCATAAGGCACCTACACACCGAATTTGGTAGCCAGAGGGGTGTTAGGGCCACCCCAACACCAATAGGGAGTCCCATAACTCTATTTTAGGAAATTGTGGAAGCTTGGGGCCATTTGCACCAAATCTGGAATTATAAAAAAGGGCCTCATTTGGGCACCCCTCTCCCCATACGAATTTTGCCCTAGAAGAGAGAAAATGGAGAAGAGAAAGAGGAGAAAGGAGAAGAAAGAGAGAGGGAAGAAGACAAGGTGGACCCTAAATCAAGGTGGGGCCTAAGGGAATCATCTCTCCTCTCCCTACACCTTCTCCAAGGGGAAACCCATCCGAAAATCGTCCTCTTCATCTCGTGGATCGTTTAGGTAAGATCCAACCCTCTTTTTCTTTGAAAACCCTTGTAAGGAGGGAGGTTTTGCTTGTAAAATCTAACATGTGAAGTTATTTTAGGGATTCCGGCCGATCTACCGCAAAGCCCTCTTTCCTAGGATGTTTTTTTCCCAAGCCTCCAATGATCCTAGGTGTGGACTATTGATCTTAGGTGGCCTAGCACCATTTATAGTATGGGTCTAATGATTCTGGTTGCTTGGTTGTGGTATTGAAAAATCTAGAGGAATCTAGGAATGGGTGTTTGTTGAAACTACATTGATTTACATGCTTAACTCTTGTTGATGTTGATCTTGTCCCTCATATGTTATTTTGGCTTATGATGACTTCATGTTCTTGTTTGTGATTGTTTTCCACAATGAGTTACTTCATAGTGCATAGTAATCTTGACTCTTGTGTGTGGTTGATCCCTTGAAATGTTGGAAGTGCCTAGCTTCCTCTCTAACCTACGGTACACACATACAATTGTTTCTACTAATTTATCATGCTTATTAGGTAAATAGACTTATATGGTGGAATGTATGCAACATGACACTGGAATGTTGATTGATAAGCTTGTTGTTGGTATGCTATATCTCATCGTTAAACCCTTGGATTGTCGGGAACTCGAGGTTAGACGGTAGTTCCATTGGTTGGACTATCCTAAGACTAACCACGCAAGTCGGACGAGTGCGTATGGGCGGCGGCAGTTCGACTGCATGGGTCTAGCACCCGATGTCGTTCATCTCGTGCTCGCCTGAGTCGTGCAGTTTAGTCTACTTACTGACAAATCCTGTTTGTTAACCTGTGTGCTCACATATGTATGGAACCTGAACCACCCTGCAACCATTGTAGCCCGTTGATAATCCACTTGTAACTGGTTCACAGCCTCGTGAACCGGGCATGGTGGAATGGGATACTGTGTCCGAGCTGTCGGCCTACGCTGGGGTACCGCGCCTCCCCGTAGTGACCGCGAGCGATCCCTTCCTTTTGGCACTCCTCATGTGCCTGGAGTCGGGGATGAGGAACCTGACGGGATCACGGATCGCGGTGCCCTGGCCTCGCGTATTGAGGGGTCTCGGCACCGCAACTAGTTGAGGGCATTGATACGTGGGGTGAATCAATTTCCCAAACCTGCTGGATGAACGAAATTAACTAAGAACTTGGCTAACATATCATTGCATCGCATTAGTTAGGGTGGCGACTCGGCAGTCGAGGTCGCTCTGAGGGAGTGTTGTCATATGCGATCGTAAGATGGAGTCGCTCGAGGGAGAGTTGTCGCGAGGGCATGCATCATTTCATCCATCATGCATGCACATTAATAAGATTAGTTTAGTGACTGTGAATGATTGTTTTTCATTAAACTCGTAATATAACTGATGTTGTGACAACTTGAGACTAATAGTTCACGCTGAGTTGATCACTCACTCCCACTCTGAGACGGTGTTTTAAAACACCAACCAGATTCGCTCATAGATGCAGGTGATGCAGAATTCGTGGAGCTGGGCGATGCGGGCCTCGAGGAGGAGGACGAGTGGACTCAGCTCTACTTTTGTGGATATGATGTTGTTGTGATTTTGTTGAGTAACGCCTTATGCGACCCGTTTATTCTTTTTTTAGACCTGTATATATTGATCTCTTCATTTCAGTAGACTAGTTGTGGTTGTGTTTCATGCTCCAAGAAATTTCAGGCTGCGCGTTTAAACTGGATTAATCATAAAATTATAAAATTGATGATAAGTGACACTCGGGGACTCGGGAGTCGAGTTTATGCACGACCCCCGATTTTCCGGGGCGTTACAAGTGATGTGACAAATCCACACCGTTCATCAGTTTTGCCCATCAAAGTAAGGGCATGTGCCCAAAAAGAGGGTCCTCCACAGTTTAAGTGGGCCACACCAATGGCAATAGTGGAGCCCACCATTAAAAAAATGGAGTATTACAGGAAGTTCCTAAGAGGTCGATCTCATGGTACCATTTCCATATATGTGTGTGTGTGTGTGTGTGTGTGTGTGTGTGTGTGAGAGAGAGAGAGAGAGAGAGAGAGAGAGAGGTACTATGTGGATGACCTCATGGGAGCTTCCCATGAGGTCGAGCTCTGTGTACTGAGTTAGGTCCAACTCGACTCAATCCGGTATTGTGAAAAACCTGACCCGAACTCGATCCGACTCGGGACCGAGTCCAGCGGGCCTGACTCAATCCAAACCGAATCTTGGCTGGGCTGATCTGAACCGAGTCCGACTCGGTTAGAGATACCGAGTTGAATCAAGTTGGTTATGGTTCAGATTGGGTCACTAGATGTTCATGGGAAGCTTGTTTGAAAAAGTTTGTTTGATCTTTACGTGATGTTGACGGGAAGCTTGTTTGAAAAGCTTTTGCATTTGAAAGAGGTAAAGAAAGCTTTTTCTCGTTAAAATCTATGGGGCCCACTATTATGTATGTGTTTGATCAATGCCATTCATCCATTTTTCCCACTCATTTTATGGCATTAGCCTAAAAATGAGGTAGATCCAAAACTCAAGTGGACCACTCCATATGAGACAGGAGAAATTGAACGTTTATCGTTCATTTCTTCTTTAGGGCTACAGAAGTTTTAGATCAAGTTGATATTTGTGTTTTTTCTTCATCCATGTTTATGTGATGCCATGAACGGGTTTGATGATAAGTATACATCCCCATGGGGCCTTGGCTCATTTTTACTTTCAATGGTAGGCATTCATAATTCTCTTTGTTTCTTATGGTGTGGTCCACTTGAAGCTCATATCCGCCTCAAATTTTTGCTCATGCCCTAAAATGGGCACATAGAGCAGATGGACTGCGTGGATCAGACACATGCATAATAATGGGACCCACAAATTATATTGTCATAATTTCAATCTCTCTGCCCATTATTTTCCCCACGGTTTCGACAAAAAATTACACTGTAAATCACTTTTTTTCAAACAGTTGTTTGTTTTCATATCTACAGCTGGAAATAAAAGTCCTGGGATTGAGTACTGAGTAACTCAGCACACTGAGCGTAATGAGTAAACTCCGTGAAGTCCACCATGATTTACATATTTTATCCATTCTGTCCATCAATTTCAACGGATATTTTGAGGGCTGTAGTGTCACGCCCCGAAATTCGGTACCTGAGTTGGCCAGGCCCGAACCCAAATTGCAGGACTGTGAGTTGTACTTGAACAAAATATACATCGTAACCCACATTATTTTCATGCATGTTCAAGGCAATCAGAGCAACTAAAATTATAATAATCATCGTCATTAAATAACGTATACTAATCAATTCCTGAATCTTTAATTACATTGATAAAAAAAAAAATAACAAAATGCATTGAATTTTAAGAAATCTTCAAATAAAACAATATGAAAAGTCCTCAATATTGTGCAATCGGTTCTTCATATATAAACCCTGTAAGACAGTCTATACAGGTGTGAGCGCGATGTCTCGTAGTGTCAAATCATTCCCAAAATTGAAAATTCTACGTTGATACCAATACAACTCAATAAAATAAATATGATCAATTACGAGTATTGAATCAACATTTTATATGACAAAAATAACAATTTATTTTTCATAATAAGAAAATAAGATAATACAGTCATCTAAAATCCTTTTTAGTTCAATCTAAGGTAGAGCACCCGTGTGTGTTGATCTTTTTAAGGAATGATCCTTGGCAGAGCACCAGTGTTGATATTTTTAGGGAATGACCCTTGACAGAGCACCTGATGAATAAACTTTTAGGGTAAATACCCGGGGCAAAGTACCCGTGTGTATTGATCGTTTTAGGGAATCGCCCAGGGCAGAACACCTGTGCCGATCCTTTCGGGTATGACCCTGGGTAGAGCACCCATACCGTGTTGATCCTTTTGGGAATGACCCTGGGTAAAGCAGTCATAAACAAATAACATGGTGATTCTTTTGAGGTAAAGTACCCATAAATTAAAATACATTCTTCATTATGTAATAATAAGGAAATAATTGTAATTTAAGCACGTCAGGATAAATAAAATGAAATCAATTAACAACTCAAATAAATTATCTCTACAATATGCAACCAAGAAATCAAATAAAATAATATGAAACTAGTGACAATGATCAAATAAATTTAATACATAATAAATAATTAAATTAATCGATATGTTAACCTAAAATTTTCAACATGGAAGATCACCTGCCTGATTTCATGTGACAGATCTCATGTATGGCTGGATTAGGCGAGAAGATCTAAGATCAATACAAATGCAGTCCATTCAGTCTAGTAAGATCAAGTTCAACTCAATTCAACATAACGCCACTTGGTGTGCGCTTTTACGTGAAATGCTAGAGATCTTTACAAGAAAGCACACACACTAATTGTACTTCTATTATCCTAAAATTTATATATATTCTAAACTTGAATCCAACTACATCAATACATCGACTCGCTGAGTCAACTTGGTGAGTCGACTCAATGAGTCGAGCCTTATGAACTACAACTATGAATTGATTCCTAAATAAAAAACTTGGGAGGAAAGCTTACTTGATAGATGACATATATGGTTTGAATTTCAACCTCGGAACCGGTATGGATAGACAATACAAATACAAGAGAACTTACGGTGCAACTTTGATCGACATGAGGATGATAGGCTTTAATGGCGATCTTTTGTTCTCGGCATATTTCAATGTAGCAATCTTTCTGGATGGCATGGATTCATCCTATTAAGCTTTTAAATGGTTGAAAATAAGTTATATACCCATTTTGCCGGTGGTTACATGATTGAGGAGTTCTCGATTTTCTTATGTTGAAGAAGTGAGAACATGAGAAGTGGGTTTTCTAATTGATAGAAACGGGAGAAATCATTGAAAATTAGAGGTCCATTGAATGGAGTTGGTTGAGGAAGATACAATGGCTGATATTTGTAAGATGGGTTATACACAAACCGTAGTGTTGTAGAATGAGTGCCAGTTTTTCAGCTGTGAAAGACGCTGTAAACGCGAGGAGTTGCGAACCGAATCTGAAACGAAAGTTTAGGTGGGGTTTGCCATGAAGTTCGATGGGACACAAGGTTTGTAATATCCACATACAATGTGAGCTCAAAAGTAGGCAGATCCGTTGATCAGGTGGATCGCACAGGAGGTTTTGGAGCAAAGGATCGAAATAGATAAGGTTTCATGGGATTTCAATTTTGAAGGACAATCCGGATTTAGAAGATGGGCCCTAAATGATGGTTGGTGCTAGCCTCAGATGGGTATCAGGTCTCACCATGTGAAACGGAAAAGGAGGAAGAAGAGAAAAAAAATCGGGCAGTTGCCTCGAGTGGTGACGTATTGAGGCATGTCCCTTAACATATATATATATATATATATATATATATATATATATATATATATATATATATATATATATATATATAGTGGGCCCCACAGGAATTACGTGACGAATCCACTCCTCTCATCAGTTGCATTCAAACATGTTAGGGTATGGGCCAAAAAATGAGATAGATCCAGAGCTCTAGTGGGCCACACCATAGGAAATGGCGGGATTTAGTTCCCACCGTTTATAAAAAAACGGGTTGTTACATGTGGTCCAAAAATGAAGTATATCCAAATATCAAGTGGACCTCACCATGGGAAACAATGTGAATTGAAATTCTACCATCGAAAATTTAGTGGGGGCCACAGAACTTTTGGATCAATCTATTATTTGTTTATTTCCTCCATCCATGTCTGTGCGTTCTTATGAACATGTTAGAATTTAGATGACAAATAAACATCACCATGGACCTTAACAAGGTTTCAACAGTGGAAATCATTATTCCAATTGTTTCCAGTGGTGTAGTTCACTTGAGCTTTGGGCATGCTTCAATTTTCGGCTCAACCACTAAAATAAATTGGAAAAAGGACGGATGGCGTGTATAACCAAACACATTCATGGTAGGCCCAACTAAGTTTACTCAATCCGATTTCTATTTCCCATAAGAAGTATATGCGGCCTGATTTCTATTTCCCATAAGAAATATATACCAAAAAGCCCATATCCAGTCACCTTTGATTTGTCTTACACTAATAGGGGGGAAGAAGTTTAAAATTTTGCCAGGCCACCATGATATATGTGTATGATCCAAACCATCCATTCATTTTAACAGTTCAATTTAGGGCATGAAACGAGAATAGAGTCAATCCAAAGTGTAAGTGGACCACGACACAAGAAACAGGGCATTAAACACCCACCATTGAAAATTTCTTATGGGCCATACGAGTTTCGCATCAAGCTAATATTTTTTTTCCCTTCATCCATGTCTTTGTAATCACATGAACAGGTTAGATCACAGATACACATCAGTGTGAGATCCACGTATGACTTCACATTTCAATGATGGACGTCAATATCTTATTATTTTCTGCCGTGTGGTCCACCTGAGCTTATATTCTGCCTAGTTTTTATCATAAGCCCTAAAATGATCTTATAAAATAAATAGACGGCGTTGATTGATCACATACATCATAGTGGGACCCACAAATTTCCCTTACTCGTTTCCACCCATTCTTTGGAAAAGCAAATTTTGAAAATCCAGGTGTAATTATCTCAGTATTTACTCTCTTTAAAACAAAAGGGAATAAGTTATAATTATCAATTTACCACCGTTTGAAAACAAATATGCCCAGTAGCCTGGTGGACTACACCATAGGTCGAGTCGGATCGAATTACTAGCTAACCTGAACTCGACTCAATTGGAATTCACATCCAGCTGAGTCTCCTCGATCCGAACTCGACTATGGCATTCCATTTAGGTTGAATCAGATCCGACTCAGTCGAACGAGTTGGATCCGCCAGATTGAGTCAGATCCCCCAGATGGAGTCGGGTCCTGCCCAGCTCTATGTGCTAGTGCATAAAGGTCCAGCAGTTGGGCAAAAAGTGTGATCCAGATTTCTGCATCCACGGTGGTGATTCAACTGCTACTGTCTTCTTTGGTGTGGCTCACCCGAGATTCTTCTTCTCGGTGCTCATGCCCTAAAACGAGCTAGGCGGACAAAGCCAGTGAAACATGTGCATCATAGTGGGCCCACACAGCTTTTGCAGCACTGACGTCGGTACAAATCCCAGTACCATGGTGTAACTGTAAGCATGCCGTATACGTAACTGCCAGTAGTCCCATCTATGCCTGGCACGACATGATAGGACGTTGCCATGTACGACGTATGACTCGGGCCAATTATGCGGACGTGGATTTCCGGCTAAAGAAGTTACTGCACAAGGATGCGGGGTGGGGCCACCACCATTGTTTTTGGAAGATATAATCCGTTTTGCAAGGTAATTTTAGGACAGACTAAAGGAGGTGGATCCAAGGCCCAAGTGGGTCACACGAGAGGAAATAGTAGGAATTCAGTTCAAACGGTTGATACATTCTTATCATCATAAAAGCTTTATTTTAGACTAATTTTTTTATTTTTTTATTTTTTTATATTTTCACTTTATCCTATGGTAATAATCTTATAAAAGGTTTGGATGACATATAAACATCAAGTAGGAGCCCAAGAAGGTTTCAATGGTAGGTATTTTTTTCCCCAATTTCCCTCTTGTGTGGCCTACTTTAGTTTTGAATCAACTTCGTTTTTGGTCAATTTTCTTAAAATAAGCTCACCAAACGGATGAACGAAGTACATTTCTCAAAAACATGGTGGTGGGCCCCACACAACATTCTTGCCCAGTAACTTCTTGTGAATGGCTTTCACAGGAAATCGGGTTCTTGAGGCCTATAAACCTTAGGTTTCAACCGGTGATTTCATTCACCACAAAGAAACTTTAATTTCGAAACTAGACCTAGGGTTGTACAGATGAACCTAAAAGACCAAAATAGCAGCTGCCGAATAATAAAAAGCCACTTTTCTGAAAATAAGTTTCCGGTAGGCGAAAATTATAAAGGCACCGTGCGGACTCGTCCGTTCATCTAATTATTTTCAGGAAATCCGCGTCCCATGCACTTATGAACCGCTCATGTGGCGTGCTATGTGAAATTTTAAACCGAGGAAATTATGAAAGCCGCTGTCTCTAAGTCACGGGCCCAAAATTAGATTGGTCGAACGATCTTAACCTCTGATTCATTGACACTTGTTGAAATAAGAACATTGGATATTCTTCATTTCTAACCGTCCAATAAATGTCCACCAATCCAATGGCCATATAACCAAATAAGCTTTAAGCTTTTTTCTATTCAAATTACATCTAATCAAGAAGCCATAATTTGGACGGTTTATTATAAAAAAAAATTTATGCTATATATCCAATTTCGAAGTGATCTCTAGTGACCGAGTAGCATTCATCACTCTCTGGCAGAGTATTATATTCGTGGAAAACAAGGAGGAAGAGTTATATGATACTCCGGTTGAGCTTTACGCTTGGTACTCATGCACTCCGACGTGTCATGCGTGTAACTCAATTTAAACGGAAAACATTGGGTCCCACTTTTCAAAATCACATTATCATATTGATTGAACAATCCTAACCACTGAATCGTGGACATATTATCTGTTGAAATCGAACCATTGCCTTTTTCATTTCTAACCGTCCAATAAATATCTCCCAATCAGATAGTAAGATAATCGAATAAGCTTAATTTTTTATTCACGGTGCATCCAAGCTGTGATCCCATAATTTGGACAGTTTAATTTGACTTTATTGGCTTCCACACATGCAATTTCTGACTAGTTTCTAAGTGCCTGCGTATCATCCATCGTACAGTCAGAGTATCAAAGTTTTTTTTTTTTTTTAAATGGAAAATCAAAGCACTCCGGCCAATTGTCGCATGCACGGACTGCAGAGCAGGAAGCGGATTGGCTGGTGTACATACGTGTCGTGCGAAGACGAGCACTGACGCGGACGCGGATTTCCTGCCAAAGCCTTTCGCAGCGCAGGGAACCCAGGTGGGACCTGCAGTGATGTTTTTCAGGAATCTGCTCCGTCCATCCGTTTTGTTGGCTCATTTTAGTTAAAAGAACTAAAATCGAGAAGAATTCAAGACTCAAATGGGCCATACTAAAGGAAAAGGTATTTAGGGAAATTAATACCGTTGAAACCTCTCTGGGTTCGACAGTGATGTTTACATGCCATCCATACCGTTAATAATGTCATTCCTACTGGGATGAACTGAAAACACAAATATTAGAATGATAATAAATTTCTTTTGGCCCACAAATATTTCAACTGTGTACGTTCAATTATTCTGTTTTCAACCCACTTGAGTACTGTATACGGCTCATTTTTAGTCTCCAATCCTAAAAGGCACTAAAAAAACGGATGGACGGGGAGGATTTCTCACAAACATCGTAATGGCCCCACCTGGGATCCCAGTGCAGGAACTTCCTGCTAAAGGATTTCGCAGGCGCCGCGCTCCTCCAGCTTCGAGTTGTACGAACGGTTCAAAGGAGATCAAAGTTACAAGGCCCCACAGTGATGTAGTTATTATATCTACGCCGTTCATCTATTTTCAGAGATCATTTTAGAGCATTAGCAAAAAATGAATCATATCCAAAGATTATCTGGATCACACCAAAAATAGGAGCGGAGATAATGATTTTCACTGTTAAAAATTTTGTAGGGCCACCATAACATTTATTTTCCATCCAATCTGTTCATAAGGTTAAAAAAAACCTGAATGAAGGGGAAAAATAAATTTCATATTGATCTAAAACTTATGTGACAACAAAAAGGGTTTCAATGGTAGATGTTCAATCCTGCACTTCTTTTTTTCAGTGTGGTCCACTTGATGGTTATATTTGTCTTATTTTTCGTTTCAAAACTTAAGACGATCTCTCCATATGTATGGACGGTTTGGATATAATACGTACCTCATGATCAGACTCAAAGAAGTGTGAGGTACACCCGGCCAATCGGCTTCCGGTAGAGCAGGACCCGCCGGAAGCGGATTAGATACTAACAGGTTGAGTAGCGAGACTTCTACTGAAGTGACGTCACCAACTTTTACGGGTTCCACCCTAAAAAATTTTTGTTATCCACACCGTTCATCCATTCGGAGAGATCATATTAAGGTATAAAACAAAGAATGAGTAAGATCATATTTAGTGGACCTCATCATAGAAAAAAGTGAGGAGAGTGACGCCACTGTTAAACAGCTCTAAAGGCTACAAAAGTTTTAGATAAAGCTGACATTTTTGTTTTCCCTTCTTTCATGTCTGATTTAACACATGAACAGGTTAGATCTCAAATAAACATCATGGTGGACCTTGGAAGGTTTCAAGGGTGGGCGTCACTCTCTCCACTGTTTTGTTTTCTGTGTTGGGTCCATTCAAGCCTTGGATCTGCCTCGTTCTTTAGATCATGCCCTAAAATGATCTCTCAAAATGTATGGACGGTGTGGATACAAAACATAGATCATTCTGGGGCCACGTAGCTTGGTGACGTCACTTCAGTAGGGAGTATCGTTGCTCAACCTGTCAGTAGCTAATCCGCGTCCGACAGAGCATGACATATGCATGCACATGCCCAGCACACATGTGGCATGAGTATACAGACATCCAAACCGTCCGAACTGTGGGTTCCAAAGTAGAGGAACATAAGCGTGAAATCCAAACTGAACGGGTGATCACGTCCATTTATTAGGTGGCTACCAAACAACGGTTCAAAATGAGAGAATGTCCATTGATTGGGCCGTGAGGATTATTCCCGTGTGATTTGTGGGCTATATCACACGGATCTCGGCCCTTAATTACGACGGTTTATATTGAGGAATATGCTCGTCAGTCTACTGTAGGACTGTAAAATGTAAATGCGTGTGACATGCAATAGGCAGGCTTTTGGATAGCTGACCGCTATGGCTACTGGCGGGAGTGGTAACCCAAATCATACTCTCAACGCATGATGCAAGAAATCGATATGTTTCCAAATGGGCCACATCTGGCACGTGCCAGGGTTCAAAAATCAGGCTATTTTTATCATCAGGCGGGCAGCAAGTGTTAGTTGAATCTAGACCGTTCATGGACAATTTTCAAACTTTCCATCGTTTTGGATACACGAATGGCCCACCTAATGGATGATTTTTGAGCCATGCCCATTACATACTTTGTAGGGCTCCCCGTGATATTTGTGTTAGATCCATTCCGTCCATCAATTGCATCATCTTATCGTCTCATTTTAGGACATAAATTCAAAACCGCTCGAGTTGAAAGGGCTACAAGAAATTGGGGCAAGGGAGACACCCACCCAAAATGAGAAACCTTCCTGCAATCCACGGTGATATGTAGATGTCATCCAACCCGTTCATAAGGTGATTCTCAACTGGATGAAAGTAAAATGACTTACTAAAGTTTGAACACCATTGAGATTTGTGGGTTTTTGCAAAATAAAAAATAAAAAATCAAATATTTTAAAAATCTGAGATTTTGCCGTCAAAATTTCGAATAAAAAAGTGGGGTGTGTACTTTTGTCCCATATAAAAAATAAAAGGAAGAAAATTATGGTTTATATGAGAATGTTTGTATAGTATTCTTACTTAGAGCTTTGGAGATTGTGACACATGCTTGCTCGGGCATGGGCGAGTGCGTGGGCAGTGTGATTGTAGTGGTGCTAGTTAGCGTACTTTGTACTTCTAGCCGTTTCTGAAAACAATTAGCTGCCTTGAAAGCCATAACAATCTGAAAACAGACGGGCCATGATGGTCACTTCCGACGATAAAAAACGATTGAAATTAATTATCAATGGTCAAAAACGTTTTTCAAACGTTCTGAACCATTAATGGTCACCTAGCAACAGTCCACTCTCTAGTGCCTATATAAATTGAACCATTCCGGTCCAAATTTCATCATTTCAAACTCACATCTTTCCTCATCCATTAGATCCTCTGGATTGCATCTCCATTTTAGAATACTGTTAACAAATTATCGTTTTGACATGATTGTTGAACGCAAAATCCAAAGATGCTTGTTTTTATCCTGGAAACAATTCGTTTGTAACCTATCAATAATTTGATAAGGGGGTGAATCGCCCTTTAAGGACATCATATGTTTTACGTGATTTAGCCTAGTGAAAGAAAATAATTTATTTTATTTTATTTTATTTTTTGATATTTTCACCACATTTTTCCGACACACACTAGGATGGGCATTTATCCTCGTTAAGTCCACCTCCGCCTTTAGATCTTTCTAGTGCTTGGACTAGGGAGGATTGTCAATTTATCACTTACAAAAGATCCTTGTGATGTGAGAGTAGGGTTTAGAGAGCTACTCTACTCTCAAGAGTTAGGTGGAAAAGGGACCTCCACGGGTGCATATTTCGTTCGACCTCTCACTGTCGTGTGGTGTGGTGGAATTTGATTGGTTTTTACTAATATAGGCAAAATGAAATTTCTAATAAGAGAAAAATCTGTCATGACTTCGTAAATGGTGAGAATTAAATCCCTTTATTTGGAAATGCCTGTAGAAAGGACCCCAAGGTCCATTCAGGATTGTGAGGCTCACCTTAATATGTGCTTTTTATTCAGGCCGTTCATCTATTTCACTAGCTCGTATTTAGGACATGAGCCAAAAAGAGAAGTAGATTTAAATCTTAGGTGGACCACATCTAAGGAAACATTGTGATTGGATGCCCATCATTAAAAACTTATTAAGGCTACAAAATTTTTGGATCTAACTGATTTTTGTGTTATCCTCTCATCCAGGTCCATACAGCTATATTTACATGTTAAATGACAATCAAACATCAGGGTGAGCCTTAGGGCTCGTTTGCAAGCGTGGATTTGAAATCCTCCTATTGTAAAATTAATTTTAATTCAAACGTAACTATGCATGGTATATTCACAAGGGTTTGAATTTAATTAGTAAATCAACTTAATATTTCTAATTAGTCAATGCATATAATATTTGACACAATGACAGTGATAAGCCCGCTGAAATATATACTTTGCCCGAAAATGATGAAATTCAAAGTCTCGAATGGTCACAAGCACAAGATCATGTCCGAGTGACTAACCAATTTAACCGTTGATTTAAATGGACAATGTTTGAACGGCATTGATCATCATATTAAAGCAATTACAGTGATGCAATTGATAATCTAGTTGTCTTGGGATATCATTAGTGGGACATGTGCCCAATAGTTTAATAGTCCACTGACACCCATATTACATTTATGACTCTTGTAAAGATTTTAGATGTAATCCAAGCTGTTACCATGGATTTCAAATCTCCTGAATTTGAAACTCCTAGTTACTTTATGGTGCCAAACAACCAGGAGGTTTGAAATCCCCTCCAATCCCCCCAAATCCATAGTGCCAAACTACCTTTTAAGAAGTTTGTTTGTTTTTTTATTTTTTATGTCGGTCATGTAATCACCATAGGTTTATATAGTGTGGTCCACTTGAGAATTAGATCTACATTTTTTTAGATTCATGCACTAAAATAAGCTGGCAAATGAATAAGTGAGTAAGTTAAGACGTCGCATCATTTCATTGGAGCTATGGACTCATGGCATAGAGAGGCCCACCAACTTTTAAGAGGTTGTCTAACCCTATGGCCGTGTTTGATGGGCCAATGAAATGTCACAAGAGGGTAAGTTAGGATGCAGCTTGAACATTGAGGTCGTGATATTGATTCCAGAGTGGGGTGTGGCTGACAGTGATGTGTGTACTAACATGCTAACCAAAAAACAAAAAGGTGCGGCTTACATTAATCATTGGACCCTTGATAAGGAGGGCCCACCAGCTTTTAAGAGGTTGTCCAATCTTGTAACTGCAACACTGTCTGAATTATTTAATTTTGGTAAACTAGTCCAATCAAATCTCACCACATTGAATGAAGGGCAATTCACATCTCTCCATGATGTGTTGTTCCTTAAAATCATAGTTGCAGGAGATCCCCACCGTTCATCAGGTCAATGGAACCATTTGTCATTCTTAGCATGAATACATGTTCCTAATAACAACGCTTGAGCGAGGATATAAGCCGTCCACATGGTATGACCTTGAATACAATCACACAATCACCTAGGTAGCAGGGCCCACTGATTATAGGGTCAAAATTTTAGTCACACATAGGGTGGACCCACAAGGAGCCTTTAATTGTGTGGGATCGATGAATGGCTCTGATGACACACAACAACATTCCCAACCCAAGTGTGGATTGGGTATCACCCCCATTAGGACCTAGTGAGGGACGGACGGTCCTGGCAAGGGCTCTTTAGGGTCCACCGTGATGTATGTTTTTTTGATGTAGAGCAGGTTGCCGACAGTTTCATGGTCAAGATGGATCAAAAAATGCCTGGTCGACAATAGAAGTGATCTGAACCGTCAGACCTTAAATTGGTTGTATCTCGCATTCCATAATGAGTTATCGGACATAAAATATATGAGTTATTGGCTATCTCGCAAGCTGGATTTGCGAAATGCCATCAGATCGACGGTCGTTTCCCTAAGTTTTAGTTTGATTATAACTCTTCATCTGTTGGGTTTTAGGAGTTGCCCCTAACATGAAAAGTGTTTAGAAAATTTAGGAGAATAATGTGGCTTAACCACGTCGTACACTTACAATAAATACGTTATGAATTTTAAGGAGTTTTAGTTGTAGTTTAATTCCAAAATTTCTTCTCATACTTGGTATCCCTATTTAAAGGGTTGTAAATATGTTTTTAATCATCAATCAATTAAAGTACAAATTTTATAGAATTTATTTTCTACTTTCCTTACGTTTTCCTCATGGATTCAAGAAGTCTATGTGAGGAGTCCATAGAAGCTCCATGGATTCGAAGTAGATACCCTTGAGGAAGACAGTGATCAGCCTCGTCGTATTCATCCGCATGTCAATTTTATTTGGGCGGTCTATAAACCATTTTTAGGCAAGAGCACAAAACGAGGCAAGTTTAAGTTTCGAGTGGACCACAAGAAGCAATGATGAGAATGAAGCTTGCTGCCAAAACCTTTCTAGGACCTACATTGATGTTTATTTAATTAAAACTTATCACAAGGTCACGTCACATGACATGGATGAAGGGAAAACCTAAATATCAGCTTGATCCAAAACTTCAGTGCCACAATGAGTTTTCAATGGTAGTCGTTCAATCCTCACTGCTTATTCTGATTAAAATGTGGACACATATTGCATCCTACCCCTGCTCATCTCCAGGTGGGAACTGAGCTTTGAGTGGACACCGTGATATTTGAGTCTTATCCACATTATTCATTCAATTTTTGTATAATGGGGTTAAATTCCTATCGTTGAAAACTCTTCACGGAGGCTCGCAAATAAACTTCACGGTACGCCCTATCAAAGTTTCAACCATGAGAATCATTATCACCGCTGCTTCCTATGGTGTGGTCCACTTCAGACTTGGATCTGCCTCATTTTTGGACTTATCCCCTAGACTCTGTAGGGTCCAGTGTGATTTATACATTTTATCTACTTCGTTCATCCATTTTAAAAGATAATTTGATGGCTTGAGCCTAAAAATAAAATATATCCAAATATCAAGTGCACCTCACCAAGGGAAACAGTGTGAATTGAAATTCTACCATTGAAAATTTCTTGGGGCCCACAGAATTTTTGAATCAAGCCGATATTTGTGTTTTCCCTTCATCTATGTCTGTGTGATCTTATGAACAGTTTGGATGACAAATAAACATCAGTGTGGGCGCTAGAAAGGTTTCAACAGTGGAAGTCATTATTCCCACTGTTTCCTTTGGTGTGGTCCACTTGAGATTTGGGCATACTGTATTTTGGACTCAACCACTAAAATTATCTGGAAAAACGGATGGACGGCGTGGATAACCCGCGTAAATTAATAATAGGCCTAGCTGAGTTTACTCAGTACGATCGTACTGACTAACTCGGTACGCAATCTTATTTCCAGTACCTAACCCGCGACTACAAATCCTCTTCACATCGAAGAGCCACATTGCCTCTGGTTTTGGATTCCACGTAAGCTTCGTCAGTGTCCTTGAGTTCTGACTCTGCACATACAAATAAATAAGTGATGTGGATATAAAACACATACATTATAGCAGACCCCACAGTCAGTTAATCCACCGGCATTGGTGGTTTAATATCAAATCGAATCCAATCTAGAATAGGTAGTAATATAATTAGATGGGTAAGTTAAGACGCGGCGTCATTTCATTAGACCTATAGACTCATGACATAGAGAGGCCAGCCAACTTTTAAGAGGTTGTCCAATCTTATAACTGCAACTCTATCTGAATTATTTAATTCTGGTAAACTAGTGCAATCACATTAAATCAAGGGCAATCCATATCTCTTCATAATGTGTTGTTCCCTGAAGTCATAGTTGCAGGAGATTCCCACCGTTCATCAGGTCAATGGGACCATTTGTCATTCTTCGCATGAATACATGTTTCTAATAATAACGCTCCAGCGAGGATATAAGCCGTCCACATGGTATGACCTTGAATACAATCACACAATCGTAGCAGGCCCCACTGATTATAGGGTCAAAATTTTAGGCACACATAGGGTGGACCCACACGGAGCCTTTAATTGCGTGGGATTGATGAATGGCTCGGATGACACGTGGCAACATTCCCAACCCGGGTGTGGATTGGGTATCACCCCCATTAGGACCAGTGAGGGACGGACAGTTCTGGTAGGGGCTCTTTGGGGTCCACCATGATGTATGCGTTTTTGTTTTGTTTTGTTTTGTTTTGCTTTGTTTTGTTTTTTAAATTTTTACGTAGAGCGGGTCGTGGACAATTTGATGGCCAAGATGGATCGGAAAAGGCCCGGTCAACGACAGAAGTGATTTCGACCGTTAGACCTTAAATCAGGCGTATCTTGCAATCCAGATCGAGTTATCGGATGTAAAATATATGAGTTATCGGTGTATCTCATAGAGCTGTACACAAGCAGAGTTAGCTCGGTAACTCGCTTAACTCGGCTCGAAAAAGCTCGACTCGACTCAGATCGAAACTCTGTTTGAACTGAGTCGAGCCATTTTTTGGGAGCTCAGAACATTTTAAGTCGAGTCCAAGCTGCACCTAACTCAACTCGGCTCAACTCGGTATTGAGCTTGACTCAACTCGACTTGGCTCGGATCGAGTTTTAAGTGCTTATATAAGGTTTTAAAATAAAAACCTTCATTAGCCCGACCCTAACCCATTTCGCCCAACCCAACAACCCTAACCAAGCGAGCGTCCAACGCCTATATCACCCGACCCTAAGCCATTTCTCCCTCCCTTTCGCCCAAATCGGCTGTCTGTTCGCCCAATACTCTCGCCATTCTCTACCGCTCGACAAAATTCCTCCTTCCAGCGTCTGTCCGAATGACCTCTTCTCCTAAAGTGAGTCCTCTCCTCTTTTCATTTTTTTTGGCGAGTAGCGTCCATTTAAGTAGCGGAACCCATCCGACCAATGACCACTAGCCGGGTGGCTCTGGTACAATCGGACGAACCTTAATTTGGTTTGGTCGGACGAACCTATCTGACCATCGACCACTGACCGGACGAACCTCAGTGCATGGGGCCCGAACCCATTCGAACCCATCCGACTAGCTACCATTGGTAGGACGAACGGTGCTTCGGCACAATCGAGAGTTCATATGAACTCGACTCGAATTGGACCGAGCTGCTGGCCGAGTCGAACACGAGTTGTTGTTCCAAACTCGAAGGCCGAACCAAGCCGAGCACGAGCTGAGACTCAAGCTGTCCGAGTCAAGCATGAGTTGGGCAAAGCTCGGGTTGGCTCGACTTATGAACACCTCTAGTATCTCGCAAGCCATATTTGCAAAATGCCACCAGATCGAGGGTCGTTTACCTTTTTTAATTCCGTTTTTACTATAAATAGTAAGTTTTAGTTTAATTATAACTCTTTATCCATTGGGCTTTAGGAGTTGCGCTAATCATGAAAAGTGTTTAGAAAATTTAGGAGAATAACATGGTTGAGCCAACACTTGCTATAAATAGTAAATTTACTATTTATAGAAAGTTACGAATTTTAAGGAGTTTTAATTGTAGTTTAATTCAGAAATTTCTTCCAAGGCTTGGTATCTCTATTTATATCTATTTAATCATCCATCAATCAAATTATGAATTTTAAAGAATTTATTTTTTATTTTCCTTGTTCTTTCCTTGTGGATTCGATAAGGCATTTGTGAGGAGTCCATGAAAACTTCATGAATTCAGAGTAGTTATCCTTGAGGAAGATGGTGATTGACCACATAACGTTTGTCCGTGCATCAATTTTATTCAGGAATCCTAAACCATTTTAAGGCACGAGCACAAAACGAGGCATGTTTAAATTTTGACTAGACCACAGGGAAGCAATGATGACAACGAAGCTTACCCTTGAAACCTTCTTACGACCCACATGATGTCTATTTGATTAAAACTGATTAAAAAGTCAGACAACCTCGTCTAAGGGAAAACCTAAATATCAGCTTGATCCAAAACTTCAGTGGCCTGATAAGTTTTTAATGGTAGTCGTTCAATCAAAGCGGACACCATGATGTATGAGTCACCATTCATCCTTTTTTTTTTTTTTTTTTTTTCATATCATTATATGGCATAAGACCAAAAATGAGTCAGATCCAAAGTTCAAGTGGACTACACAATGGCGTTAAATTCTTACAGTTGAAAACTTAGAGGTGATGGGTTATTTTGACCCATCTTCGACTGGTCGAAGGTTCAAGTCGAAAACTTCGACTCAAAGTCCAACGAGTAATTTTGCTATTATTTTTTTCTTGTAGCAGGATGGTGAAGGAATCTTCGATGTCGGTCGAAGGGGACCTACGACTAGTTGAAGGGATGTCTCACTAGTCGAAGGTTACGATTTGTTATGATTTGAGTCCTTTGCCCATGGGATGCGGAAAGGAGTTTTCCAAACTATAAAAGGGGTTTCTGGGTTTTTCTAGGTATCCAAAAATAGCAAGATAAATATGCGAAGGATAAAGGGTTTATATATATATATATATATATATATATATATATATTTCATATCATGCGTGAGCATGAAGATTATAACGTTCTACTTCATAATGAGTTGAGATCCAAGGTTCTCTTTGAGTGGACGTAAAAACACTGGTGTGTGATTGATGCTTTGATTTATTTCATTGCTTTATTATCCATAATTCTGGTTTGTTTCGGGAGGCTAGATCCTGAGGTTTGTGCAAGGCATCTCAACAAGAGGATGGCAAATAAACATGATCACGGTGGGCCCACGAAAGTTTCAACGGTGAGAATCATTATCACCGATGCTTCCTGTGGTGTGGTCCACTTGAGCCTTGGATCTGCCTCATTTTTTAGCTCGCATTGTAAAATGATACGAAATAATAGATGGACGGTGTGGATAAGATCGATACATCACGGTGGCCACTCAAAGCTCCTGCCCGTTCTCAGCTAGAGACGGTCTGGGGTAGGACGCAATCCGCACCACGGAGCATCTGGCAAGACCGTCCGTCTCGAGTTGTGCGTCCTGGTGGACGCCGCGCATCTCCATCCCATTCGCGCGAGTAGGACTTATACTTCTACTCGCGCGACTACAAATCTCTTCACATCGAAGAGCTACATTGCCTCTGGTTTTGGATTCTACATAAGCTTCGTCAGTCTCCTTCAGTTCTGACTCTGAACATACAAACTAAAAAAAGGAAAAGAAAGAAAAAATAAGAAGAAGGAAGAAGAGGAGAAATGGATTTGAATACATGAGCTGTTTGTGAATTTGCCAACTTACTCGAACCATGTTGGATTCTGTCGTCTCTGGGGTCTCATCCAGACCATTGATAAATGGGCATTTTGGTCCCATTTTATCTACACTTCCTAAAGGTAATGGGATTACAATCTTGTGCTTCTTTTCCAATTTCTAGCTGTTGGTATCTTTTATTTTTTTAATTTTTTTTATATTTTTTATTTTTTTTAAAAAATTTTTCGGAATGATATTTGTAAACTGTGATTTTGATGCGCACGCAGTATTATCTGATGTTGGTTTTGGAGTATGGTCCTGAAACTGTAGTGTTTTATTACCAAAAGTGGCAAGAAGGGTGTGTGCATCCAAAGGAGAGGACGTGGATGATAGTTCTTCATTTCTTTCTTTGTGAGATTCCTCACCTAAGTTGGATTGAAACCTTGCTTCCTTTTTTTTTTTTTTTTTTGAGAAATGCTCCAGTTCCAGTGCTCTCAGAGAGCACTATTAACTGTAGTGCTCCAAGTTGCATCTTTTCACCTGGACAATCCAATTGTTCGATCTGAACTGTCTATTAATTCCAGAACACATTTCATGGACTGCTTGGCAAAAATCACAATGATCGGATGGATGGTCCAACACTGATGTAGGACAAGTCAATGACCATCTTATGGACGGTCAGGATTGAAAGAAAATCGTGCCAGAAAGTTCGATGTAGGTAGCACGCAGTATATCTTCTGATGGGCCATAACACTTCATGACTGGTTATCTGTTTCACACATATAATATGTCGTTCGAAAGCTATGGACAAGCTCTATTGTTAGTGTGGTTTCTCCAGCCACGCATGTGCTTGTCTTGCTATGCGCAGGCGATGTGAGTCTGGTCCAAACCGTGATCACTGCTGACCCGTCGTAGAGATAGAGCGGTGTTTGGTCAATCGACTACGGTCTATTCAGCCAACAATATTGCACTCATTTTTAACCAGACGATTTGTGGAGGCTAGGGGTCCCCCTCCAATGAGCTCCTTTTGCTTTGTCAATCAATGACTTGCGAAGGTGCAACAATTGTATGATTGAATGGGTAGAGGGAGATGGAAATGGATGTGGATTCCAAGCTTGATCAGTTATAGTCTCTTACCACTAAGGCAGGAATGCCAGCCTTGTCTGAGAGCAGCAACAATAGCATGTTGGTGAGCGGGGCGATGGCAATACCAAGGATTACAATAGCTAATGTCAGCCTAGCATATGAGCATAGGCGGACGGGTCCTAGAGCTAACAGTCTTCCTTCAGATTTGGCGTGTAGGCACAGATGGAAGGGAATTGCAGTTACTAGATTAAAACTGTGAGTCGGTCCAACGTGGCCGCAGGGACGGACTGATGCTACTCCTAATCTAATGGTCCTCGATTGACGAGCGGTGGATGGACTAAGCTAGGATGCTACGCTAAGATAATCATTAGCATTCCGCTGGTAAAGGGTTTGTGTTTGGATTGAGGATTAGATTTTGATTCATGTGATCTCCGTATTTGCGCCTACTATTTATAACTTCTCCTGCTAAGGGTTGAAGATAACTGATGGCCCACGTGGCGCCTCTGCGTGTAACTAGTTAGGAAAGAGCGGTTGTCCTTCTCTCGATTGTGGCTTGCCTCAGTCGAACGTGCTTCAGCGCTAACGCGTCCATAACGGCTGTTCAGCCTTATCCGGAGATTGTCTGGCTGACATGGCATCCGAGGATTCTATCTGCTTTTTAGATACTTGGTGTACAAGCTAGACATGTTGTACATGCCACGTGGCATAATCTGTGCTGTTAATTTGATTTATCAAAATTTAGTATAAACATCTATGTTCTAGACAATGCCAAAGGCAATTGGCCTTGAATGGTTTTGCAGAATTAGGTCATTTTAGGGGTTAATTTTGAGTTTTATGTCAATATTTACTATTTTTAGTAACGATTTTTGGAGCGTTTTGGGGTTTGAAGAAGTCCAACTATTTGAAGTCCTTGTTTGAGTAATCTGGAAGAGTTTGAAAACTTGTTTGAGTCATCTGGAAGAGTTTAAAGTCCTTGTTTGAGTCAGTCTAAAATTCGTTTACTATTTTATTAGGAAAATTATAAATTATATGAAAGGCTATGTAAATAGACTTGATTCATATTTCTCAATAATATTCTCTCTTTTGGAGTTTTTTTTTTTTTTTTTTTGCCTTGTAGATTCAAGGTTCCTTGTGGATTCGAGGTTTATCATTGAGGAAGAAGATGATGATCTCTTCCTCCCCCTTTTATGCCACGCACTGGCTACGCCAAACGCATCCCTGATTCAGCCTTATTTTCTATAGCCATCCTTTTCCAAGCCATGAATGGGATGAATTTAGTTGCCTACCAAAAGTGATTCTTTAGAATCAAAACCAATCCATGATGGGCCTAACAAATAGAGAGATCAAATTATTGATTGGACCTGTTTTTGTATAAACAATCTTGACCATCTGCAATAAAGAACACTAATTAGATGGTTAATATTTGATGTTTGCATGGTAGTCCTTGTAATGTGCATTGGACCTAATGTACAATCTTGATCAATGGATTGGATTGTCTAAGTGTCCCAATGCAAGTAGGAGCACTGAAGCATTTCTCTCTCTCTCTCTCTCTCTCTCTCTCTCTCTCACTCTCTAGTCCCGATGTCTGTTTTCTTAGTGTGATGGAATTTTGTTTCCTTATCCGAGTATCTCTTTTTTGGGGGAATTTTATGATTCTTTATTGGTGGGTGTGTACAATGAACTTGGTTTCTTCAATTTGTATAATTGGGCTTGGTTTATTTATTTATTTATTTATGTGATCTAAGATCTTTGGTTTGATGGGCTAACCCTTGGATGGAACATGATTTGAAAATCTCCCAGTCTGGAAGATCCTCTCTCTTGAATCTTGGGCTTTTTTTTGTTGCACATCGAATGTGGATTGTTGGTCCAACGTTGCATTTTTTTCGCTTGTCTACTTACAGGCCACTGATCATGGGGTTATGATTGTTTCATCGAGGAGCTTTCCACTAATCATAGTTAGTGTTTTAAATATCAACGATATTGGCCGATATATCCCACGATATATCTTGTATCCCACCTGTGCGATATGAAACGCACAAATAGTACCGATATATAATCCAGAGAGCATTTTCAATTTTCAATCCTTTTTTTGTTGAAATTATGTTAAATCAATGTCAAATGGTTATAATTCCATTGGTTCTTTATGTTTTGCATAAAAAATCATAGAGTTGGAGGCTTGGAGCTTTGATTTCGATATCCATTGGTTCTTCATGTTTTGTATGCTTTTTTTTTTTCAAAATTTTCTTTCAACCAGCTGTCAATTGAGACTAATTTTGAAGTATTTAGGAATATTTGATGAAATGATTATCGCAAACACTCTAATTTCAAAATTTGAGTGTTGGTGGTTTGATTTTGGGAAAATTTGAAATTTCCCTAATTTTCCCAAATTGCTTGCAATGTTGCAATCCAAACATGAAATCTAGCATGTATGAGGGTTGATGTACTGATTTGTTAAGTCTTTGTCAATTTTCAAAAAATAAAAATCATTTTTAATTAAAAATTATTAAAAAATATTTTTTTTGTCAAAATTTCCCTTCAACCAACTGTCAATTGAGACTAATTTCGAAGTATTTAGGAGTATTTGATGAAATGATCATCACATACACTCTAAATGTGATGCATTCAATTTGAATGTAGTTGTATTAATTTAGTCATACATTGCATAGCTTAGGACTCTATACAAAGGAAACCTATTATGTGCACTTCTTTTTTGAGATGTTATGATTTAAAAGTGTGTATTAAGGTATTTTTTAGCAATCCCTGAAGTTTCATCGAAAAATTCAACCATTTTCCCAATGTTTCACCATGTTTCCCAAAAAGTGTGATAAATTACCTGATACAAACGATATATCCCGTGCGATAATCGATACGTATTTGTATCCTAAGGATGTGATACGTAACACGATACCAATATTTTGAACACTGGTTTGAGGTTACCTATTCGAATTTTGTTTCAAGCACATTTAAAAAATTTTAAACGTCAAACAGTTGACTGGGAGAGTGAATCGGTTAGGTCATGCCAAGTCGGATTGAGTTGACTTGACGAGTCTTGTTGAGTCCCGACTGAGTCAGGGTCTCCAGCGTGTTTCTAAGAGACTTGGCTCGAAATCTCGTTGAATTGACCTGGGTGAGTTTTGAGTCAACCCACCGAGTTTTTAGAATTATGGTAAGGGAAAGATCTCTATCGATGAGCATGGAAATAGAACAATACATCATCATCATCATCATCATCATCTAAGCCTTATCCCAACTAATTGGGTTTGTACATGAATCCTTTTCTGCCATTCCACTCTATCAAGGGCCATAATTTCAATTAGACCACAGGTCATGAAGTCTTTTCTTACTACATCCATCCAAGTCCTTTTGGGCCTTTCCCTTGCCCTTTAAGAGACTTCAACTTGTACCAACTCATCTTTTGTGTGGCTGCTAGGAAGGAAGAGGATCCTCACCATAGACAATTTGCAGAGAAGGGCCACAAATTCTCCCTAATATATGTTTAATTTGTATGGAGGATGGAGACTTGATAGATCATCTTTTCATCCATTGCTCCTTTGCTGCTAAGGTGTGGGGTCACTTTTTGGCTTCGTTTAACATGGCTAGGGTGATGCCGAGATCCGTGGAGGATTTGCTATGGGCGTGGCATGGCGGAGGAGTTGGTAGGGATGGGGAAATTAAGTGGAGGCTTACTCTTATGGCAGCGATGTGGTCTATTTGGGGGGCTAGGAATCAGCGTTGTTTCCAAAATCATGGTTTGGAGCGCGAGGAGGTGATTTTGAGGGTTATAGCTCTTGTGGGGGATTGGGCTATCTTTGTTCAGTCGGCTTAGGCTGGCTATCTTGTTTGGTGGTTTGTTTGAGTTTTTGGTTTGTTTGTTTTCTTTCCTCGCCCTGCGAGCTTTTCTAATAAATTGGTTGTTACCTCTCATAAAAAAAAAAATTTGTACCAACTCACTCCTTCGAATCGGTGCAGTCCTTGGTCTTCGTTGCAATTGACCAAAACATCTAAGTCTACTTTCTCTCGTCTTGTTTCCTATAGCTGCTACTCCTAAATTCCCTCCAATAATTCATTTTTGATTCTATCCTTGTCTTGCCACACACCCATCTCAATATCCCCATTTCAGCTACACTCATCCTATGAACATGTTGTCTCTCAATTGCCCCACATTTTGTCCCATAAAGCACAGCAAATAGAATGATAAATTTTGCAGAGTCAAAACCAATTGCGGTCTCGCTCGATTTTCTACTCTTGAATCTGAAAACAAGAAGCAATTTCTTTTATACTAAAACATGACATATCATATGCATCTCAGAAGTCACATCTAATTCTGGTCACCTCTAGTTACAATCTGAGTGTTTCAATCTCTCGTACTGATAAGTTATTTTGTACCAGTTCAAGTTTCAAATTGCAGATCATGCGGTATTGTAGGCAGATACCGCATCGGAGTGTTACACAGAAGTCTCTCAAATCATCACATCAAAAGCACTGATGGAAAAGCTGCAATTTATCGGACGTCTCGCAGGCAGAGTCATGTGAATGCCACATCAGGGCATCCTCTAGAATCTGAACCTGAAGCTTTTAGTTCCAAGGGCTCTTGGAAAACTTCTTTAGATGTTTTCTACCGGTTCTCGCGGCCCCACACGGTGATAGGCACTGTAAGTTTCTAGTGTTTCTGATAAAGGCAGTGTCATAAACTTCCCTGAAATGTTGATTTCTTTCGTTGGTTACTCGAAATTTTATTGAGAAAGAAAGAAAGGAACTATAAAAAGAAAGAAAGGAAGGAACTGTAAAAAGAAAGAAAGGAAGGAACTATAAAAGGAATGGTTACATCATACAGTGAGTTGAATCAGAGTTCTCCATCAGGAGAAATGTGAAGAAACAACGACCTCACATTTATCTTGATTTAACTAAGAGAAATGTGAAACCGACTCTTAAGAGTAGCCTGTTGCAAATGTGGCATATGTGGACAGTGGGAGATATCAGATCTGTCCATCGGGGGAGCTCTGCTGTGCATGTGCTGTGGCCTGGAATCAAGCTGGTCTTGTCACGGTGGGACGCAAGAGAAATGGACAGTTGCGAAGATTCGACCTATGGTCAACGTTCAACGTACACTTGTTGCCCATGTTCAACATACGCTTGTTGCCCATATGAGTACTTAAACGTCTTGGTTTCTGGACCATGACATATACATGGCAGGGTCCACCTGATGAATGGCCTGGATTTTGCACATGTGAAACAAATTGGCATGTGTAGGAAGAGTAGGATTCAAAATCCTTTGCCCCAAAGTAGGCATGATAAAGCTATGCCTGTACTATGCTAGTAGTCTCTCTCTCTAGATATGAAAACCAAACTTACAGACCTGTGCTTGAACAGACAATGAGTATAATCTCGGTTTCTTTACTTGCTGTGGAAAGCATCTCCGATCTTTCTCCGTTGTTTCTCACTGGGCTTTTGGAGGTAATGCCCTGAACAGTTTTCAGTTCTGAGTATGTATACATTTGATTGTATCTCGTGTGGTTGTATTGTTTTGATTCTTGTTAGTCAATGTTTGCAGGCTTTGGTGCCTGCGCTTTTCATGAATGTTTACATTGTTGGATTAAATCAACTGTTTGACATTGAAATAGACAAGGTACTCCTGTATGGATGCTTTTGCCATGCTTTGTAGATCATACTCTCTACACTGGAATCTTGCATAGAAGGAAGAACTTAGAGGGGAATTTTTTTCCCTCGATTGCGAGACCTGTCTCTTACTTTAGAGGTGTTATATGATGCTTGATTGGGAGAAACAATATGGATTTGTTCGACCTGGAAGTAGCAGTGGTTGGTCCACATTTCTGTAGTTTAAGCTTCATCTGGTGGGACCTATCAGTGGATGATGGGATATTCTTCAATATCTCCCCTATCAGATGATTCTAGGCATGAGATTGGTTGCTTACAAATGGACAGTTATGGAGAATCCACATTTAACAGGGCCCCAATTGGATTGTTAGGATCATGAGATGAGGGAGATTATTGGGGCATCTCCCATCCACAATGGCTCATCACGTGAATGCTTTTGGTCACCAAAAGGTGGGCGCCACATGTATACTTCGTTGAATCGAACATCATACATTGCCTCAATTCACCTTGTACTGTTTATTTTCTGTCCTTCAGTTCTATATCTCTTTTCTTCATGAGCTCTAGTAGTAAATAATTATTGCATTCTTTCTTTCAGGTTAACAAACCAAATCTTCCACTTGCATCGGGGGAATATTCTGTCAAGACTGGCATTTTAATTGTCTTGTCCTTTGCTGTTTTGGTATGTTGGAGCAAGAAGTGTGCGGTTACGCAGTCTATTTAAATAATTTTTTGATTCAGTTCTTTGTTAGTCTACCAAAAAATGCTTGTTTCAATCAATGCTTTCTTATGCAAAGTGTTCAGACAACACAATAAATTAACTTTACATACTGCCTAAGACCATGTTTGGAAACCATGGCAGGGGTTTCCTTTGATGTGATGATTGTTTGGAAAGCAAAGGAAGGTTGGATTCCACCCAAGAATCATTATTCTTTTCCATAATTTGGATTCTTGTCACAAGAAGCTAGGTAAGTATTGTGAGAGGAATATGAATTTCCACTTGCTATCCAAACCATAACTCAAAATTGGAATCTATGTTTGAATAGTTTGCATGGAAATCATCATTGGATAATTAGTAAGGTTTTCGTTTCTTTTTCCTTAGATTCTACGTATTGAAACATGCTCTAAGAGTTAGTAAAATGGAAAAAAGGAACTCAAATGCCCCAAGAGAGTGACCATCTAAAATATTTGTATGCCTTAAAATAAATGTCACAGTTACATGCTAGTTTGCTGGTGGTGGGAATCCTTACATGAGCACGACTATGATCATCATGATCAAAACCTTGTCTTGGCTATTTGGGGTCAGCTCTATGAATCCTATTTTAGCATTCAATTCTAAGGTCTTATCATTGGTAAATGAACAAGGCTTAATATCCCTTCTTACCACCTCAAGCCAATTCTTTTTATGTCTTCCCCTCATCCTCTTTTCAAGCCTATCAATCCCAATCAATGTTTCCTTCCTTACTAGAGCTCTGTGGAGTCTTTGTTGCATATGACTAGACCATCTGAATCCGCTCTCCATTAGTTTGTCTCCTATTAATGCAGGGGCATTTTCACACTGGGCTCGAGTGGGGTCGCCTGTGGGATGCAGGGACACACTTGGGGTGGGCGGGGCCCACGGGGGAGGTCTCGTGTTCGAGACTCCTCACCGGGGGTGATTAATGTGCATTTCACACTGGGCTCGAGTAGGGTAGCCTGTGGGATGCGGGGACACACTCGGGGTGGGCGGCCCATGTGAGGCGGTACCCATGTGATTTGGGCCCCACGAGGGGGGTTCAGCCAAGGTCCTAACCCATGAGATGTGGGGCTTGGGCTATGAGATAAAGGGATTAATTTGCCATGCTCTAACAGTTTGAACTTTTAGAGCAAGTGGTTAATTGTCCTGCATCACTTATTATAGCTACTTTGTCTCCTAGGCTGCTTCTAATGACCTCAATTTTAATCCCATCCTTTCATTTCCATATATCCATCTCATCATCCCCATCCTTGCAACACTCAATCTTTGCTCATGCTACTTTCTATTGTCCAAACTTTGCCCTACATATCATAGTTGGTTGAATAGATGTATGTGATGTTAGAATCTATAAATAACAATGTCACAAAATGTTAGTTTGGAAACTGATATTTGTTAGAGTATAGGATCTCCGCCCCCTCCCAGACTACCATCGTCCACTCCAATGCTCCAAAGCCACCTACCCAACAATGCTTTGATCATGACTTCCAACTTCTTAATTCCAGCTCCCCCTTGCTTAAAAAGGTTTGTAAACCTCTTCCCACCTCATCAAATGGAACTTATGCTTTTCCTCGCTGCCTGCCATAAGTAATCTCTCCTAAGCCATTCCAATCTCTTTAGGACTTTTTTTTTTTTTTTGGACATTTGAACAATGATAGGAAGTAGATTAGAAGGTTTGGTAGTGCTGATTTGAAAAGAGTAAATCTTTCCCCCAAGGAAAGGTGCTGTTACTTCCAAGAAGACAGCTTTCTCTCAACTCTTTCAATTATCTTGTTCCGGAGGTGCTTTGTAGGTTTGCCAATACACAGGGAGACCCAAGTAAGTTGGGGGGATCGAATCAACCTTACACCCAATCACCTCTGCAGTCTACATAAGACAAAGCCTCCTCATGAGAGATACCAATCCCCAACATTTTTGCATTTGTCAACGTTCACCTTTAAGCCTGAGACCACTTTAAGGCATTAAATAATCTTACTTGGATTGTCCACCTGCACTATATCTGCCTTGCAAAAGAGAATAGTGTCATATACAAACAGAGGATGGGGCACATAGAAGTCTCCTTTATCAGGCTTGAACCCATAGATAAGGTTCTTAGAGTCCCCATCTCCATTATCTTGCTTAATCCTTCCATGGCTGCCACAAATAGAAATGGCGAAAGCAGATCTCCTTGTCTCGGTCCCCTTGAAGATATGAAGAATCCTTTAGGCGTCTTGTTCACCAAAACCGAAAATTTGGCCGACTGGATACACATCTTAATCCATCCCCTCACTCTCTCTCCATACCCAAGCCGACCAACATGTAATCCAATAAGTCTTAATTAACATGATCATAAGCTTACAAACCACCCCACCCTTGTATATATTCTCAATGGAATAATACACACAACAATTCACAATGTAGTCCCTAACTCTACCTAAGAGTGCTAGTTCTGGCCCACTATATCCATTCTCCAATCATCACTGCTTGCTCCCATCCAACTTTCCATCCCTGATTTGGGCCCTAATCCTCTTTATTTATCAACCTGTGTCCCCACTACCGAAATCTTATAACATTAAAAATGTTATCTGGGTATGAGCAGTGTTTTAAATATCGACGATATCGGCCGATATATCCCATGATATATCTTGTATCCCACCTATGTGATATGAAACGCACAAGTAGTGCCGATATATCCCACATGATCCGGTGAGCGTTTTCAATTTCTGATCCCTTTTTTTCATTTAAATTATATTAAATCAGTGTCAAATGGTTATAAATCCATTGGTTCTTCATGTTTTGCATGAAAAATCATGGAGTTGGAGCTTTGATTTCGATATCCATTGGTTCTTCATGTTCTCCATGTTATTATTATTATTTTTTTCAAAAATTTCCTTCAACCAGCTATCGATTGAGGGCTTGCTTGGTTTGATGTAATTACATGTATTTTCATGTAATTTCTCTCAAATCAGCATTAAATGCATACATCAAACAACATCGCATGCGTTTGAAAGTGAAGAGGAGTTGCCTGGATCAGATTTCATGATAATTCGAAGCCAAAGCTTGGTGGGCCCTACCATGATATGTGTTATATCCACTCCATCCATTCATTAGTATAGATCATTTTAGGGCATGGGCCTAAAAATGAGGTAGATTCAAATGTCAAGTGGACCACACTATATAAAATACTGGAGATTGAATACTAACCATCTAAATGTTCTTCCCATAGTGTGGCCCACTTGAGTTTGGATTTGTCTCATTGTTGGAGGCATACCCTATAATAATATGGCCAAATGAATGGACGGGGTGGATAAAACATATACATCATGGTGGGGCCCAAAAAGTCCATCTCGTTTTCTGTACCTAAAAGTTGCTGTTGTCAATGTCATACGGCATCCATTCCATGACAAATTCCTGTAATATGTAGTTAATACTTAAAAAGTGTAAAATACACTGCAATTCCCCTGAAATACATCACAACCAAACATGCCCTGAGATTAATTTCGAAGTATTTAGGAGTATTTGGTGAAACGATCATCACATACACTCTAATTTCGAAATTTGAGTGTAGGTGGTCTGATTTAGGAAAAATTCAAAAATTTCCCAATTTCTCCCAAATAATTTGCAATGTTGCACTCCAAACATGAAATCAAGCATGTATGAGGGCTGATCTACTGATTTGTTAAGTCCTTGTTAATTTTCGAAAAATAACATCATTTTTTAATAAAAAATTATTAAAATAATAAATTTTTTTTTTTCAAAATTTCCCTTCAACCAGCTGTCAATTGAGACTAATTTCAAAGTATTTAGGAGTGTTTGATGAAATGATCATCACATACACTCTAAAATTATGCATTCAATTTGAATATAGTCGCATTAGTTTAGTCAGACATCGCATAGCATGGGATCCTATACAAGGGAAACCTATTATGTGCACTTCTTTTTTGAGATGTTTTGTTTTAAAAGTATGTATTAAGGTTTTTTAACAATACCTAAAGTTTCATTGAAAAATTCAACCATTTTCCCAATGTTTCCCCATGTTTCCCAAAAAGCACAATAAATTACCCAATACAAACGATGTATCCCGTGCGATAATTGATACATATTTGTATCCCAAGGATGCGATATGTAACGCGATACCGATATTTCGAACACTGGGTATGAGTATGGGTTCCAAGCATTTGAAAGTATTGGACATGGATCCTCTAAACCCCAAATTCTCAAGAAATGGTATGACAAGTATTGGACACACCAATGATTGATTTGGGAGGAACTATATGATCCTTGACTATGTTATTGCATTGCATGCAGGCCTCTTATATTTGTTAACCTGATCCATGGGTCTTTTGTACACCTAGCCATATTTTGGGTATAAGAAATGTTTTACCTTGCTCGAGTAGGATTAAGGTTAAGGGTTTGTAAAACCTCATTTAGTGGCGGCTTTCAATTGTACCATAGAACTCACAGAGATAACTCTCCAATTGTCTTTTCTTGTGGATATAGCACCATGATGAGCCATGTGAGGCTGTGTTTTCTTTTGGTTTTCGTTTTCACTTTTTGTGTGTGTGTGTGTGTGTTCGATCACGATCTGTTGATCTCACAATGTTCCATTTACTTTGACTCTGTTGGGCTGGACAGTGCTCCAAAAAGGATCCTAGCCACCTATGACAGACCCCTTTTTCAGTTGAGTGCGGACTGTTTTTGTAGTTTGTCTTCTCTCCATCTATTTGCAGGCTGAAAGGTTAGGGTTGTCCCATCAAGGAGAATTTTAGGGCATGGGCTATCCATGGTAGGGCACAACATGCCAATGGTCATACTCATGGGCTCATTGACTGATGGAAATTGTAAAACTAGAAGATCCTAGTTACCTATGTTGGTTGGACCTGTTTCTTTCAGTTGAACGTGGACCATTTTTGTTATTGTTTTCTCAACCATCTTCTTGCAGCCCCAAATTGAAAGGTTGGGCCTGTCCCATTGCAGAGAATTTTGGGGCATGGTCCATCCATGGTGGGGCCCAACACACTCAATGGTCATGGGCTCTTGACTGATACAAATTGTAGAACTGTGCATATCCTTAAGTGAAGGATCATATTATCCCTCTTGATTAGGACTCATAACTTGCAAGTATAATCCAGTTAAACATCTTCGCAACCATACTGTTGTCAAATGAATGAGGTAGGATGCATAGTTCAATGCAAAAGGAGAAGCATTCAGGCATGGATGTTCGTCTAACCCTTGGAAAGTAACTGACAGTTACAATATAGCATCTGGATTTGCGTATTGTTCTCTATGGTCTGCATGACACTTTGGAGATTGTTTTCATTGGGCTTATGCTTTGGAGAATAGGGTGCTGCTGCTTTTGGAAAGGACCACTGATTTTACTGCAAGCATAAATACGACTATATTTCCATTTTAGTAAGGAGAATTCTCACATGCAACTGGTTGGATGGTAAGTTACTGTCCCCACAGCGGATGTGTGTGGGACATCCAACCCATCAGGTTGCCCCACCATGAGGATAACCTTTTGCAAAAATCAGCGTCATCCACTCATCAGGCAGACCAGACTTGTATTTTGATATTTATCAATCCACTCATCGGGCGGACCCCACTTGTATTTTGTTATTTATCAATGCCCACACATTATTATTTTTTGGTGCAGCCCTCCTGATGAGCAGATGGGGCTGATTTTTGCACAAAAGGTGATCCTCATGGTGGGGCCAACCTATGGAGCGGGGTGGATGTTGAATGTACACGGTAGGTTGGAAGTTATCCACTGGGTGGATGGTAACTTGTTGTCCAACCGGTTGGATGTGAGCATTTCTCCTTATTAAGGGCGTGTTTGGATGGGCCCATCCCATGGGATTGGATTGTATTAGGGTGGATGGCAAGTAATGATGGCTGTGTCAGTGGATTGCTGGCAATCCCATGGGATTGCTATATCCAGGGAATTCACCACTGAGTATGTTTGGCTCGCCTGGCCAATCCCGGGATTACATCAGCCAACCCTGGGATTGCTCCGTCTAACCAAACATGTCCCAAGCAAAATAGATGGGATTAAGAGGGATTGGGTGGATTTCAAGGTAATGATGGTGATGTCAGTGGATTGCTGGCAATCCCATGGGATTGCTATATCCAACTTCTGCCCGTTTGGCACGCCCGGCGAAATCCCGGGATTGCTCCTTCCAATCCATCCCAATACAACCTAATCCCATCCACCCTGCCCGGCCAAACAGGCCCTAAGTAGTATATTATGAATAAACACTCTTCATGTTACAAAACCATCCATCCATATACTTGATTTATGACGTGGGGTTAGGGTGGGTATGTTTCAAACCACTAGCTATAAAACTTCTACTCATCAATGTATTTTTAGTGCAGAGTTTCTTCATATGGTGGATTGTTCGTTCTTGGCCATTATTTTGGGCGCTTTTCATCAGTTTTATGCTCGGAACTGCATATTCAATCAATGTGAGTTATGTTTCCTTTCTGATTATAGTCTTCTATGTTAATTTTCTTAGTACTGAACTGCTCAAAGCCCATACTAACCCATCCTTTCATCTTCTTCAGTTTCATAAATGCATGATACTGTTAGGGGGGTGGAAGGTATCAGCTAGTAGACATTTATAGGTGGTCGAGGTTTTGAGCTTTTATCAGGCGAGAGGTCGCTATGTGTTTATATAGATTTTAGAGAAATGGTTTTGAAAAGCTTTCAGTTATTTCCTAGGAGCTTTTCGTTGGTCTATTCCTTGGTTGTATCATGTACGAACCTTCTCCTCGGCTTCTCTCCTGTTTTGAACTAGTGCTCTTGCTTCCAATTCCTAATGGTCTATACTTTCTAACATTTCTAAACCGAGGCTTCCTCACTCTTTGAACAGAATCATTTGCTGCTTCCCGTCACACTTTGTGCAAGTCTATTCTTAAAAATCTGTAGTATGAAGTTTGTTTTCTTCGTTTTCATCATCATTGCCAGTTGCCACCATCAAAGCCTTATTGTAGTTAATTGAGGTCGGCTACACGAATCATCTTTTATTATTATTATTATTTTTAATTGTTTGCTTTTCTGGGAAGCATTGGAATTGTAGAAATTGGAGGATATCAAACCCTACAAATTCATCACAAAGGAATTATGCCTCCTGCACAAGATACTTTTCAGTCTTGTGCGGAGGGGTCCATGGTTCAATGATCCAGACCACTGATAATATTGGTCCCACCATGGATGCATCATGCGATTCATGCCCCAAAATCTATTAAATTGGAAGATCCTAGCTCGCCAATTTGAAACTCTTTTTTCCTTCTTTCAGTTGAATGGGGACGGTTGCTGTATTTACCTTCTTAGCTGTCTCTTTTCATGCCATAAATTGAAATTTTAGAATTTTCCATTCAAAGGGATTTTTGGGACATGGTCCATCCACGTTGGACCCATTGATCTATGGTTTGGATAACTGAAATTGAGCCCCACTTCTACAAAGCGAAAACGGACTATAGGGTGGTATAAGGTGCATGACCTCAGGTGAGGATCATCTTACTCCTTCCCATTCCATGCCATTTCATTCCCTCCTAACTATAGAAGACATGCAATTTTCTATAGGTAGTCAATAGGTCTTTGGCAGTGGGGCATTGCTTCAAGTGGAGGGTGGACTTGCATTACAGATTGCCACTTATAAATATTCATGTTGTAAATTTTAAGACTTGAAATATATACTCTATTGTTCATTTGACTTAGATGCATACATCTGCACATACATGCATATGTACATACATGTTTATAGATATACATAAATATTGGTTGTTGTTATGGTATGTTAAGTACCCTAGAATTCAACTTACGGGGATGGTACGATGATGTTTCTGCTGAATTGTTACAGCTACCACTTTTAAGATGGAAGAGATTCGCTGTGGTCGCGGCGATCTGTATCCTGGTTGTTCGGGCAGTGATAGTCCAACTTGCATTTTTTCTACATATGCAGGTTCAATTCTAAGTTACTCCTTATTTTCTTTTATCTGATAATATATACATTCCACATATTTCTTTTTTATGGGAAAGCAACCATTTAAACACACCCCAATTGATCTGCATACAGCCATTTTCCATTTTGGGAATCAAATAAGGGCAGAAGTTCAATATTTCAATTTCAAGAAATAGAAAATGGGGTGCACATATCAATCAGATGGGCGGGATATCGATTTCCATTTTGTATTCTTTTCTTCTTCTTCTTCTTCTTCTTCTTCTTTTTTGTGGTTTGTTTATAGTTAAAAGAGGAATGATCATCAGACAACCCATTGCATATGGAGTTAAACTTGCAGTGGGTTCTCACATGGTAGCGTCTGATGTGTGTAGGATATCTGAGCAGTGCAAAAGCTAGGTATCTGAAGATCACCTGGAGCAAAAATCAGGCTGGTTCACTCATCAGTAGGGGCACATGTTTGTTAAATTGGATCGTAGGCTCTGGTTAAACGGATGATTGTTTTTCATGCGGGCTAGCTGGCCAGATGAGTGGAATGCCCTGATTTGGTGCTAGTTATCTTTATAGTTGGCCCACCTTTTGCATGGCTCAAATGTCTTACAGACGTGACATGCTAGCACGTGAGAACCCATTGCATGTGAACTTTAAATGCAATGGTTTGTAGGGGATCATTCTAGTTTACAATATAGATGTATATAGAATTGTCCTATGTCATCTGTGTTTTAGCACTATATGATGTTGTGTGTGGGTAAATTTTCCAGACTTTTGTTTTCAGAAGACCAGCTGCCTTTTCAAGGCCATTGATATTTGCAACTGCATTTATGAGCTTCTTCTCAGTTGTTATAGCACTATTTAAGGTAAAGCTCTTTAGTTCCATTTAATTAAGTAATGTACAATCCTCTCTTATACCTTGCTTTCATGTTTGGAATTGACATATTTGTTCTCATCTATGGTGGATTGGGTATGTCTTGCCTTTTAGATCATCATCATCATCTAAGCTTTATCCCGACTAATTGAGGTCAGCTACATGAATCTTGTTACGCCATTCTGCTGTAACATGGACAATATCCTTAGTTAAACCGTAGGTCCTCAAGTCTTTTCTTATGACATCCATCCATGTCCTTTTGGGTCTTTCCCTTGTCTTTCTTTTAGAGCATTCAAATTAAACTGACTCACTCTTTCTAACCAGTGTAATTCTTGGCCTCTGTTGCATGTGGCCATGTCTGGCCTTCTAGATTTCACTTGTAATTTTTCTAGCCTTTCGAGAGAGAGAGAGAGAGAGAGAGAGAGAGAGAGAGAGAGAGAGAGAGAGAGAGAGAGAGAGAGAGAGAGAGAGAGAGAGAGAGAGAGAGAGAGAGAGAGAGAGAGAGAGAGAGAGAGAGAGAGAGTCCCGCTTACAGTCAGATGACCATGGCAAGTGTATAACAATCCTTTTCCTAGAGCAAATTTACGATACCAAGGAATACGATAAACAACTTCCAGACAATGCTGTAAAAAATCGTTATTGTATCACAAATCGTAAAAGGGGTTGAATCGTATCTAATTGCAAATCATATAGTAAATCATAAGATTTTTTCTGATTTCAAAAATATTCATATAAAAAACAAATGAAAAAATATAAGTAAATCAGAAAAGATTAAAAACTCATTAATCATCCATTTTCGATCAACATGTACCAAAAAAGTAATACATATCATGATATTATTAATTGAGAAAATGTATATGGCATATGTATATCATGATATTAAAGGATTCTTGTCTTTTTTCTTTGTTTTCTTTTGTTGTCTTTCGAAAAAATTCATCTTAAAAAGCATACAAGAGTCCTTTAATAATTGTGTTTTTTTGTACCTTTCTTAAGTGTAGAATCATGTTAGAAAAAATGGCATTTGATTCCATTGTGAATAGTATCTTGATTTCTTTGTTTTGGGTTTTTGCATATCAAAATCCCCAAATCTCCTCTTGCTTCTCACTCTCTCTCAAAAGAAAAAAAGAGAGGATATATTTAATAGGGGAGGCCTTTTTCATGTTTAATGAGCAAAAGAGTACAAAAAAAGAAGAAAAAATTGAACAAAAAAAGTTTTTAAAGTAAATTTTTAGCCCATTTATGTAATCTATGATTATCATACGATTCATATGATTATTATTGTATGATTCAATATAATTCGTACGATTATCATATGATTATTTGGGATTTACTTTTCAAATTGTACACCCATACGATACGACATATCGTAAATCGTACGATTTTGATCACACTGCTTCTAGATGATGATTAAATTGATCACCACACTGCTTCTAGATGAGTGATTAAATGACTACAGTTCTTGCATAGGAACTAAGAGCTCACCGAAGATGATGATTACACTAGGCAGTAATAATGCATTTTTTGGGCTAGTGGGGTCGCTTGTGGGATGCGGGGGCACACTAGTTCGAGACTCCTCACGGGGGTGATTAATACGCATTTCATACCGGGCTCGAGTTGGGTAGCTCGTGGGATGCGAGGACACAATCGGGGTGGGCGGCCCATGCGATTGGGGCCTACAGACTAAAAACCCATGAGATGTGGGGCCTGGGCTATGAGATAAATGGATTAAGCCATTCTTCGAGCTTTTAGAGCAATAATAGGATCACTAAGAGCTTCGAGACTGATTGATCTGGGCTCAAGTGGGGTCGCTTGTGGGATGCGGGGGCACACTGATGAGATTAGCTTCAACTGATGCGAGGAACTGTAGATTTGGGGCCCACACAGGCATGCCCATATCAGTGAGATAAATGGAGATCGCTTTTAGAGCAAGAACATACTTTCTTTGGGATATGAATATCTATTTCTTGGATCTTGCAGCTTCAATTTCAAGGAAGTATTTTAATGGTCCAAGATATTTGGATGTCGAATATACTGTGCAATTATAACTTGACTCATTGAATTTCCTGTTCACTCTTGCCTACAAGGGTGATGTTGTAAACAAAAACCACCACAGTAGTGGCAGTTTCGTGATTTTGTTTTATGAAAACTGAATGATCATGAGTACTTTTGAATCCAGCCTGAGAATAGTGATGCTAAGCTTTTCAAACCACATCCAAGGAGATAGCTTAGGACCATAAATTGCCACATTTAGCAAGCAAACTCGACCTTTCTCCAAAGGGTTAACACCCAGGGGCAATTCCCTATATGTTTCCTCCCGAAGATTCATACGAAGGAAGGTTTTTTTAACACCAAGCTGATGAAGGAACTACTTTTGAGTAGTTGTAATAGAGAGGACCTGAGCCGAGTTTAGGTTAGCCGCTTTAACACAAATGTCATTATTGAATATAACCTTTTGGTCACAAAACGAGCTTTTGATATATCTAATGAACCATCAGGTTTATGTTTTAAGGCTAGTTTTTTTTTTTTTTTCACCAATATCTGTGGTAATGTGAAACATGCAATGATGACAAATTACTTTACCCGTCTCCTGACACATCTGCATTTGACTGTCAATTCCCGTGTTTGGTTTATTGGCGGTAAAATCGTAATGACGCCATTTTTACATTAATGTCAAATCATCACCAAAATACACTGTTATAGCTGTTTGGATTTGAGATTTTCACAGTAATGAAATGAAAACTTGCAATGATTACAAATTTTTTTTCCCGTCTCCTGAATACATCTGCATTTGACCGAAGATTCCCGTGTTTGGTTTGGTGGTGGTAAAATCATAATGGTGACACATGTTCTTTACATTACTGGGCTAATTGGCAAAACAAACAGGCCCTTAGTGTGAATGCTTATTTACAACCAATAAGATTATTTCCTTCTGGCAAGTCAACTAGGTCCCAAGTTCCTTATTGTCATTTCTCCATCGTGGCAGCTCGCCACAGGGGATAAGTCCAAGCATCTATTACTTTGGTAGGAATAGTAACTAAGGAAATAGAAGAGAGATACTCACAAAGTGCAGGAGAGAGATTCACAGGAGACAGTTGCTGATAGGAAGATACGTATGATTTTTTCTTCTCAAAGATACTCCTTACCGACAACTGATTTTTTTTTGATATTTGCATCAAATGAGGTTTGCACCATCGTATGATAGTAAGTGCCATGATTTTACTAACCAATGGCCTAGAAGAGTAACTACAGCTGACATTTTAAAATAGGATAAAAACTATGCACAATCGAACGAAAAACAGATATCTCCATGGAAAAAGAAGAAGATAAAAACCGAACAGCAGTTTAGACGAGGCAATTGTTTTTATTAAAAATTTCTGGTCTGGGATAAATAATTTGTACATCATAATTCATATTTTACTGTATTCTTGTCTAGGACATACCTGACATCGACGGAGATCGGATATTTGGAATTCGGTCCTTCACTGTGCGTCTTGGTCAAAAGCGGGTCAGACATCAATGGGCTCAAATCTCTTTATTAAATGAAAACCCAATCAGTTTTAGGATGTTATAAACCAAGTATTCTTTTTTTTTTTTTTTTTTTTTTTTAATTTTTTTCCAATTTTTCTGATCGATCTGAAATTTTCGTGAACAGGTGTTTTGGACTTGCGTTTATCTTCTTGAGATGGCTTACAGTGTAGCTGTGGCAATGGGAATAGTTTCTTCCTGCACTTGGAGCAAATTCATAACGGTACGATTGTAGCTAACATTTCTACAAGTGGGGCTCATGTTTGAATGATTGAAACCGTTGATATGATGGGCATCATGGTCCAATTTGCCAGAAACCCTCCAGATCGAAAGATCCTAGCCATTGAACATGAGGCCTTGTTTTGGTTGTATGAAGAAATTTGTTATATCTTCTTTCTTAACCATTTATTTGCTGCCGCCAATTGACGGGTTATGATTTTCACATCCGGGTGGTTTTTGGCGGATGAGATATCTGCAGTAGGGACCATTGTATCAACAGTTTGGATCACTAAACCATGGGCCCCAGTTGTGCAAGGTACAAACTAGTGTACTGTACAGATTCATGGTCTGAGCATTGTATAATATACCTCATGCAATAGGTCTGGGATCAAGCCTTCTCTGGCCTACTTCCAGTTGTATTTGGTCCACCTTGGTTGATTCTCGACAGAGATGAATTAAAATGAAAAGGAGTTCTGTGGACGCCAATATGGCACATGTGTTAGATCTGGGTAGTTCATTATGTTTTTGCCACTTTATGTGCTTCATGGCCCAAAAATCAGCTGGTCAGGTCATCAGGTGGGTCTCATGTTTATGTCAAATATGGACTGTTGGCCATTCCGTTTTAACCATTCATTCTTTTCATACTTGCATGGCCCACCTGATGATTGGACTAGTCTAGTTTTTGGGCTACAAAATGAACATAGATGGTGGGGCCCATTGTTCTGAGTATCGGCGATATTATCAATAATATCGATGATATTATCGGTATCGCCAGCTCGCTGATATCGATAACATTGGTAGTATTAGAAATTTCGAGTATCAGCAATATATCGCCGATATATCACCAAGTACTGCCAGTATATCGATATTGCCAATGTTTTTTACTGTGTAAATTCCAAGTGTCACTTGTATCGCCAATGTATCGGCCATATTTTGATAATATCGCCAATGTATTGATGTTGCCAAAAATCTGTTTATTAAAAAAATTTCCATGGATTTTTTTTATAGGAGCATGGTTGTATGATGAAATGCATGTTTGTATGTGTGTATATGTATGCATGCATGGATGGATAGATGGATGCATGCATGGATGGATAGATGGATGGATGTGTGTATATATGTGTATGCATGCATAGATGGATGGATGGATCGTTCATGCATTCATGCATGCTTGTGTCATTGTATGCATGCATGGATGGATGGATGAATCATGCATGTGTTTGTATGGATGGATGGATGGATCATTCATGTGTTTGTATGGATGTATGTGCATGCGTGGATGGATGGATCCACCATTTTCCTCATGTTTCCCCAATATTTTCTTACATCAACAATACATACTTTTAGACCCCTATTAAAGGGAAACTTATTATTTGATTCTTAAACATGCAAATTTGTCTCTCTCTTCTTTTTTTTTTTTTGCAATTATTTTATTCTTAAATATGTAAATATGTGTATTTTGGCATCTCATCTCATTGAGAAATTCCACTATTTCCCCCATGTTTCCTTTAGTTAGCGATACATTTCTGGGTATAGGTGATATCGATACATGTTTCTGTATCCCCAGCCAGCGATGCATGTAACGATACCGATACTACAAACACCGGTGGGGCCCAAATGAATAATTCAAACTTTGAGTTTCTTTAGTAAACCTTAGGATGCCATTTTCCATAAAGCATGTGTGACTCTCTCTCTCTCTCTCTCTCTCTCTCTCTCTCTCTCTCTCCTTCACACATCTAGAGCAAAGGCAAAGGTGGGCCTTGCATGATGGACAGTCCATACAAATGATTTTTGCTTTTCTATTATAATCAATATGTCTGTATTCCAAGTGAATAATAGGATGGTTAGGATCTTCCTATCAAAGTGATGCTTGAGAGGGATAGGTCAAAGGAGGCCCCTGCATAATAGATGGCCCATATTTATGCATAAATCTTTTCTGGTATAACCAATGTGGACCGTCCATTTTCCCACTCATTTATCATGTGGTTAGGATCATTCGATCAAAGTGATTTGGGAGGGATGGTAAGTTGAAGGTGGATGCATCCATTTCCCTAGCCATTGATTTGACAGTTAGGATCATCCAACTGAAGTGGTTTTTTAGTGGGATGGGCCATCAAAGGTGGTTTCCGCAATGATGGACGATCCACATCAACCTAATTAACAGACCAACCTGGATTTTGGGACAAGGAATGTCCATATTGAGCACCATCTGGTACATGGCCCTCATCTCGCACGTGTGCCATGCCGATATGTGTGTTGCGATTCATCACTTCATTATTTAGATGAGTTAAAGGTCTTTAGACAAATTCAAGGTAATTGGCATCGAAACATCAGAATTTAGATTCCATGGAACTTGATAGTTGTCAATCAAACAATAAAACTAGAGTCCTAGAACTCTTCTTCCAGGAAGTGAACTTCTATGAACTTGATTACTCTAAGGAGCTCCTGTTCCATGCATCCAAATGGCCCCTTATTGATAAATCACAAGTATTAGAGTGTGAAACTTAGGACGTTGTCACTTAAATCTTAGTAGAGTATTTTTGCATGAGAAAACCAAGAATTTTATCACTTAGGACTGCAACTTGTGTTTGGGTTTGGGTTGACCTGAATGTTATAAACCCAATTCGGGTTGTCAAGGTCCTTGGGTTGGGTTTCGGGTTGGAAACTGCCGACTTGATTGTATTTGAGATTGGGTTTGGTTCATATTGAGCAAAATTTGGGTTAGGTTAGGTTGGGTTGGGAATAACCACATGTATTTGGCTGATCCTTAAAAAAAAATCACATGTGTTTGGCTCCGGTTGGGTTGAGTATAGAGGAATTTGGGTTCGGCACCTTGGTTTGGAATTCGGGTCAGGTCAGGTTGCGGGTTGGGTCCTGTTGAGGTTGGGTCGAGCTCGGGTTGACCATCAACGCCACCCTATCTGCCCGAGTTGCTCCCGTCTTAAGCTGTAGTCAATTTGTCTTGTACATGTTGAACATGTGCAAGAAATTCTGGATCATTGATTCTACAATGGTTGGACAATCCCAAGCCTTCAACTGAGTGCCCTCCTAGGAAATGAAAAATGAATGGATGATCAATGAATTTTTCGTTGACCATCCATTTACCTTTCCTCAAAAGTCCTCTAAACAAATGGTTAACTTTACCTATATTGGGTTGTGGCTCATCTATGATGGGGAACGCCTAGTGATCAACTTGAATGTCATGCACACGTGTCACATGTACAAAATCAAGTCACTGATAAGTTACTCTTACATACATGATGTGTTTAACACTGTAGTCTCTCTCTTTTTTGTATTGCATCTTTATATTGGTTAATGATCACCTACAACCTAGTACAACTGACTTTCATATGAAACCCAACACCACATGCCGATGTGTAAGATGTATGGTTCATCTGAGCTTGTGCACAAGTTGGGATGCCATGAAGATCACCTGGTGAAAAATCAAGTCAACCCACTCATAAGCAGGCTACACTGTATGAAAATGATAGTTTAGATAGGACCTACCGACAGTCTGTTCCACACACATTTGTCCATTTTATGAGTGGACTAACGTATTCCGTAACGGTAACAGTGGCCATAATGGCTACCACCGTTACCTTTACGATATGGGTTGTAACGGCTGTTACGGTCCCTATAACGACAGTTATGGTATCTTTTTTTATTAAAGGAAAAAATCTGAAGAACCTATGTCAGCCCCATAACGGATTGTAATGGGGCCATTATGGCCTTTATGGGTAATTTTTCCATAACGGCCATAATGGCCTTTACGACCCCATAACATGTAATGGTTGCCACCGTTACCTTTACATAATGGCCTTTACGGCACACTATGGAGTGGCCTGACCTTATGCACTGCTTGGATGTCCCATACATGTGTCACATTGGCAAGTATGCTAGGTAAGGTATTTCGTAATGACAACGATGGTTGTAATGGCTACCACCATTGCCTTTACAATACATGTTGTAATGGCCGTTATGGTCTCTCTCTCTCTCTCTCTCTCTCTCTCTCTCTCTCTCTCTCTTTTAAATTGAAAAAAAAAAAAAAAAAAAAAACGCTGAAAAACTTGTATCGGCTCCATAATGGACCGTTACAGGGTAGTCAAGGCCTTTACGGGAGGCGTAACAAGCCATTACTGGGGCTGTAACTTATGGCCATTACGACCTCTTAGCTTGTAACTATTGCCACCATTACCTTTATGTAATGGTCTTTATGGCCCCATAACGGCCGTTACAACACACCGTGATATTGGGTTGTGGGTGGTAATGTTGTACAGGATGCCTTGCATTATGCTAACGCAGAATTCGGGGGCCAACTATAGAATTCGGGGGTCGACCAGAACTTGTTGTGATGCTCATGGCCAACTGAGGGCTATTGATGGTCGACCGTGACTCTTTGCTGAAAGCTCAGTCGACCCTCGGTTGACGAAAGGTGCAGTTGTCGAATTGCGCAGTTTTATGCAAATTAGGGTATTTAAGTTCGGTTTAGATTAGGGCTTTCTTAATGCGAGCCTTTTCTTTCAAGGGGCAAGGGTTTTGCTAAGGGGAAGGGTTTTTACGCTTGTAAGGGTTTGAGAATGGATTTTCTCAAGGGATCTAGGGTTTTCTATAGGTGCACATCACAAGGGGAGATCGGGTACATCTGTAATAAAAAAATGTGAGTCTGTAAACTCTAAAGTTTTGATTATAGTGGATATCTGTCGCTTTGTGCTGTGGTTTTTTCTTGTGAGGGTTTTCCACGTTAAATATCTTGTGTTATGTGGTTGCTTGCTTGATTGTTTTTTGTTATTTTGCTTTATTTATATTTTTCTATCTTCGTTTATCATGCTTTCACAAAGCACACGGAGTAGCCGTGGTGTTAGATCTGAATTTCTAATAACTAGGTTTTTGGATCCGAGTTTGTTGTGACTCGAGTTTACATTGTTGTAGTGTGATATAGAGCCGATTTACTCCAACAAAGTGGAATTAGAGAGTCAGGTTGGACGTTCGGAATCCAATGAAGATGTCAGGGTTGAAATTCGATATCTAGAAATTTGATGGGAAGAACAATTTTAGTTTGTGGCCGCGCAAGGTCAATGATATTCTAGTTTCACAAAGGTTGCGCAAGGTGTTGGAAACAAAACTTAAGAAGATGTCGGATGATGACTGGAGCGATCTCAGGGAGAAAGCTATGAGCATCATCGGTTTGTATCTATCAGATGGAGTTATGTATAACATCTTGGATAAGGAATCTCCCCGGGAGATGTGGAAGAAGTTAGAAGACTTATGTATGTCGAAGTCCCTAACGAATAAGTTGTTTGTGAAGAAACAACTCTTTGGGCTAAAGTTGAAGAAGGGGTCGTATCTCCTAGAGCATATGAATTTGTTTACAAAGATATGTAGCGAGTTGGTAAGGCTCGGAGATATAATCAAGGAAGAAGATAAAGAGATGCTACTTCTAGCATCGCTTCCCTCATCATACAACCATCTCATCACTACTCTGTTATACGTGAAGAATATAGTGAAGATTGAAGAAATTACTGCGGTGCTCATTTCCAACGAGATGAGGAAGAAGTCGAGTGATAAGGACTCTCAGGCGGAAGGGTTAGTTGCAAAAGGGAGTTAGGGATGTTGGCGATCCGTGGAGCAATCTCGGTTTGACAAGAAGAAAAAGTCCAGATCGAAATTGAAGGTAAATGATAGACGCTTCTATTGCGGCATAAATAGACACTTCAAGAGAGGCTGTTAGAAACGGAAGGATGGCCTGGAAACTAAAGGAAAATGGAACACAGGTGAATCGGCTAGTGTAGTAGAAGAGAGCCCAAAAGGAAGACCTCTCGATCTCCTCAGGAATATGGACCATCAAGGTAAGGATGTTTAATGGAGTCATTCGGACTCTAGGTAATGTCAGGCATGTACCAGAGCTAAAGAAAAACTTAATATCCTTGAGGGTTTTAGATACGAATGGTTGCACGTTCACCGCATCTAGCGGTGTATTAAAGGTCACTAGAGATGCAATGGTCTTGATGAAAGGACACAAGGATAGAAATTTGTACAAGTTGGTTGGGAGCACAGTTATGGGTAAGGCTGCTACCACCTAACACACCAAATCCGGCACATATGACACAAATCTGTGGTGTACGCGGTTAGGGCATATGAGCATGAGGGGCATGATGGAACTTCACAAATGGAAACTATTAAAGGGAGTTAAGGCATACAATGTGGATTTCTGTGAACATTGCATCCTAGGCAAGTAGTGCAGGGTAAGGTTCAAGACTGCTACATACACTAGCAGCGGGGTGCTCAACTATATTTATTCCGATGTCTGGGGGCCAGTGACAGTACCGTCTAAGGGGGGCACGATACTTCATGACCTTCATGGACAACTACTTGAAGAAAGTTTGGGTCTATTTCATAAAGCATAAGTCTAAGGTGTTCGTTAGGTTCAAGCAATGGAAAGCGGAAGTAATGAAGCAAACTATTAGACACGTTAAGTGTCTCAGGTCAGACAATGGTATGAAGTACAAAGAGAAAAAATTCATGAGATTCTACAAAGATCAAGGCATCACAAGGCACTTTTCAACTCTAAAAACCTCATAGTAGAATGGGGTAGTAGAGAGGATAAACAAAACTCTATTGGAGAGGGCGAGAAGTATGCGGTTGCATGTAGGGCTACCTAAAAGCTTTTGGGTTAAAGCAGTAAATATGTCATGCTACATAGTAAATCGGTTATCATCTACAACACTAGACTCCAAGGTTACAAAGGAAGTTTGGACGGGCAATGACGTCGATTAAATCTTCGGGTGTCTAGCATATGTTCACGTATAAAGTAGACTGAGGTCAAAGTTGGATCCAAAGTCTAGGAAGTGCATCTTTGTCTGGTATGAAAATGTGTCAATGGCTACAAGCTTTGGAATCTAGTTTCATAGAAGGTGGTTATTAGCAGAGATTTCATCTTCAATGAGGCGTCAGTGCTAAAGACCAATAAGGATGTTGTAGCAGGGTAGTCGGAAAATCTTGGTGAGACTGAGAGATTGTCGGTGCAGGTGGAGCCAGTTGAGCAAGTGAATGAAGGTGAAATTCAATAAGGGCAAGAAAATGACCAAGATAATCAGCAGGATACCTAGGAAAGTATAGCCAAGAATATGGAGAAAAGAGCCATTAATGCCCCGATTCGATATAGGTTCGAGGACATGGTGTCTTTTGCATTGTTCAAAGGGAGTGGAGATCCCTCCACCTTTCAAGAGGCAAAATCCAGAAAGGATGGTGACATGTGGATGTCGGCAATGACGAAGGAGATAAAATCTCTACACAGGAATCTAACATGGGAGTTAGTGGAATTTCTTAAATGTCAGTGGGCTATAGGGTGCAAATGGGTCTATAAGAAGAAAGAAGCATTAACACAAAAATGAGGGCGAAAAGTACAAAGCAAGGCTCGTAGAAAATGGGTACTCGTAGTGGGAAGGAGTGTATTACAATGAAGTTTTCTCTCCGGTCATGAAACATACCTTAACCAGGGTGTTACTGGAGATGATAGCAGAATCCAATTTGAAATCGGAGCAACTGGATGTGAAGATAACATTCCTTCATGGGAACATGGAGGAAGTCATTTACATGAGGCAACCTGAAGGTTTCGAGGAGCTTGGTAAGAAAGGCCATTTGTGTAGGCTGAGGAAGTTGATGTATGGGCTTAAGCAGTCTTCGAGGTAGCTTTACAAGCAGTTTGATTCCTATGTGGTGGAGATTGGGTATAACAGGTGTGAGTGTGATCGTTGCGTATATTATAGGGTACTTGAGGACGGGTCATACGTTCTACTGATGTTTTATGTATATGATATGTTGATCGCTGCAAAGGATGAGACAAAGATACACTTGCTTAAGTCTCTGTTAAGCAAAGAGTTTGATATGAAGGATCTGGGTGATGCTAAGAAGATCCTAGGCATGGAGATAAGTAGAGACAAAGTCTGGGAAACCGTGGCTTTCTCAGAAGGGTTATGTGCAGACGGTGTTAGAGAGGTTCCATATGGAAAGTGCTAAGCTAGTTAGCACACCTCTAGTAGGTCACTTTAAGCTGTCAGCCAAATCGTATCCAAGTACAGAGGAAGATATTTCAAAACTGTCACGGGTGCCATACGCTAATGCAGTGGGGACTGGGGAGTCCCATGTATGCAATGGTTTGCATGAGGTTGGATATCTCATAGGCAGTCAGTGTGGTTAGCAAATATATGATGAATTTGGGGAAGGAGCATTGAAATGTTGTTAAGTGGATTATCAGGTATCTCAGGGGCACAGTCAATACTGAAATCATGTTCGGGGGACGGAGCTCATGTGGAGTTGTAGGCTACGTGGATTCGGATGATAGGGTGATCTAGACAACAGGAGGTCCACTATGGGATATGTTTTCGTATTAGCAGGCGGACCGGTATGTTGGAGATCTATGCTATAATCTATGATAGTGTTGTTTACAACCGAAGTGGAATACATGGCTGCGATGGAGGTATCAAAGGAGGCATTATGGTTAAAAGGTTTGATAGGAGAACTCGGGTTGAAGCAAAAGGCGATTCGGTTGCCTTGTGATAGTCAGAATGCTATCCATTTGACAATGAATCAAGTGTATCACAAACAAACCAAGTACATTGACGTGAGATTTCACAAGATACGGGAGCTCATTACTTTAAGAGAGATTCTGTTTCACAAGATTCATATGGACGAGAATGCCACAAATATGTTGACAAAGCTGGTGACCACAGAGAAGTTCAAGCACTGCTTGGGCTTGATCAATCTCACTAGTCATTGATGAGACTGGGCACAATTGCACAGGGGTGCGGATGGAGCTGTGTTCTAGGTAGAAGGATGCAGGGAGCGGTCTACGCTCAAGGTGGAGGTTGCACGTAAGATCTTCAAGGTGACTTGACAGAATACAAGTCAATGTAGAGATTGTGGTGCAGGATGCCTTACATTCTGCTACTGCATGGTTCAGGGGTCGATCGGAACTTGCTGTGATGTTCACGGTCAACCGAGGGCTATTGATGGTAGACTGTGACTCTCTGTTGAAAGCTCGGTTGACCAAAGGTGCGACTGTTGGATTGTGGGGTTTGCGCAAATTAGGGTATTTAAGTCTAGTTTTGATTAGGGCTTTCAATACGAGTGTTCTCTCTATAGGGGCAAGGGTTTTGCTAAGAGAGAGGGTTTCTACACTTGTAAGGGCTTGAGAAAGGATTTCTTAAGGGATCTAGTGTTTTCTAGAGGTGCACATCGCAGGGGGAGATCGAGTACACCTGTAATAGAAGAAGGTGAGTCTGTAAACTCTTAAGGTTTTGATTATAGTGAATCTCTGTTACTCTGTACCATGGTTTTTTTCCGCAAGAGTTTTCCACGTTAAATATCTTGTGTTATTTTGCTTTATTTCTATTGTTCTATCTTCATTTATCGTGCTTCCACAAAATGCACGGATTAGCAGTGGTGTTAGATCCGAATTTCTACTACCCAGGGTTTGATCCAGGTTTGTCGTGGCTCAGGTTTACATCGTTGTGGTGTGATATAGAGTTGGTTTACTTCAACAGGTCATTCCTCTACATTTGTTATCCGAAGTGGGTCTCTCAATTGAATTGGTTCTCCATCACCGCTTCTTCATGAAATTCTTGGATGTTACATATACTCTAAATAAACGAAGAACAAATACTTTTGACTGTTTGAAGTAGACAATAGATCCTTTTGCACATACCCAACGCTCTGTTGGTGTACTTAAAACAGCAAACAAAAGAGGCCAAAGCAGTCTGCCCTCTACTCCATGGTTTTAAGACTCCGACGAGTCCTGTTCAACTCGTCCAAATTGACTCCGACTCGGTCAGACCCAATTCGGTTTGACACCATGTGTCATCCTTGGATGAGTCACTCCAACTTGGCTGAGTGGGGCCGATTCACCCCCTACTCAGGTGAGTTGTGACTTGACTCAAGAATGGACAAGTTGGTCCAAGTTGCCAAGTCTTTTCACCATCTCTGCTCTCCAAACCATCTGACCCATTGCATACTTAGATTTACCTAAATTGCACATTTTCCACAGCTAGGATCAGTTGCTGCTTTGGTTTACTTGACTTAAATGTTGAATGTGTAATAACTTCGGACATTCCAGCTATGACTGACTTTGATGCCAATGGCAACAGTCAGCAATCAACTCATCGTTCTTCGCCATAGTTTCTTGTATTGTTACTTTTTGTAATAGTAAATATTATCAGCTTACGATCTATTTGGGTTCAAACTTGATCTTCTTGGCAGATTTCGGGCCATGCAATTCTAGCTTCGATTCTGTGGAGCCGTGCAAAATCTCTGGATCTGAAGAGCAAAGCTGCAATAACATCCTTTTACATGTTCATTTGGAAGGTAAGTAAAGAACGACTTCAATTTTACATGTTCATTTGGAAGGTAAGTAAGGTAATGAACGACTTCGAAAAGTGTTGTCTTTTCTCGGCCCAGCAATGATGGTTGGATCATTTCATAGTTTTTTTTTTTTTTTTTTGGGTGGTGGTGGTGTGTGTTTGGGCAGCTCGCAAAAACCGTGGGGCCCACCATAACAATGATTTGAATCATCAGGTGCACCCCATGTGTACAGTTTGTTGGGCTGAACAAAAGCTCTTGATCTACGATGACAAAGACCAACATTAAGCAAGTCAAGCGACCTCGCTCCACTTGGACAATCGGGTCGATAGGGTACCCGGGTCCAGTTGGGTCGGATTCAAAACTCTACTCGATGTCCAGTGAAGTCAGCTTGACTAGAAGGCTTGGACGAGTCTTAAGTTGACTCGATGATATAATACATATATAAATAAAGAATATTTGAAGTGGTCGTATATATCTAAAATTATTAAAAGCTATAAATATTTAAAATAGCCAAAGAGATGCATATTCAGCATATGAACGTTGCTTACTGGCTTGCACTTCCGCAACATTGTCGAGCATTTGATTCAAACAGGCCTCATTTTGCTTTTATCACTAAGAGGCAGTTGACTGGACTTCTAACTCAGTTCAAGTCTTGCTGAGTTTTCAAGCTGAGCCAATGAATCTTGTCGAGTCTGGACAGAGTGACGATTGTGACCAAGTTTCTTAGAGACTCAGCTTGAAATCTTGTTGAGTCAACTCAACGGAGTTTCAAGTCAAGTCAGCGAGTTTTAGAACTATGATCATGAGTGGATATGTTGGAGTCACATCTTTGTAATTCTATTCTCTTGCAGCTGTTTTATGCTGAATACTTACTCATACCACTGGTGAGGTGAAGATAGAAAGTTCACTGAAACTGAAGAAAACGGATGCAATGCGTCGCTGATCGTGGAAGGATTCAACGGCTGGAAATTGTTGTTGGGAAGTTTGGAAATTGAATCTAGATCAGGCAATGCAGATTCTTGCCGTAAATCCGACTTGCTCAGGGCATCAGCTTCTTCTATTAGTCTTATTTTCTTTAAGTTAGATTTTGGTATGCTGTATTACAAATGTTGCTTATTAGTGTAGGAAACATATAGCTTTCTTTCCATAAAAACAGAATTGATACCACACGTGGCAGGTGTATGATGATCTGAACCGTTCATTGATCTTAAAGCCCCATTAATGAGACAGAGACAAAAAAATCACGATGATTGGACAATCGTAACCTGTACTAAATGCTCGGATTCTATTGATTTCTGCATACCAGTTTTAAATGGTTAGGATCGTCCAATCACTGTGAACTTTATGACCCATGTCTTCGTTGATGGACGGTTGGAAAATGGATAAGGGTGTCAGCGGGCCGGTTAGGGCCTTGCATTGTTGAAAGTGGGTCCAGATCTGGCCTGGGCCTGTGATGGGCCAAAAAAAGTCCAGACCGAGCCCATCCCAACTTCAATCCCAAGAAGTGCCCCGGTTGAGTAAATTTTGTGGGGACACCTTGATGTATGTATCTTATCCACTCCCCACTCTGTCCATCCATTTTAAAAGCTCATTTTAAGGCATGATTCCAAACTTGAAACATATCCAAAGGTCAAGTCGACCACACCACAAGAAACAATATGAATTGAATGCTTACCGTTGAAAAGTTCTTGGGGGCCACGGAAGTTTCAGATCAAGTCTGATATTTGTGTTTTCCCTTCATCCATGTCTGTGTGACCTTATGAACAGGTTAGATGACAAGTATATATATCACTGTGGGCCACAGAAAGGTTTCAACGGTGGTTATCATTATATCCATCGTTTCTTTTGGCGTGGCCCATTTGAGCTTTGGTATGCCACGATTTTGGGTTCGTGCCCTAAAATGAGCTAGTAAAACATATGGACGGTGTGGATGGATAAGATATATACATCGCAGTGGGCCCTACAGAGTTTATTCAGTACATCCCTTTGCAAAAGGAATCCGGTCCAGCTTAGGGTTTAGGTGGAAACAGCGTGCGCTGCCGCCGCCGCTTTCAGAGAGATGATGGAAATATCTGGCGCTGCTGCCGGAGAAAGATAGAGGCGCCACCGCTGCGAGGGAGGGAGGGGAGAGATCCGGGCTTGGGCTTTGGATGTTTGCGTCCAAGCCCGGCCTGATTTTTCAACGGGCTTGACTTTTCGGCCCAAGCCCTGGCCTGTCTACGGGGACGCGGATTTCCTGCGAAAGCCTTTCACAGGAAGTTCCTGCCTGGGATGCTACGTGGGTCCACCGTGATGTTTGTCATAAATCCATCCCGTCGATCCGTTTTCCGAGATCATTTTAGGACATTTGACCGAAAATGATGTGGATTCAAAACTCAAGTGGGCCATACGAGAGGGAAAACTGCGATGAAGTGAAAACACGAAAACATTAGCATCCTAAGAAACTTTTGTGGCCTTAAAAATGTTTAAACGGTGGTGACTGAATCACAACTGTTTCCTCTCATGCAGCCCAGTTGAGTTTTTAATCCATGTCATTGTCAGTCAAATGTTCTAAAATAATCTTGGAAAATGAATGGAAGGAATGGATTTATCACAAACATCACGGTGGACCCCACTTAGCATACCAGCGCAGGAACTTCCTGCCAAAGGCTATCTCAGGAAATCCCCGTCCTGTTTAGGAAATCCCTGCGAAAAGCCTTTCGCAGGAAGTTCCTGCATCAGGATGCGAGGTGGGGCCCACCGTGATGTTTTTGAGAAATCTACCACGTTCATCAGGTTTTTGAGCTTATTTTCGGACGTGTGACCAAAAATGAAATGGATCTAAATCTCAAGTGAGTTAGTTATACGAGAGCCAAAATTGGGGAAAGAAATTTCTACCGTTGAAATCTTCATAGGCCCTGCCTTGATGTTTATATGCCATCCAAACCGTTTATAAGGTCAATCCCACTGGGTTGTAGTGAAAACACTCACAAAAAGACTGACACAAAAATTTTTAACCATAAGATTGTTTCAACGGTACTCACTGAATACCAATTGTTTCCTTTCTTGTGGCCCACTTGAACTTTGTATCCACCTAATTTTTTATCCTATGTACTAAAATGAGTTTGAAAACCTAATGGACGTGGTAGATTTCACAAAAACATCACGGTGGGCCCCACCCCCATCCTTCCTCAAAAGGCTTTTTAAGGAAATCCGCGACCCGAGTCTTAGGCCTACTAAGCAGGGGACGCAGTGAGTTCCAGCGCTGGGAACCCTGGTAGGGCTACCGTGACGTTTGTGAGAAATCCTTCCCGTCTATCTATTTTGTGAGTTTATTTTAGGACATGAGGCCAAAAATGAACCATATCCAATGCTTGAGTGGGTCAAAAATGTGATAATTAAATGTCCATAATTGAAATATTCATGGGGCCACATGTTTTAAATTATGCTAATATTTGTACTTTTTGTTCATCCCAATAGGAATGACGTTATTAATGGTATGAATGGAATGTAAATATAATTGATGAACTCCTGGAGGTTTCAACTGTAGTAATTAAAATAACTACCTTTTTCTTTAGTAAGGCCCACTTGAGTCTTGGATTTGCTCACTTTTGGTCTCATGACCTAAAATGAGCTCACAAAACAGATGGACGAAGTGATTTCCTGAAGAACATTACGGTGGGCCCACCGAATTTTCCAGCGCAGTAACTTCCTGCCAAATGCTTTCGCAGGAAATCTGTGTCCTGATGCTAGATCCCATTTCTGGCCGAAATGGATTGGCTACTCCTCCTGCCACCAGACCTGTGGCTGGTGGTCTGTGCTCTATGGCCCATGATGTATGCATTTCATCCATTTTTTGAGTTGTCAAAAAAAAATGAAAGGTATATAAATCTCAGGTGCTCCACACCACATGAAAACAACCGTGATTGGATATCCATCATTAAAATCTTCCTAAGGCCCATTGTATTGTTTATTTGACATCCAATATGTTGATTGGGTCATACAGGCCCAGATGAAGGGAAAAAACAAAAATCACCTTGATCCAAAACTTTTATGGCCCAAAATGTTTTTTAATGGTCGACGCTCATTGAACACTGTTTCCTGTAATGTGGTCCAATTAAGAGTGGGATATATCTCATTTTTGGTCTCATACCGTAAAGTGATCTGTAAAAATATATGGACGGCATGGATGAAACAAATACATCATGGTGGGGTCCACGGAGCACCGACCATCAGCCAATGGATGTGTCTGGGGGAGTAGCCAATCCGTTTCCCCGCCCGGCAATCCATGCATTAAGAGACCCGCCATGATGATGTGATGCTTAAGAAGGTTAGCCTTATCCAATCATTTAGTGGCCACATCAAATAAAATAATTGACAACCATCTAAAAATCTTTAAATTACGTGATGGCCTTTTTTTTTTTTTTTTTTTTTTTATGTTTTTTGTTTTTGTTTTTGTTAGCGCATTAGTACGCCCACTGCCAGAACACACTTCACTGTTAGCCACCCCCGCCAGGGAATCGATGCCGAGATCTCAGTGCTAAAACGAGGTATGTTTCACTCAGTCTACCACTTGCTAGTTAAGTCGGCCTGATTGTTGGGGTCGCCCAACTTTCAGGTAGTGGCCCAGATTTTTTTTAATTTTATTTTTTTAAAATGCTGCCTACCTGATCTGATATTAGGAAGTCTTATTTTTTAAAAATGCTACCTACCTGATCTGACATTGGCGCAGAAAGTGGGGCCCAGTTTTCACACAACCGTTCGACCACCGAAAATAGGATCCAATCTCCATTAGCTATGATACAACTAGTTGCTTGTAACACGTGTGATGATCTAAACCGTCCATTCACTACGCACTATCCGTAGGAAGGACATTTGAGACAATCTTTGCCCTTTAAATTTGGGCCATTTTTGTTACAGTTTTCCATTTTAGGAAAACGTGATACTCATACAACTGCTTGTAGATCCTCTCCGCACAAAACAATGCTGGGCAAGAGGACTGATCACGTACAACTAAAGTAGGCTTTGTCGTGGAAGCTCATCTTATACCACTTGTGTGGGAAATCTGTCCCATGCAAACCATGGGCCCACCCCGAAGATCATCTAGTGAAAAAATCAATCTGGTCCTCTCATCAGGTGGGCCACACTAGTAGAATCAATGGAGCGATGGTCTGACTCAAGATACAAGTGTGCCTCGTTTGGTAAGCATAACAACCTGATTTTTTTTGTAGGTGATCTTCGTGATGGGTCCTACCATTTGGATGGTAAGGATTTCCTAGACATTTGGCGTGTCAGCGGGAAAGACGCGTGGCTGCTAACACGGGTAACTAGAGGTTGGCTAATTCCACACGCGTGTGGGAGCTGCAACCATTCGCACGCAAGCACATGTATCCTAAAGTGACACGTGTGAGATCTAGGTTCTTCATCAGGTGATCTAAACTTTTTGTACTCTATAGAATATAAAACAGGGCATTCCGTATGGTGGATCAAAGCATATGAAAACAAATGAATGGCTGAAAAGAACATAAGTCCTCAATTTTCTTTCTACGTAGTGGCCCACCTGAAAAATTAAATTGTCTGAATTTTTTAGTAAGAAGAAATAAGCATTATTTCCAACCTTATGGAAAGCTCAGATCTCACACATGTGTTTCTTATTTGTACGTGTGCCTGCACTTGGATATGTATGCCTCTACACGCGCGAGTAGCGAACCTCGTGTCACTAAGGTCGCGTTTGGACGCACCACTGAAAATGTCAAATGCATTATCACTCCAAATTGGAATTGGAATTTGGAAATGACACGACTGCGACTTGTGCATCCAAACGCACCCGAAGTTGTCCTTCTCATGGCCATTGATTTTCCAACCATAGATGGATGGCTAGGATCATTCTATCAAAGTGATTCTTTATAAACCATAATCAGATTTTGAGATAGATGGTCCCAACTCAATAATTGTAACTATTTTCCATAAACCATCCTGGCCGTCCATTTTATAGGGTATTGATTAGATGGTTAGAATCATCCGATTGGTGTGATTTTCGTATAGTGGGCCATGAAGTGTAGAATCGACGTAATGGGTGGTCCAGATCTACTGATTGAAGCAATGAATATGATTAGTCAATGAAAAGTATCATTTTCAGAGGGGAAAACCGGATTAGTATCTGTATTGAGTATTGACTAACCAAACATGGAAAAAGCAAAGAAGCCAAATGAGACTGGTAGCTTCTCTCAATTGCAAAACAGAAAATGATCACGTGCAAGGCTTTCTTTCCCGCCACGTGTCGCTTTTGTAGAACATCAGATCCATGCAAATGGTGGGCCACGCTGCCAAAGATTTCCTGGGGCGAAAAAAGACTAATCCACTCATTGGGTGGGCCACACCTGTAGATAGCTCACAAGATGGACGGTGGGGATGTTTTCAGATGCTTCTAGGTGTATGGTTGAGATGCTTCTTGGGTGTTGGAGAAAAAAAGTGTACGGTGGAGATGGCTTCATGGGTGTCTTTGAGAAATCCACCCACTCCATCTGTTTTTCTAGTGAGTCCAGAAATGAGTCAGAACCAAAACTCAAGTAGGCCACACTGCAGAAAACAACGGTGAACGCATACCGTTGAAACATTTGTGGGGTCACCACGTTTTGTACAGGGTAATATTTTTGTGATTTCAGTTCATCTAAGTGGGAATGACCTTATGAACGGTTTGGATGGCATATGAACGACCCAGGAAGGTTTCAACGGTAGGCACTTCTCTCCTCACTTTTTTCCTGGTGTGGCCTATTTAGGGGTGTAGATGGGTCGGGCGGGCCTATAAAATCAGATTTTTGAATTAAACCGGCCTGAAAGTTCACAATCGGGGCCAATACTAACCCCAGGCCCGGCCCGTTGATAGCCCTAGGCCCATTTGAGTCTTGGATCTGCCTCCCTTTTGGTCCCACGTAGTAACATTACTTGCAAAAACGGATGGACGGAGCGGATTTCTCATAAACATCATGGTGGGCCCCACTTAAGTTCCGACAGCAGGAAGGGGGTGCAATCCGCGTCCACGCGTGTCATTGTTGGGTAAGATTTGGCGGGCGATTCCACTTTTATAATGAATGACGTGCACTTCATCGAATGCTTCACGTGTGGACACATGCGACACGTGTAATAAATTGGAACCTCTCATTCTTCAATCCTTGCTATTTGGATACCATATCCAAAAAAAGAAAAATGAGAAAAAAAAAAAAAAGCTGACCTGATTATTATATTGGCCACGTAGGTTCATGGAATTTGGACGGTTGGTCAATTTTCTTATAACATTCGTTCATTTTACATATGTGGTCCACCTGATGATAATGTTATCCTGATTTGGATATGGAATCTTCCCACAAGTTTAATATTGATGGATGGCTCCGATCATAGACAAGTGTCCTAGTTTCCACGCGTGATGATGCGAGTGCACTTGCATTGCCATAGCGGGGAACACATGCAGCACTCATCTTATGGTCATCAAGATTATTATTATTATTATTATTATTTTGGGTTAGCTTGTTAGTACACAAGCATGTCAGTACACATACTCCATGTTAGCCACCCCACTAGGGATCGATACCAAGACCTGAGTGTTGAAACGAGGTATTTCCACTCAGTCTGCCAGTTGATCCATGTATTATGGCCATCAAAATTGACAATACGAGTAGCAACTCCTTCCTGGATGGCTCTGTGAGCCCACCATGATCTATGTGTTTTATCCACGCTGTCTATCCATTTTTACAGATCATTTTAGGGCATGAACTAAAAAATGAGGCAGATCTAAATGTCATATGGACCACACTACAGGAAACAGTGGTGATTGAACGCCTACCATTAAAACTCTTCCTGGGGTACAAAAGTTTTGGATTGAGCTGGGATTTGTGTTTTCACTTCATCTAGGACTGTGTGGCCTAATCAATAGGTTGTATGGCAAATAAAAATTACAGTGAGCCCTAGGAACTTTCTAACGGTGAGCATTCAAGTACCACTGTTTTCCTGTGGTGTGGTCCAACTGATATTCTGATCTACCTCATTTTTGGGATCATGCCCTAAAATAATGATCCAAAATGCATGGACAGTGTGGATAGAACGGATGCCTCATGGTGGGACCCACAGAGCACTGTCTATGCAATCTGCATCTATCCCGGTTGTGGGGAACATCGTGGATGGGGCATATTTCTAAAATCAAATAAAAAACACACAGAATAAACAATACAGATAATCCAGCTTTGCTAACTGCACACGCGTGTACAATAAACTTCAGGTCCACTTCACACAAGTGCCATCATTGCACGTATGTGCGAGATCCAATCCATCCATCAGGTAGGTCTGACCTTTTATATGTTTGGGTAAAAAAAATGGCCTACTCAGCATGCAGGCCCCACAATTGGAGACATATGGATGGGATTAGAAAACTTCAACCAAGTTGTTCAGAGCCGTACAAAATTTTCAATTTGTGGTCCAACTGACCAGTGGATCAACCTGATTCTTGGCAAGGGCATCAATATAATGGTGCCAGTTCTGTTGGATGGATTGGATCTTAGACCTATGGTCCCATGCTAGCACACTTGTGGCATGTACATGAGCTTTATTGCACACCAGTGTACACTTAGTAAAGCTCAAGAGATTAAAATAAATAAATTAATAAATAAATAAAGTAGAACTTATAAAATGCAGATGAGTCAACAAAGTACAACAATTAATAAATGGGATTCTCCCAAATTTCTGTTTTCATGGAAAAATGTCAGCTGAATGAGGTGATTTTGGAAGAGAGAATTACTAAAATGTTCCTTATTGAAAATTTTTAGAGCAATAAAGTCAAGAAGTGTAGGACCCACATGTTATGTGCATGACATCCAACCTATATAGCATATTATACATGCACTTCAATATGGTGATTATACAAATAAAAAATTAGACTTTGATATTGAATTGGGATGTTTTCAAGTTGTGTAAATTATTTGTTATGGTGTGGCTCACCCAATAATTACATTCACCATATTTTTTTATTCATCTGTTGGATGGCTTGGATGTCATATGCATAAGAATTAGGCACCACAATTCTAGACTTAGTTAAATGAGGCATTTTGGTAATTTCACATCTCCAAAAGCATTAATTACTCCATAGTGTCTTCCAATTGCACAAGCATTATTCGGTAAAATTTGAATAAGCAAGGAGTTTTCCCGCAAAAATCCAAAAATAAAAAATAAAAAATTCAATTATATTAAATCAATAAAATTAAAAAATAGAATAATATAATAAAACAAAAATATAGATAGATCAATAAAATACGACAATAAAAAAATACAATATATATAGGTAAACGAACTACAATAAATATAAAATGTATCAGGGTAAGTATATAAAAGAATATCACGTTTTCTCCGAACTAATAGTACTTAAATTCATATGCAGAGAAAATGTCTGAAATAAGAAATAAAATAAGTGTATTAGGAACTGCCCATTCCACTAATTACTTGATGGCTTTACATTCACAAGGGAATTTTCAGAAAACTGCGTATTAATTTATATCATGGTACCTTTTTTCAAAAACATATTCAGTAAGTTGTCTCATCAAATGTAGTAAGTGTCACATGTACATTCTTTGCATTATTAGGCCAAAACAATGCCAAACGAAAGCAGAAATAATCTATTCGATTCAAGCATAGTCCTACGTAGGGCATGGTATAATTGGGCCTTAAGTGCATCTGGGTTGAAGAAATTTATTCCAAATATGAAGGGATTGTCATTCAAAGTGTAGAACATTAATCAGTTGTAACTTTTCATTCAAGCATTGTCATGAAATGTATAATTTATTGATCTTTACGTAACGATGGTTCTGAAGTTAATTGACCCGCGTAGCAAGTTAAACAGAAGAAAAACATATGTTTCTACTTTAAAATTGTGATTTTAAGAAAGTTTACTATTTTTAATAATTTCTATTTTTATTGTATCTCCTTACTTTTAAAGTTTTGGAATTTCTATCTTTTTAGAAATTGCTTGTGATTATGTTAGAAATCCTTTTATAAGGTTATAAGGTTTATTCAGACTTTTTATTTTTGGTAAATTAGGCTTTAAAAGAGTTTTGGTAGAATTGGAAAATTAGGCTTTAGAAGAATTTTACTATTTTTGATAACTTTGGAATTTGGGTTAGAATTTTGCTAATTTGTATAATTTTGAATTAGGGTTTGAATTTTCTTTATTAGTGGTGTAATTAAAAAAATTTATACAGAAATTATTCAATAAAATATACAAAATTTCTCTCATTTTTTTCTTGTGGACTTGAGAACTTTTTTAGTGGATTCACTATTTTAATCACTTGAGGAAGATGGTGATCTTCTTCTTATTGTTTCATGCCCTTTGCTGCATCATCAACCTAAGCAATTATCATTAGAGTACATTTCATTAAATTTCTTAGCAACAACTTGGTCGGCCAACAAGTAAAGGGGTTGGTGGCTCAGGTGTACCCCATCATGATGTTAATGTGAAATCTACCCCAATGGAACCATCACTCTTGTCAGGCCGTAGGCCAAAAACTCTTCTTCATCCATGATTTAAGAGGACCACATGATTGGAAACAATGCGCAAGACAATGCTCACCCTTCAAAATGTTTTCCTTAGTTTACCCCACCTGAATTATGAATAAACCTGATTTTTGGGCCCCGGGCCCAAATTATGGCATGCCATCTAATGGCTGGAGTAGATTTCATATAATCATCATGGTGGTCCCAGGGTGAATATCTCTCTCATAATTCTTTTCTTTAATGTGGCCTACCAACATCATAAGTTAGCCTAACATTTTTATTCCTAGACTTAGATGGGATTATAAATCTACGGTTTAAGTGGTTTTCACGTATACATTATAGTGGGCCTCCCCCAAAATCAAGGGTAGATTCCCACTCCCAAATGTTCCAAGGAAATAAAGATTTATGTTGATATATGGAAAAAGGTAAATTTTACAATGCTAGCTCTTATTTATTTATTTATTTTTGTCAGGGCCCACATGACGGGTACTAAATCCACTATGACCATTAGATGTGTAATCCCACGTTAGGGGTAGAGCAAAAAATTCAGGTTGATCGGTGATTCAAATGGACAACACTAAAGAAAGCAGTTGAGAGAGAGAGACATTTATGATTAATTTTTTAGGAACCACCGTGTTGATGTAAGTACACTTATTTGTCAATCGTGTGTGTCAGTGTGTCAATAAGTCGGTTGAGCCCTTAGAAGTTGAAGACCGAAGACACATGAAGACTTGGAACATCAAAGAGTAAAGAAACAGGTAAACCGAAGTGCTTTGGTGACCCTAATCTTAGACATTTTTATGTCCAAAACAACCTTAGCCTCTAGATGATCTATTCCCCAAATAGATAAATCTTTGATCGATCATCACATAGCCTTAAGATCTTAATTTGATCATAATAAGATAGGTTTTAGAGGTGCAAATTTGTTGATAAATAAATAGTGTAAATCAGCAGTTTTGAGTGGATCTTTGATCCTATTGACAAGCCGTTGATGAGACTTGATACGATTGAAGATCTCCTCAATAGAATCGAAGAAACAATCCAACAACTAAATTGTAAATTCTTGAATTTTCTCGATGAGATCGTAGACCGGCTCAATCCTATCGAATGACTTTCGATCCTATTGAAGGACATTCGATTTTATCAAAGGCTCGTTCGATCCTCGCGACAAAGCCATTAACTAGTCGTTGGATACCTCTTTCTATAAAATAGGCATTCAGTTCTTGGGCAAATTGATGTGTTTTTTATTATATATAATTAGAGTCTAGGTGATTCTCTACTCATTATCCATCTCTTATACTCCAAACCAAAGAGATTCATGAGACCCTTCTTGTGATTAACCACTTTAATTAGCATTCCAAGCTTCATTATTAAGGTGTTCATGTTCTTTCGCTTGTTTTAGATGTCACACCCGAAACTCGGAAACCGGGCTCACGAAATTTTTGATCGCCCAATCCGGCGCCGACAGCCTCCGTAGTACTTCATTCTTGGCTCCCAGCACCCATACACTAGGTTCCGATCTTGAGATCCCACAAGGGGGATTTTCAACATAAATTTGATTCGTAGTAAACATAACCCACAAACAACAACCAACAACATCATCACAAATCCACTATGATAAAAAACTTTAAGTACAATGCGCATAAAGGAAAATACAGTAACAGAATCGGAAGCTCCAGAAGCTTGACTGCATGCTCCTGCTGCGACTAAGCTACAGATGTGTCCTGACGTCACCTGCACACATCAATCGTGCATAAGTTTATAGAAAGCTTAGTGGGTGGTGAGAGTGTGTGCGCAATATAAGCGTGCTCAGAATGCAATATCAGAGTAATGTAGATTATGCTGATGAGTACATGAATGCAATCAGCCGTACCAAGGCTATGCAGTGTAAGACATGAATGCTATCGGCCATATCAAGGCCATACGATGCGAGATGCAACTCAAAAATGCCAATCCTCATTCGAATCCACATATCAATGCAGCTCATCACTAGAGCATCAAATATCAGTACAGTTTCACTCTAGATAATCACCGGGGTTTAGTACACTCCAAATGACACTGCCTCTTTTCCAGGCGCGTAGTCCAAGTGAGTGTAAGAAACCTTACTATCCACCTGTCCAATAGTCTGCCAATATATATCCGGCACATTGATTGTGGACCCATTGACGAGCTGGTCATACTCAGCCTAGCAATACCCCCTACCCTCGGGTGGGTAAGGCCACACCCCTTTCCAACCGACCACAACACAGTGGGAGACGCGGCCTCCTGATATTCGGCTCTCGTGCGCTCATGTATCCACTCGGTCTCGACGTTGAAGTCATCCTCTGGTACCATCGAGTTTAAGAATTTTCACTCAGGGACATTTATGGCGCCCCGATGCTAGTAACAGTATTTTCGGTGTCTAATCCTGCCATCCACGATATGCCTGTAGAGGCTACAACCATGATGTCGCTAGAGCGTACAGTAATCATGTCGTATAAATACGAGGTACATGAATCACACTATCAGTCATGCAACAATCCTGCGGGTACCACGCGCTCATGTGGGGCAACTCTACCTATCAGGGAGCTACATAAACAATTTGCCCATAGGCATACGAGCATACATATGATACGTGTGAGCATGAATCATGGAGCTATACTAAGCATGTTATGTGGTGATGAACTCTATTCATAACAAAGAAGAGCCTAGACGACCTACACATTATAAGTATAGGCCTAACAATGGGCCTTAGAGAGAGTTACAATGCAGACATCTAACCATCATTGCTCTTACAATGTGGACGTGAAACCATCATTGCTCCCAAGGCATGGCCGCCATAAACATCATTACATACATCATGGTAGAATCTCACATCGCAATGGGCCTCATATACAACACATTCGGCCCCACACAAAGGCCTCACATACGTCTCATTGGGCCTTACTCATGGTCCTCATATACATTACATTGGGCCTCAACCCATGGGCCTCAAATACATCTCAATGGGCCTCATATACATCAAGTTGGCCACATCACATGGTCGCACCAATGGGCCTCACATACACTAAGTGGGCCGCATCCACAGGCCGCACCAATGGGCCAATATACATCAAGTGGGCCGCATTATATGGGCCGTACCAATGGACCAATATACATCAAGTGTGCTGCATTATATGGGCCGCACCAATGGGCTAATTTACATCAAGTGTGCCGCACCAATGGGCCAATATACATTAAATGGGCCGCACCAATGGGCCAATTTACATCAAGTGGGCCGCACCAATGGGCCAATATACATCAAATGAGCTGCATTATATGGGTCTCACCAATGGGCCATTATATATTAAGTGGGCCGTATCATATGGGCCGCACCAATGGGCCAATATACATCAAATGGGCCGCATTATATGGGTCGTACCAATGGGCCAATATACATCAAGTGGGCCACATTATATGGGCTGCATCATCTACACCATTCTTCTATTTTTTTAGAGATCATTTTAATGCATTACCAAAAAGAAATGGATCACATCGGAGGATCATTCGGACCATATCACAAATAATAGTGGAGACAATGATTTCCACTGTTTAAACCTCACAGGGCCACCATAACATTTATTTTCCGTCAAATCCGTTCATAAGGTCACAAAGACCTGAATTAAGAGGAAAGACAAATTTCATACTAATCTAAAACCTCCATGCTCCTAAAAGGGTTTCAATGGTAGGTGTTCACTCCTTTGCTGTTTTTTGCAGTGTGGTCCACCTGATAGATCTGTCTTATTTTTAATCTCAAGCCGTAAGACGGGCTACCAATTGGATGGACGGTTTGGATGTAACACATACATCATGTTGGACCCGCAGAACTTGACGTCTTTCCAGCATAGCAGCCACGCTGCTGGGGCCCACTGTCCAGATGATGGACGGCTGGGATATACATCACGAGGGGCCCACAGGGCTAGTTGATGTCATCAACTATATAGCTGGTGTGCGGCCAGGCTACCGTCCAGATGGACGGTGTAACATCCCAGATTTTTACTATTTTGGATTTCCAAAAAATCCTTAAATTATTTTTTTATGTAATTAACTTATATCATCACTTACTGACCATTGACACTCAATGCTAGCTTATACATGGGTGATTGTAATGTCTCGTCCAACCAGCACAGTGTCCTGGGGCGTCCATGTCAGATTTGCCGCAGGATCGTTCGTTTAAACTACTCAGGGTGAGGTATCACAAGTAAATTAAATCCAAGATTAGCCCATTAGACTAGATCAATCTGGTTATGATTGAACCAAGTGCGGGCCGCCAAGCAAGATGACTTGTTTACACTTAACAACAGCCTATGTGGGCCATCCAGCGACCGAGGAGGGTCAGAAAAATCTAAAAGTTTTGAAAATCATAGATCTCACTGGGCTTGTGGTCCATCGCGGACTGCGGACCTAGTGGACACCCAGAACTGGAATCTGGCATTAGCCGAATGCACCCCACCAATGCCACTTACAAATGAAACTGGGATACCAGGCGTTCTAGCAGTCAGATTTCTTCCAATTTTACGGTGAAGGTTTGATATATTTTTCATCGCCCGTTCACCAGATCTGGGACCCGATCGTGGCACGGTGACCATTGATCGCAAATCAGACCCGTACGACCAAACCGCACATCCTAAATTTTGCGCGGCCTTTCATTGGGCCATGGAGCACCTATCCTATAAGTTTCATGGCTAGAGGGCCCCCAGAACTGCTCCAATCACCAGAATGGCCTCCCCGGGGCCATTTAAGGGTCGGAAACGCTTACTCAGATCATATATCCGTTCATCCGTTCATCCTCAATTTTTGCATGGACCCTAATCGGGCCATAAGGCTCCTACATGCCGAATTTGGTAGCCAGAGGGGTGTTAGGGCCACCCCAACACCAATAGGAGTCATATAAGTCTATTTTAGGAAATTGTGGAAGCTCGGGGCCATTTGCACCAAATTTGACATTATAAAAAGGGTTTCTTTTGGGCACCCCTCTCCCCATACGAATTTGTCCTAGGGAAGGAAAGAGAGAAGAGAGAAAAGGGAGAGCAAGAGAGAATGGAGGAAGAAAGAGAGAGTGAAGAAAGAGCTTGGGTGGACCCTATATCAAGGTGTGGCTCAACCCTTACAACTCCATACCTCTCCTCAAGGAGAAACCCTCCACCACTACCACAACAATCATCCGTTGGTCGTCTAGGTAAGATCCCTCACTTCTTCTTCTTGGAATCCATGTATTGAGAAGAGATTGACTTGGATTTCTCACATGCAAGAGTTTATTTTTAAGGATTCCGGCTGATCGAGCCAAAGCCCTCTTTCCTATGACGTTTCCCCAATCTCCAACGATCCATAGATACGAACTATTAATCTTAGGTGGCCTAGCACCAATTATATCATGAGTTTAATGATTTTGTTTGCTTGGGTGAAACATATGTAGAATCTAGAGAGACCTTAGGATTTGGGTGTTTGTTGAGATGTATGGAATTGTATGTTGCTTACCCCTTTTTATGATGTTGTTGGTGCCTCACTTGTTTGAGATATTGTGGATGACTATATGCTCACGCGTTGCGTGATTTTCTCATATGTTGTTGCCTATGATGTGTTTGATGTTTGTCCATGTGCATTGATTCCTTGAAATGTTGGAAGCGCTCAACTTCCTCACCAACCCACACACTCACATGCACCTTGCTCCTGATAACGTAGTATGCTTGCTAGGAATATTTGACTCGTAGGCTGTGATGTATGTGAACATGTCATTTTTATGCTAGTTGAAAATCTTAATGGTTGGCATGCTATGAATCAACTTTGAACCCTCGGGTTAGTCGGAAACATGAGGAGAGACGGCAGTTCCATTTGTAGGACTATGCTCGGGCTAAACCCGTGAGTTTGGACGGGTGTGTACGGGTGACAGTAGTTCGACTACATGGGTCCCTTGTACCCGACGCCGCTCGTCGCATACTCGCCCGACTCGTGCGGTCTAGCCTACTATCTGACCAACCTTATTTGTTAACCATGTTCGCTCACCTATTTATGGAACCTGAAACACTTTATAACCATTGTAGCTCATTGATAACTAGATTGCAACTGGTCCACAGTCTCGTGAGCTGGGCATGGTGGAATGAGACACTGTGTCCGAGCTGTCGCCCTACGCTGGGGTACCGCTCCTCCCCGTACTGACTGCGAGCGATCCCTTTCTCTCGGCACTCCTCATGTGCTTAAAGTCAGGGATGAGGAACCCGACGAGATCACGGACCGCAGGGTCTCGGCCTCACGCGTTGATGGGGCCTTGGCCTCGCAACCAGTTTAGGTCATTGATACGTGGGGTGTACCAGATTCTCAAACCTCCTGGATGAATGGACTTAACTGAGAACCTGGTTAACATTATCATTGCATTGCACTAGCTAGGTTGACGACTCGACAGTCGAGGTCGCTCTGAGGGAGTGTTGACATATGCGATCGTTAGACGGAGTCGCTCGAGGGAGTGTTGTGGCGAGGGCATGCATTATTTCATCCATCATGCATGCGCATTAATAAGATTAGTTTAGGAACTGTGATTGATTGCTTTTCATTAAATTCGTAATATAACTGATGCTTGTGATAACTTGAGGCTAATAGTTCACACTGAGTTGATCACCACTCTCACTCTGAGACGGTGTTTTAAAACACCAACCAGACTCTCTCATAGATGCAGGGGATACAGAGCAGGTGGAGCATGGCGATGTTACTCTCGACGAGGAGCTGTCATACTTCCAGTTGATGGGCGGTTCTCCATCGGCTTATGAGACTGGATTTCGGAGCGTTTAGTCATGGGCTCAGCGCACCATTCTTTTAGGCATATAATTTTCTTTGCGATTTTGTTGGGCATCGCCTTGTGCGGCCCATTTATATTCTTTTGAACCTGTATATATTGATTTCTTTCAGTTCAGTTGACTAGTTGTGGATGTGCCTCATGTTTCAATTAATTCCATGTTGCGCATTTAAACTTGATAAATCATAAAACCATAAAATTGATGATAAGTGACACTCGGGGACTCGAGAGTCGAGTGTATGCACGACCCCCGATTTTTCGAGGCGTTATAAACGGTCTGGATGGGACTGTCAGGGGTTGGTGACGTCAATACACTAGCTATGTAGCTAGTGTTAGAGGTGGGCAACTTAGGCCAGATCCGGTGGATCCGACCCGACTGACCCGACTGCATGCAGTTCGAACAGTAACCGATGGTCCGACGACTCGGACGATCGATTCTGATGGTCCAGATCCGAAAGCATTTCGAATCAGGTTCGGATAGCACTATATCCGAACAGATCCGGTCCGAATACCCGAACCGAATGCGTCCGAACCGACCCGAACAGACCCAACCCGGTTTTGAAGTCGGGTATACAATAAATATCAACGTTCACTCAACATTGTTTCCTACAATGTGGTCCACTTGAGGTTTTTGTGTACCTCATTTTTATTCTCATAACATAAAATGATCTATAAAAATAGATGTAGGGCATGGATGAAACACGTATATCATAGTGGGGCCCACAGAGCACTGACCACGGGTCCATTAAAATCAAGTCGGGTCAGGTCCTCCTAACAAGAGAGCGTATTCACATAACAGAGAGGTAATTCGAGGTAAATGAGTAATAATTATTTACCGATTTCCAAGGTGATTTGACCGCTACCTTTCATTTATAGCACTCCTCACGTCACCCGAGGAAAAAAAGTTAAATTGTGGGGCCCACCTTGATGTTTGTATATTATCCACACCGTCCATCCCTTTAACCAACTCATTTTAGAGCATGAGCCAAAAAAAGAGGCAGATCCAAAGATCAAGTGGACCGCACTACTGGAAACAATGGCAATTGAACTCCTACCATTGAAAGCTTCTTGAAGACCCCAAAAGTTTTGGATGAAACTGATATTTTTGTTTCCACTTTATCCATGACTATGTGACCTTATTAACGGGTTGAATGACAAATAAGCATCACCGTGGGCCTTAAGGAGAAAACAACTTTTAACCATTGAGGTTTTAATGATCATTGTTTCATAAGGTGTGGTCCACTTGAGCTTTTGATTTTCCTCAATTTTGGACTCGTGCCTTAAAATGTATTTTGTAAAAGGATGGATGGTGTGGATAACTCACATATATCATGGTGGGGCCCACATATTTAAATTAGTAATAACAACGTTTGTATGGACTGATTTCACTCAACACAGTTTCCTCGATCTACGGGCATTCCTTGAGCTCTGAGTTGTATGAACGGTTCAAAGGAGATTAAAGTTATATGACCCCCACAGTGATGTATTTATTATATCTACACCGTTCATATGCTTTTGGAAATCATTATAGGACATTATCTAAAAAATGAATAATATCAAAAGATCATCTCGACCACACTGCAAATAGCAGCAGAGAATGATTTTCGCTGTTAAACCATTCGTGTGGACCGTGTGGTCTACTTGATTGTTAGTTCTGTCTTATTTTTCATCTCAAACCTTAATACGAGGTCACCAAATGGATGGACGGTTTGGATATAACACATACCCCATGATTAAACCCCCACAGCTCGCTAATATAGATAGAAAATCAAAACAGTCATGTTTTCAAGTATTGAACTTCCTTGCCGTGCACGTCAAGTAACTAATGTTCAGTAAAAAGTTCTTTCAGAGCCATGTGGGGCCCACCTTGATGTATATGTTTTATCTAAGCCGTTCATCCATTTTAACATATTAATTTAGGCCTTGTTCAAAAAAATGGCATATATTAATGGCGTACCCAACTGGATCCGACTCCCCTTTTCTGACCGAGTTGGACCCAGTTCGGGTAAAGCAAATCACGTATCGGATCTGTTCGTTCAGGTGACCCGGATTTGATTCCGGTTCTGATCGAGTTCGGGTCCAACCATTTCCATTTCGAATTTGATCGGGTTAAACCCAATCCGTTCCGATCAAGACCGATGCCCACCTTTAGCTGGTGTGGTAGACCATCCAATCAGCTTCTCCAGCGGTGGGTTCCCACGTGGGGCCCACCATCACATATATATATGACATATATTATAGTATATATATGATTTATATTCTTTTTTTTTTTTTAAAGACTGCTATGCTTTCTCTTTACACAATCTAGCACGTCCCATTTATGGATGTAATACATTCATCAACGTGGGGTCCACCAGCCACATACACCGAGGTGGCCCCATGTACATGTGGCCCGCTGATGAACGGTGTGGATCTAATCCATTCATCACAGTGGGGTCCATACATCCCAAAGTGGACGGTATGGATATAATACATACGCCACCGGTGGGCCACTCACATCATCATCACCACCTAAAAGAAGAGAGAGAGAGAGAGAGAGAGAGAGAGAGAGAGAGAGAGAGAGAGAGAGAGAGAGAGAGAGACGGTGTAGCGGAGGGACCCCGCCACTATGGGCCCCTCTTTGATCACACACATACATCAAAATGGGTCCCAACATAAGTGGGCCCTTAAATGAAAATCAACGGTGGATCACCCACTGATTGTAAAGCTTCTTGGCTCCATGGACTCCTTGGCTACTTGGCTCCTTCTTTGATGGTGGAAGATGGGGATTGAAGGGTGAAGATAGGGGTAGGGAAGTGGGTCACACCTAGCTTCTTGGAATGCTTGGATGTTACTCTCTTGGAAGCTTGAGAGCGAAGAGAGATAATGAGAGAGAGAGAAGTGATGGATGAAAAGAGATGGGATGGGTGTAAGGAAGGGATGGGTTGGGTTGAATTTTGGGTGAGAGAGGGATGGGTGGAGAGGGAGAGAGAGAGAGAGTTGATTTTAGGTAAGGGTGGTGTAAGAGGGGGATGATTGCTTGTACTTGACTTGATTTGATTGATTGATTGATGGGATAGGTTGTAGAGATTGTCTCGAAATTCTCATGAAAGGCATTTTCCTTGAAATGACGGCGGACTCACAACACCTAGCCAAGGTATCGCATCGGCGCGCAAGACATGGCATTGGAACCGCAGCGACAGCGCTGTCGCTAGGATACAAGTTTCGAGTCGAGCCGATATAGATCTTCGGGATGCACAAACGCTGATTACAGGTCCTGGGTCATCAAAATTCGACTGGGAGGACCACGGAAGCCTACGAAACGGTACGGACTATGATATGGGCCTTACACTAGAGATTAGACACAAACCTACAGGTAAGTCCTAGTATAAGCATCCTCTAGAACATCCATATAGGTGAATTCCTACTAGGAATCAACTAACATCATTAGTTGTAGGAGATTCAACTCAACTCCCATTACCTTGACTTCTTAATAAGAAGATCATTACCGGTAGCCAATTCAAAGAAAGTGAAAAGAAGACTGACTTCAAAGATCGAGGGAGGACAAGAGAAGTGGATTCAAGTATTGAAGAAGCTTCTTAAGCAATGCGCTACAATGAGGCTCAATTCGATAAGTAAGGTTGTCATTTTAGAGTCAATATACTCATTTGCCTTGTGTAGGATTGAGTATAGAGTTTATGATCCAAACTCGACTACGTCCTTGTGTAGGACCATCTCCGATGGGAGTGTACATAGTTCTTGAGTAGGATCGCCATCAGGCACGGGTGCGTACATGTTAGTCTTTTTGAGAGCCTTCAACGAGAGTATATATAAGTCCTTGGATTATGACCATAATGGTTGTTTAGTTGTTAGTTAGCTAATAGAAAACTAACTAAGTTTCCTTGAGAGCCACCGATATGGGTGGAAACGTGTTTCACTAACTCGAGGGGTGAGTACGTGTAGGTCTTTGTATAGGATCGTCACCAACACGAGTGTATATGCGGTCCACCAACATGGGTGTGTACATGTAGGTTTGTGGTGAACTTGTTAAACTATTGTAAAGGCTAAAGGTGAACCTATTGAAAACTTATAAGATAGTAAAATCCGCTACACTCGAGGAGAGTGCGTCTGCCAGGAGTAGAGTACGTAATTATCCAAACCACTATACACCCTTCTGTTTGTGATTGTTAACGTTTGCAATTCTATTCATGCTTATATGCTTAATTAGTTGACGTATAGGAATGCTTGAATTGGATTGTATGCTTGACACTTAACTTGTAAGTATACACAAGATCACACATAGACTTGTTGTTCAATTAGTTACATTAATTGAAGTATATGAGAATTGTACTTATATGTCTTAATTGTTCATAACCGATAAATTAGTTAATTAGGTAAAGAGTTTTTAAGTGGTCTTATTCACCCCCTTATAGGATGTAGCCATAATTCTAAGCTCCAACAAGCTTCCGTGTGCCATGGTAGACAATCCATGCAATTTTAGTTGATTATATGAAATTCACTCTAACCATTAGATGATATGCTAAAATTTATGCTTGGGGCCTAAAAATTAGGCCCATCCATGTTTCATTTGAGCCAAACAAAGAAAAAGATTTTAGAGAGTGAGTGTTACCGTTGACATTGTTCCCAATCATGTGGTTTTCTAAAATCATGGTGGGTTGATTTTTGGGCCCTGCGCTTAACATGGGGGTGATTTACTTTGTGGTTGAGTTGAATTTCACATAAAAATCATGGAGGGACCCATGGAATCAGCTATTGATAGTCCAACTAAATGTACTTTAATAATAATTACTTAGATGGATTAGTTAGCTTGGTGAAAACATTTACGAAAAAAGTATTGGAATGTAAATTCTATATTAAGTAGAAAGTTTTTTTTATAAAAGTTTCCAACCAGCTAGCTTGGTGACAACCTTTTCCACAAAGGTATTGGAATGTAAATTCTCAAAGGATTTTTAAAAGTCTGAAAATATTAATAAATAGAACTTACTAAAAATAGTAAGTTCGAACTAAAGCACGTTTTTAACGTAAAGACGATTCTTTATTGAGAAACCACTCTAGTTAACCCACCTCATTAGTTGTCACACACTAAGGTTCATTGGTAGCTTACCAATGATATATTATGAGTGAATCTTATAATCAATCGGAAAGTTACGACTGTGGAAAGTTATAATTTGATTTAAACTATTGTTGCATTAGATTGAACTTTTTTGGCTCGATTTTTATTTTAGATCTTGTCCTTTCATGAAGTTAACCATGGCCTTACGTTGTACACACACACATAACACACACAAATATATACATGCATACATATCTATGTATATGACTATGAGTAGGGTTGTACATGAACCGAGTTAGCTCTGTTAGCTCGCTCGACTTGACTTGAAAAAGCTCGATTCGATTCAGTTCGAAACTGAGTTCAACCTGATTTTTTTAGCTCGAAAAAATTTCAAACCGAGTTCGAGCTTGCCCGATCTCGACTTGACTCGGATTGAACCCCAACTCGAATCTAACCGGTTCGGTGACTCGGTTACTTTGATATTGATGTTGCTCACCAAGTGTTTGAGGAAATGACTCAACGAAGTGTCGGCTAGTGGCAAGGAAGTTATGTATATGAAAAAAATACAATTTTTTCTTAATTTTGATGTTGCCTACAAGGTGTTTGATGAAATACATGTAAACAGCTGATGTTATTTTACATACAATAAGAAATTGAAAGTACACTCCATGGTTTGTGAAAATGCCGCACAAGCTCGATCTTGGCTCGAACTAGCCCGAGCTACTGACCGAACTGAGCCGAGATTGCTAGTTAGGCTCGAGGACCGAGCCGAGCCAAGTTCTAGCTGGGGTCAACTAGTGGCCGAGCCGAGTCGACCAGTGCCAAGCTTGACTTGGTTCGATTCATGTACACCCCTAACTATGAGGTCCACCTCCCATGAGGTAGAGTTGCATGGACCACATCATGATGTGTAACGGACATCCACCCCATTAATTAGATGCACCCTTCCATGGTGGGCCACATACTTAAAAATAAGGTCAATCCATGACTTAGGTGGGCCACACCATAGACAATAGTTGAGAGTGAATATCCACCCATTGAAATCTTCATGAGCATTTATAGGCCCCACTAAGATGTGGTTTGAGTATCCAGCCCATCTACCATGTGTGTCCCACTTGAATGAGGGGTCACAACAAATTTGAGTTGTTTCGAAAAATCAGGTGGAGTCCAAGTGCTTTTAGATATTTTAGGCATGATTTCATGTTGTTTCAAATGGTATGGCAATGTGAATGGCTTCCCTCCAACGTGTGCGCGCACAGTGTTGGATATGTGACATGCGGTGGAAGATTACCTTTCACTGGATAATGTTTTTGTTACGGTGTGCGGTTGATTACCTTTGGGGTGACGACAATCCAATGTATATGATTTGTTTGACTTGTTTTGGCTTTCTTGGCCGTGCAATACCTTTCTCAAGGGTAGCCTTGGATGTTACATTTAAATGATTGGATTTGCTACTAGCTGATTAGGTTACGGGGTGTCCATGGTCGGCTAAAGTCCGTGGACTTGCCTTGGGCTGGGGAATTATGAAAATCCCCTGCCCGAATGACTCCTGATATGTGGTCTATGGCCTAGGTAAGGGTCTCAGTTATGAGAGAATAAATGGTTAGACACATTCTCTTGCCCACACTTATATGCGGTTTCTACTTTAAGGGACGTGTAGATTTCAAGGAAATCGTATATCTACAAGAAAAATTAATCATGTGTCTATGCTATGTATAACCCTACGAGAGGGTAGAACAAGAAAAAGAAAAAAACAAATAGATCCTAAACTCGCTTCACAAAGTAAAAAAAACAATGGGCAGGCAAACATAATAAAGTTAACATGTGGGAAAGATAAAATATCCTAGCCTTGCTTCACATAATCGAGGCCTCAAGTAGGTGAAGAAAATAAAATAAAGCAATATAAAGTGAATGCGGTAAAGAAAAAATGAATAAGAAGTATGGTTGGCTTGTAACGGAATGTACGGGATGGACCGCGTTCTGAACTTGATTAAGATGTGAGAAAGAGAAAAGGGAAGTCAAACACTATTTTCTTGAATAAGAAAATGGAAAATCGGACACATCCCGACCTACTAATGACAACTTAGGTGATAGAATCTTGTCGTTGTTGGGGAGCGGAAGTCAAGAAAAGTTTAAAAAACTTCTATGATATATTGTTTGCCGTTTCTATCTCTTCCTGAACATGGAATGGGTGCGGTTTAAATAGGCTAAGAAATCGTTGGCTTGCCAGGGGCCGATGGACACATGTCAAGAAATTTTCATGCAAGGTAGACATGTGTCAAGAGCAAGCCGTGCAGGGTGCGACATAACAATCGGCTAATGAACCGCCGATGGTATGCCTTTTTGCCAATTTTTCGCAAGTGGGGTGTCTACGGGCCCACTTGAGTTCCAAATATGCCTTATTTTTGGGATAACCCATAACCTAGAGGTAACTCATAAATGTATGGTTTGGACGGCACACATCACAGTAGTGCCCACACAACTCGGCCTTGCGGGAAGCTCCCATGAGGTCCATTTCCCATATATGTGTGTGTGCGAGAAATGCTCACCTATGCACTAGTTATCACGAGAACTTGCGAGAACTTTTTGAGAACTCATCTCACATGATATGAACACATTCACATGATGTGGCACCCCATGAAACCCCTAGGGTCCAACTTTCACCCAAATTCAAAACTTTGGTAGGCCATGGTAAAAGGAAATAGTTTCCATCCTTCGATTTTTCCTCTCTTTGTCATGCTAAAGGAAATAGTCTCCTCCCTTGATTTCTCCTTTCTTTGCTATGTCCCACCAAAGTTTTGGATCATGTGAAAGTTGGGCCCCGGACGCCACATCACATGGACTATTCAGATGCGCATGTAGAAACACCCACATCATAGCTCAATTGGCAGACTGAGTGGACATTCCTCATTTCAACACTTGAGGTCTTGCAATCGATCCCTAGCGGGTGGCTAACATGGAGTGTGTGTACCGACATGGGAGTCTACTAACAAGCTCATGACTATATATATCACCTAGCTACTTTGAATTTAAAACATACAGGCGCAGGAATAATTAGAAGCGACCATAACCATCCAATGCCAGCGATTTGGATGGCCTAGATTGAGCAGTACACATATGATGCTTGTACGGTTCAAGGCCTACTACCAATCTTTAAAATGGTGGTGGACCACCTCTACACTCTCTCTATCTCTATCTTCCCACATGGGACGGCCGTCTGACTCATTTGCATACCAAACATGCATGTGTGTGATACATAACACAATATCCCATGGCTTGTCGACCACTACAAATACTAAGAAATTGGACCACTATTTATCACCCATGTTTTTGATATACACACCCCATTTTTCTACTTTTGGTACTAAACCAACACCAAAAAAAGGCATTGTTCCAGTACCAAAACTGGAAAAAGAGGTGCAATGCATCAGATGCTCCCAAGAAAAAAAGTTCACTGTACATAATATACATTGTACCATATTTCAGCATTATACTCCACTCACCATGTAAGTGGTGCAGGCTGTTGCACCATAAGATTTCATTCTAGAATGTGGGGCCCACTTGAATAGCATCATCGCTTTTTTGAGTTTTTGTTTAAGCTGGGGCCCATGGATTGGCAATCCAGGCCCCAAAATATCGTCAGTTGGATGATATCTTTTCTTAACCGTTTATTACAGGTGACCAATTGAAAAGTTAGGATTGTTTCTTAGAGGAGATTTTTGAATCATGGGCCATCTACTGTGGGGGGAATCATATCAACGGTCTAGATTACTGACCCAGAAAAAACATGGGCCCCACTTTCAGTAAATAAGGGCTGGAGGATAGTATGCTGATCCTACGGAGGAGAGTCATATAATTCCTCAAGAAATGAGGAGGAGGTTGAATACAAAGGGAAGAATCGAATCATTGCCGGTGAAGAATCAAACAGCTCACTTGAGGTGCCTGAGCGAGTGGGGCATAAAAGTCAGGTAGTCTGCGGACTACTGAAGGAGATCCTACTCCACCAACTGGGCCATGTGGATTTTAATCAGTGTAAGATCTACTTAAGGATGTAGGTGGCCCACTTGGATTGGCCATGGATGGTCCTTTTTTGTTTCTGAAAAATTGATCCTAACCACTCGAAAAGGATTCACTCAAATGTAAGCCATTAACCATAGCATGGTTTTATCTTCCCATCGATTAAATGGATAGGATTTTTTGAAACGAAATTTCACTTTTCCATTGCCTAAACATGATGAGGCCAGCCTTTTGAACGGTTCAGATCATCTGTACACAAGGCCCAACTTGCAGATGACTATGATATTTTTCATGGTCCATGGAGGAGATTCTTGAAAGTGGAGATGTTAAAAAATGCCAAAAATGGAAGGTGGGCTACTTTCAATTTAAGTGGCCATCTCTCCATTTAAAAGAAGGGTATCTAAACATATGGTGTTGATGGGCACTTGGGAGCCATATGGTTCACTAAGTAGGCTAAATATTTGTAAGTGATGGGAAGCAGGTGGGCCCACTAAGTGAGTGGCTGAGGCATTTTCTTGCCATTGTCATTCCCAAAGTGATCACTCCTATGCCATGAGCATGGTAGGCATGAGGCATCTTCGCCTTTCTTTTCATGAGAAATGATAACATGTGAATGACACATGTGAGCCCACCATGGCATCCAAACCATTAAACTAATTAGGTCAATGGAGAAATACTCGAAAACTTACAAATTAGTAATACATCAGCTCGGTTTTTGGAGTGTCCCATTTTCATTGCAACTGATCGTTTTAAGTGGACCGGATGAGAAATATAAACCATCATGGCCCCATTCCCATGTTAATTTAAAGGTGTCGAAAAAAGATCAGGTTAATTCAATCATTAAGTGGGCCTCCGTAGAAATCAATGAAAATAAAAGGGAAGAAAAAAAAAAAAAAAAGCTAACAAATTAACATAATCATCTGTGTGCTAATAATGTCTGACTATCTACTTGATTTTTGGGCCATCTCATTTTCACTGTGGGTGACCCTTCTAGATGGACCCATGTGATAAATCAATACGACGAAGGACTCCAAATAAAAGTGACTTACTGTGGTAACGATGTATTTGCCTGATTATTATTATTATTTTGTGTCTCATTTTCATTGTGGGGTGACTATTCTAGGTGGGCTGGATGACAAATATATGTCATGGTGAGCCCCACCTTCACATGAATTTAGAGGTGTTTGGGTGGTTGTGTATTGTTTTTCTTGGTGCGGGCTATCCTGACCATGTAAAATGGATCGGGTCACCGACCATCTTGGAAAAACCATGAAAAGACATAGAAAAAAAAAAAACTCTCAAAGTTAAGGTGGTAGCCAACATAATGATGATATATGTTCTTGATTTTTGGGACTTTCTATTTTCATTGTAGAAATCACCCTTATGGATGGGTTGGATGCTAGGTATATGCCAAAGTGGGCCCCACATGAAGTGGGGGGTGAGTGTATAATTGTTCTTTGTTTTCAATGGTGTGAGCCACCTGATGATTGGATTGGCCTGATTGTTTTCACTCCTGTGGTGTTCATTGAAGGTGTGGTGGTGTTCATTGAAGGTGTACATATCGGATAAGTCGACATCGTGACATCCCATGGGTCCTTTCTCACACTCCATGAAGTAAACATGATGTGATGTGATGTTTATTGAAAGACAATGGAAATTATATAATCTTAGGCCACGTTTGGTTGCACCAGATTTTGTAAAAATTCATCATCTTTTATGATTAACAATAAAATTTATTAACATTTAGTGCAACCAAACACTTTAAACGCATCAAACATATTCATAATAGAACAAAAAGTACAATCCACTGGATAAAGAAAATCCATCAATGCAATTAGAATTTTGTAACTATTATGGAGCAGTGGGGCCCACCTGAACAGTGCGGTCTGGAGGCAACGATAAGATCTCTATGGTATGGCGAAGTCTCCGAGCTAGCGATGGGTGGGCCCAAAAAGTTCGAGCACATGATCAACAAGAAGCGTAGACCATTCATTGCAACCTTTTTGGAAAGTGGTTCACATGATGGGTAAGATAAGGGTGAGACAGGCTCAGTGGATACGAGTCAAGTTGACCAGGCCACAGACCGAGTTACCGGCCGGTCTGAGTTACACGGATGATCGAGGCTGACTCGATATGAAACTGGTGAGTCAACTCGGATAGATAATGGCCCGAGTCAAAACTAACAAGGCCACACAGTCAAGTGGCTCGATCAAGATGAGACTAGTGAGTCGACCATGGCTTGAGTCACAAGGCACTGACTCAAATGGAGGCTGACTCGGTTGAAGCTAGTGAGTTGACTGGGAGAAAAATGGCCTGAGCCACAAGGCTCCTAACCCATCTGAGTCATGAGGCTGCTGAGTCAGATAATGATGAGGCTAGCTTAACATAAAACCATAGTTCTAAAACTTGCTGACTCAACGGGAAACTCGGCCGGGTCAACTCGGCTTGGTGAGATGGATGGTACTGTCAGGGGCTCTGTGGGGCCCACTGTGATGTATATGTTTTATCCATGCCGTCTATTCATTTTGAAATATCATTTTAGGGCTTGAACTCAAATAGGAGGTAGATTGAAGGCTCAAGTGTACCACACCGTAGGAAGCAGTGGGGAATGAAAGCCTATTATTGAGAAGTTAAGGATCAAACTGCTATTTATGTTTTCCCTTCGTACAGGTCTATGTGACCTTATGAACAGGTTGGATGTAAAATAAGCGTCACGTTGGGCACAAGGAAGATTTCAGTGGTATGACGCAATCCCCACTGTTTCTTGTGATGTGGTCCACTTGAGCCTTCAATCCGCCTCCATTTCAGGATTTTGCCGTAAAGTGATATGGCAAAATAGACGAACGGCGTGGATAAAACATATACATTAGTGGCCCTATTGAGCCCAACATGACCGTCCGTCTCTAGATAAGTCCTGGTGTGGGTAGTACCCCCATCCGCGCCCATTCAAAACCCCTTGCCTTAGATATGGATGGACCCACTCAATATGTAACTAGTGAGTCAACTCGGAAACAAACTCACCCAACTGAGTCAAAATGGTTGACTCAGACACCATCTAGAACAGTTTATGGTAATGATTGCATGGACCAAAGGGCCTTATGGGAGCGGATTAGTTGTTGCCCAGGCAACAGCTTAGTGGGTGTTACCCTTCCCTTGTAGGGTCTAGGAGTGTACATTGAGTCAAACCGAGTTGAGCTGGCCTTAACTCGACTCGGCTCGGCCACTAGCTGACCTCAGCTCGAACTCGGCTTGGCTTGGTCTTCGATCATGACTGGCCAGCTCGGCTCGGTCCTCGAGCTTGACTAGCCAGCTCGGCTCGGTTCGGTTAGCAGCTCGGGCCAGTTTGAGCCAAATTCGAGTCAAGATCGAGCCAAGTTTACTGTTGTAGTATTTTCACAAACACCTGAACTGCACTTTCAAAATCTCACTGTATTTGAGACAGCAACAATGGTCTTACAAGTATTTTATCAAACACCTTCTAAGCAACATAAAAATTAAGAAACAAAAAGGTATTGGTTTCATATACATACATTCCTTGCCACCCACCATACTTCTTTGAGTCATTTCATCAAACACTTGGTGAGCAACATCAATATCAAAGTAACCGAGTCACTAAATTGGTTCGATCCGAGTTTGATCCGAGCTGAGTTCGATTCAAGTTAAGTCGAGTTAGGGCAGCTTGAACTCATTTTCAAGCTCAAAAAATCAGCTCAACTCATGCTTTAACTCGGCTTTGAATCGAACCTTTTCAAGTCAGTCTAGCTGGCTAATCGAGCTAGCTCGGTTTGTGTACACCTCTAGTAGGGCCCACCTTGATGAATTTCTTTCATATCCACGCAGCCCATCCATTTTTTCATCTCATTTAAATACATTATCCCAAAAATTAATCATATCCAAATATCGAGTGGACCACACCACTGTAAAAGTTGTTGACTGATAATTAAAAGCTTTTCATATGCCATAAAAGTTTCGGATCAAGCTAGTCTTTGTATTTTTCCTTCATTAACCTCTGGTTGAACTTATAGAGGGTTGGATTACAAATAAACATTACGGATCTACTTACCGTGAGCCTTTGGAAGTTTTTAATGGTGACCATTCAATCCTCGCTATTTCCTATGGTGTGGTCCACCTGAGATTTGTATGTACTTAATTTTTGGGATCACGTCCTAAAATGGTATGTGAAAACGATTGGACGGAGTGGATACACAACATATCATCAAGGTGGGTCCTACGGTAAGGGTAACACCCAATCTGCACCCAGTGAGACCTAGAGATCCCTATCTACCTATCTATGGGTGTTTAAATCAATCAATAAATAAATAAATAAAAGAAAAGAAAAAAAAAAAAAAAGGGTTTTACTCTCCACGTGACTCATTGAGGAGAGACTCCCTACTCTACATGGAATCTATCAACTTGCGTAAAGTGCTACTGCCATCAGTGGCCTGAAATGTCTTTGACTGTCCACCATCACTACCGACCGTAGAATAAAAGCTGCTTTCTCTTTGGCCCTTTTCTCCCCATTGGAATCTAATATTAGTGGGCCTTCTGTGAGGCTTAAAAAGGATGGTGGATATAAATGTCAAAATCTTTTTGGGATTCTTTTCAACTCTGACAAGTGGGGTCCACTATTTGGTGATCCAGACCATTGGTCTGTTGTGATCCACCATGGATGGATTGTGTCTCAAAAATCTCATTGGTAAGTAGTGGGCTACCGATGTACGGTTAAGAAGAGATACAACAATGGCCCAAATTCAATTAAAAAAGGTCCTAAGATTGGTGGCTTTGATTTTATAATCTGGGAGATTTTTGGGGAGGTCCCTTTCTGTGTTCTGTCTCAACGGATCAATGGTCTGGATTATTGAACAATCGACCATGCTTGTCATTTCAACGGGTCTGATTATTGAACCATGGGCCACACATGTACGGACTGAAAACCCAGATGCCCGAATGGTGATGTCTAAGTCTAGGGCTGTAAATGGTCGGGTTCGGGGCGGGTTTAGCCAAAACTAGACCCGCCCATTTACTAAATGGGTCTGGGTCCAAATTTTAGACCCAGACACTTTTACTAAATGAATGGTCCTGGGGTCCGAGTCAACCCATTAGACCCATTTATAAATGGGTCCGGGTCTGGTAGAGAGAGATCCACCCAGACCCATTTATAAATGGGTCGGGTCTAACGGGTTTGGTTAAGGGAGATCCAGACCCTGAACCAAACCCGTTTAGAAACAGGTCCAACGGGTCTAACGGGTCCAATAGGTTGTTGATGCATGAGAAGTGTAGTTCTGTTTTTAGCCTTAAATAAATAAACTTTTTTCAAAAACCTAAAATTATTTTAACTATCATTCAAATGGAATGTTTGTAAATGTTAAAGTTATAGAAACAAAATCAGCTTCATCCGTGATTAAAATGGGCCCTAAAATCAGCTTCATCCGTTATTAAAATGGGCCACACCATCAAAAGAACTATATAGGACAAAGCTCACCTTCTAAACTCTTTCCATTAATTTAACCCACCTAAATCACATATGGGCCTGATTTTTTTAGAAAGGGCTTAAGATTTTGTGTAACATCTAATGAATGGAGTGGATTTCATATAATGATCACAGTGGGCCGATTAAAAATAAAGGGTGGACCTTTCTTTTCCAATTATTTCCTTTGAGGTGGCCCACCTAAATTTCAAGTCAGCCTAATGTTTTTGCCCCGGGATTAACTAATGATTACATATCTATTGGCTGGAGTGGATCTCAAATAAACAACATGGTGGGCCAGATAAAAAATTAAAGAGGTGTATCTTATTTTCAAACAGTGGGAACGTCAGTTGCTTAATATATAGGGAAGTGGGAACGCCAGTAGAATATATAGAGAAGTGGGAAGGATATGGGTGCCGTCCAAGTAAGACCCGGGGGTTCGGGCCGGGTCGGGTCGGGTCCCAAATGAAAGGAACCCAGACCCAGACCCGTTTGACAAATGGGTCTATCCTCGGACCCGGACCCGTACCATTTAGCAAACGGGTCGGGTTTGGGTCAGGTCTTAATGGGTCGGGTCCGAGTACCCCATCGGGTCCGCTAACCCATTTACAGCCCTATGTCTAACCCTTTGGAAGAATCACATGCCTCATTGTACGGTAGAGCCGAAGAAGAGGAATGTGATAGGGGATTGGATTAGGTGCGGTCCTGGCCTCCACCAAGACGGTGCAGCCCTTACCGTGGGGCCCACATTAATGAATGTATTCTATATCCGCACCGTCTATCTGTTTTTTCAGATCAATTTAGGGCATTTGCCTAAAAATGAAGAAGATCTAAATCTCAGGTGGACCATACTGTAGGAAAAATTGTTGATTGAACGCTCTACCATTAAAACCTTCATAGGGCCCACCGTAAGGTTTCTTTAATGTTTATTTTCCATCCAACCTGTTGATAAGGTTATATAAACCTGGATGAAGGGATAAAACAAATATCAGCTTGATTCAAAACTTTTGTGGCCATTAATGGTCAATCACCACTGTTTCCCATCGTATGGTCCGATGAGAATTGGATCTGATTCATTTTTGGGATCATGCTCTAAAATGAACTACAAAAACGGATGGACGGTGTGGATATAGAATACATACATCAAGGTGGGCCCCAAGGTAAGGGCCCCACCTAATCAACTCCATATGATAGAGCCATCACTCCACAGGGCACGTGGCAGTGTGATGTATTGACCATGCCCACCCATATATCGTGACCGAGAATTTTCAAAAAACAAAACCCATGAGACAATCCCATCCGTTAACTGCTTTCGTTTTCCACCGTTAATTCAATCGGCACAGATCATATATATAGGATTGTCTAATATGTGTAATTTTTTAGATGTAAATCATCGATGCTAAGACCCTACATATGGGTGGACCCGATTCGCACATCACCCTGCCACGTGTACATATGCGTGCACCGTTACATCTCCATGCATTGCATGCGAATTTGTTTAGATGTGGTACAGCAACCAACTACATAGCTGCTTTCTTTTTCCACATTGAAATGAGGTGGGCCCATGTCTTCCTCACATCTTGATGGGGGACCATCAGCACTTGGTACACGTCCAAGAGCTAGAATACAAATTCCTACACTTCACTAAGTTGTAGGGACATCCACTATAAATGTAGCACTCATACTTTCCAATCTCGACCGCCCAAATCATCCTGTCCACATTGATAAGAAGATCTTAACTGATGCAGGGACAGGGATGAACGTGATGAGGTCAATCACAGTCTTCCTCGAGGATAACTACTCCGAATCAACTTCGCACCAAGATTCCTGAAATGCAAGAGAAAAAAAATTTTTATAATAAATTTGAAAATAAATTGATTGATGATAAAATTGAATTTACAATCTTTTTCTAAATAGTGAAACCAAACAATAAATTTTTGGTAAACTTACTATTTATAAACGGCCATAATTCCTACTAGACTTCATGATTTTTAACCAAAAACGGTAAGAGTACTATTTGGCTTAACCACGTTGTTCTCTTAAAATTTCTAAACCCTTTTCATGTTGGTCACAACTCTTAAAGCTCATGATCAAGAGTTATAATCGAATCAAAACTTAATATAAATAGTAAAAATGAAATTTCTTGCAAATTCGGCATGGCAACCTGGCATAGCAGGGTTGGGTGGCTAAAGTAGCTTCTCGTACTACCAAATCATATATGATACGTTAGATAACTTATTCGGGTTTGCGAGATACACCTGCTTTAGGATTTTGATAATCCTGATCACTTCTGCTTCTCATCGGATCTTTTCTAGCCCATCTTGGACATGAAAGTGTTTGCAATCTGCTCTACATCATTAACAGTTTGATGTCACCGATTGAATTTGAACAGCAGACCATTTTAATCTTAACCGTCTATCCAATGGCAAGAAACCCAATGGATAGGATCATCCAATCAGTTGGAATTCCGGAGAGTTTGCTGTATCCACAGCGGACCAATCCTAACTGGCAATGCATGTATATATCGCACAAGTTGGATAAGTATATAGGCCACAATATAGCGAGTCCTGAGTGGTGTCACAAAGACACAACTCAACACACCCGCAATTTAGGCTTTAGAATGTGTTTGGATGCTCAATTGAATTGAATTGCAATAAATCGATGATGAGAAAATGACCAAATCCCAAATTGTAATCTCATGCATTTCAAGTTAGACTTGAATCTACGGTCAAATGAATCAATGACTCAGATCAATTCATTCAATCACGAGCCGAGTCACAACTTGCCTGACTCGGGGTTGAGTCGGACCGACTCACCGAGCCAATGGTGTATCGAACCAGATTAGTTCCAACCAAGTACGAGTCGACTTGGACGAGTCTTGTGCCTTAACCATGCTTTAATAAATGAAGTCAGCCTCATAGAGCTCATTTCTTTATCATTGCGACGAATAATTGCAATTCATTTCGATTGAGCATCCAAACACACCATTTAAGCAATAATGCTAACTTCTACTTGTTGAACCCAAGTGGACATGGTTGCACTAGGACAGCTAGCTGAAGTTTGAGATAGAGAGTGACCCAACATGATGTGATTAAGAGCCAAATCAACTCCCTTTCAGTTTGTAATAGATCAAAGAGAAGGCATTTTATTTTGAGAAATGCTGTTCAAGGCAACCAATCTGTCATTTTCATAAAGAAGGAAATTATATTGCAAGGCACGGGCGAATGTGACATCGAAGCACCCATCGAAGGGCATAACTTTCTGATTTGCCGTCCATGTGTGTGGCCCACGGATACCCATTTTGGAATTTTCACTATTTAATACACACTATCTTGTCTATTGCTCTTGTTTGGAATTTTGAAGTTGGTTTTGTTGGCCATGACTTCAGTTTTGCCATTTTAGGAGCCGCTTGCTATTTCATGAATTTTCCAATGGTGAATTCATGGCTATGCATGTTAAACTAATTTAACATACGGAGGATAGAGATCCCTTTTTTGACCACACATACAATAACATCATAATCAGAAGAGGAAAAAAATGCAAACCATAACACAGATTTATGTGATTTTATTTCTATAGGTTCACACATTCACCCCAATTTACTATGCTCAAAGATAAAAATGAAGAAACAACTTTTAATACAATGATGACTGTCTCTCTTATAGTAGAATATATATTACTCCAAATGAACTAGAGTTTTTATAAAATATTGTGTGAGATTATGAAATTGTCATTTGACTCATTATGGACCCTAAGCAAGACGGTGTGCTGCCTCTGCAATCCTGACGCAGGGATGAACGTGATGAGGTTGTTCACCGTCTTTCTTAAGGATAACTACTCCAAATCCACAGAACTTCTCTAGACTCCTCATAGAAACTTCTCGAATCCACAAAAAAAGAAAGCATGAAGAATATAAATAAATTCTAATAAATTCGTAATTTGATAGATAATTGAAATAAACTAGTTCACAACCCTTTAAATAGGAATATCAAGTAATGGGAGAGAAATCAAAAGAAAACTACAACTAAAACTCCTACAATTCACAACTTACTATAAATAGTAAACTTACTATTTATAGATGTCGTGATGTATACTATGCGCAAGGTTTTCAACAAAAAAAATAGTAAATATCCTATTTGGCTTCACCAAGTTGTTCTCCTAATTATTTTAAGTGCTTTTTACGTTGGGCGCAACTCCCAAAGCCCAATGGATGAAAAGTTATAATTAAACTAAAATTTTTTATTTATTGTAAAAACGGAATTAAAATAGGGAAATGTAGTGGGGTTGGGTGGCTAAAGTAGCTCGTTATACCCCAAAATTATATATTTTACGCCCTATAATTCAATTTAGATTGCGAGATATGCCCGATCTAAGGTCTGATGGTCTGGATCACTTTTGTCGTCAATCGGGCCTTTTCGGATCTATCTTGGCTATGAAACTGTCCGCGACCCACATTACATCAAATCCTCAACAAACTCAATGTAGAGCTCGACCCACAAAAGTGAAATGTTAGCTGGTTGATGATACATCTCTAATGATCAGGCTTCATGGAGCCTAACAATGGCAGCTTTCTTATATACTTCATCTTCTTTTTATTTTGCTGAATTCAATAACTAGGTACTCTTTCCATCTTACCATAGAGTAATCATTTTTTTTATTTGTAAAGTATCAGCTTTCATAATGGCTTAATGAACTACTCAAAGAAATAATTCTAACCGTTTTATCTTACAACATTTTTATTTTAGGCCACAACAATTACAAAATGGAATTTTGACAAAGGACTTCAGATCTTACATGAGCTTTACTTTCCATTCCAGCACAAACCCTAGCTTGATTCCCTAGCCCTTTTAATAATTTCAAGTTTAGGGGTTTTAAAGAATCTTTGTTGTTTGGAAACTGTAATAACAATGGAATTGGTTTATGAAAGGTACTCATATTGTTTTAACTAATTTTGAACTATGTTCGGATAACAATGTGTTATTTTGAAATTGATATATATATATATATATATATATATATATATATATATATATATATATATATATATATATATATATATATATATATATATATATATATATTCACCATGTTAGATATCGTGATTTTTTGTTAGCTTGTATAGTACGAATTTTTACTTTGATCCGAAACTTTGGTGGACCATGAAAAATGTAAACAGATTTCTTTCTTTGATTTGAATTTCTCTTGTTATGGACGGTATGGATAAAAGTTTTAGATAAAAGTAAAACTTGACAGGTCTTTGCTTCATCAAATTTTAGATCCACATCACCTCAAAAAAAAGTTCGACGGATACCGGTTAAGATGGCGCTTCTCTCTCTCTCTCTCTCTCTCTCTCTCTCTCTCTCTCTCTCTCTCTCTCTATATATATATATATATAATATATATATATATATTATATATATTCACCATGTTAGATATCTTTTTTTTTGTTAGCTTGTTAGTACAACCCACTGTCAGTTGACACTTCATTGTTAGCCACCCTCACTAGGGATGGATACTAAGACCTTAGTGTTGAAATGAGGTATTTTTCACTCAGTCTAGCACTTGAGCTATATCTTTCAACTGGATGAAGATGGGACTTGAAGTTCAGTTGAGTTTGTGAATCAAGCGTAGATTTTTCTGATCTCTACAAGTGGATCCTCTGAATCCTTAGTTTTTCACTCTCGAATTCTACAAATTTTAGTTTACTATTTCACCATTTTTTTCTCATATTCACCTGATTTAGATTTCATCTTATTCTAGTTCTAGTTCTGATTACTTTCAGAATACGTACAAGGTTCAGTCCCTTTGGATTCGACCTCAATCTTACTGAGATTATTACTACATCACAACCCTATACTTAGAGTATGAACACATATATATATATATATATAATTTCACTATGTTAGATACTTTTTTTTTTTGTTAGCTTGTTAGTATACAACACTATCAGTTGACACTTCACTATTAGCAAGGATCGATATCAAGACCCCAGGACCTCAGTGTTGAAACGAGGTATCTTTCACTCAGTCTACTACTTGAGCTATGGATCAGGGTGTCATGTTAGATATCTATAAATTAAGATATAGTTTCACCATTTTACATTGATTATGATCCATCTAAATAGGGGTCCACCATCTAGAAGATATAATTGGACCAGATCCAAACCTAACTCAACCCAACATGATTTTAACCTAGTCCAAGTTAATAGAACCAACCAAGCCCCATTTTAGAATTTTATCCTTGTTTAAAAAGGTGAGACCTTAGCTTAACCTAATTTACTAAGATGCCCAAAAAAGGACCCAGACCCAGGAAAATAACGTTGGGTCCATCATCACAAGTATCCACTGGACATACTTAATCCGTGTAAACTTTCATTACTATCAAACGAGTCTTTAATAAATATACATGATTTTTCACAATTTAGCCAATTTAGCTTAAGTTAATGCAGGCAGTATTATAATTTCCGAGCGCTGTGTATCAAGTGTTGTACCATGCTAGAGTATCAAATAACTCTCACAAAAAAAGTGGGCCCACTAGACACTGCTCATCATGGAGGAACCCGTACAAATAATAAAACCTAACCCAAGTTGCGTGTTGACTAGAAATGCAAATTAGAGCTATGATCCGGTACGAATTCTCCGTACCTTACTGTCATGACCCTCTATTTTGGCTAAAGTGGTCCACCTATGATGACAGTGAACCGCTGCATAGGAGGGGTCCTATATGGATTGTTCATGCATGGCTCGAGCATCACCCTGATCGGATGATTCTAACCATTCAAATAAAGATGGTGAGTCCATTTTAATTCTAACCGTTCATTCATATATTCTAGACAGCTGTGATTACCCAATCGTATATGATTAAGCCGTGTGCACTCCACGCTGGATTCCTCCTATCCTGTGGTTAATCTACTCTCAGAATTCCAAAATGTGGCCCATGGTCTTGTGATCAGGACCATTGATCTGATGGGCCGCCACATACAACAAGGAGATCCCCAAGAAAACTCTCCTAGATATTAACCTTCGATCAGGGGCATCCAATTAGAGAGTCAATGAAAATAGAAAAAGGCTAAAGATTGGCTCTATGGGGTCTTCCAATTTTTTGGATATCTACCATCCCCACCATGGTTCATCTGATCAAACGGCTGTGATTACCCAACATTGATTCCTCCTATTCAGTGTTAGGCTACTCTCACAATTTCCATAATGTGGCCCCATGATCTGGTGATCAGAACCGTTGATCTGATGGGCCATAGCATGAAGGTCAATACCCAAGAAAATTCTACTAGATATTTATTAAGCGCCGACAATTTCTTCCAAATATAAATTCTACTAGATATTTATTAAGAATAGCTTTCTGGGGCTTTGAATTTCTGGGACAACTACCATCTACAAAGTGACCCATCTGATCAAACGTCTAGATCAGCGAACCATGGGCCTCACATGCATTAAATTTGAAACGTATGAAAAAGACAAAAGAATATATATATATATATATATATCAGACGTGCAATTACAAATTCATCAAAGTCTTGAAAAATCAAAGTCATACATATCTTATTTTAAAAGGTCAATGTCTTATCTCCAACAAGAGCCACTATCTAGGAGTTGCCATTTGCATTTGATTTTTGACCTAAACGCCCCTTGAACTGTTCAAAGGACCCAAATGAGAAACTAACGTGCCACATGGGGCCACGTCGGATTTCATTGTGGCTGAAATATTACAACCGTTTAATCGATCAAGATCAAACAATGGTGTGATCAAATTCACCCATAACGAAATTTCAATGTGGGTGAACAAATGTTCATTTATTTGTCTATCAGAAAATTTAGGTACTCTGTAAATTGCGATAGATGATACACAGGCCCTCATAAATTGCAAATATGGACGTCTTGATATCAGGTCCACTTGAGATGGTTTATAAAGCTGGAATTATTCGAGTGGTTACTTGGCTAGTCAATCACTCAAATATTAAATGGACAGTCATCATGAATAGTAATCAACGGTTGGAATTCAACACACAAGTTCCATATATCAGATATTGTGATTTGACCAGGGCCTGTTTGGGTGCCTCTAAAAATGAGCTCATCTCATTTTAATTAATCCTATGTATCAGAAGGCCGAGTTTCCTATCCGTCTTGAATACGAAATTTCCTTATTTGATGCCTAATGCATGGAAAAGGAGTGCATGATTGGTTTATCCAATCCATTATGGATGATCCATACCCCAAAAACTCTCTCAAAGTGGAATATCCTAACCATGAAGTTTTTTTTTTTTTTTTTTCTCCATTGAATGTGGACCGCAGCTCATTTCTTCTTAACCATGTATTTACCTGCCAACAATGGAAAATTTATATTTGATCAAATGAAAAGATTTTTGGAATATGGTTTATGGTTCATCCATGAAAGGGACCATCATATCAATGTCTTGGATTAACTAACCATCGCCCCAAGTGGAAATTTTGTTCCAGAGAGGGATGAGCATTACCCATCATAGCTTAAGGCTGATTAAGAAATTTCATGATATTTGGTGCAATCAAAGGCATCCTTACATCATTTTTATTTATTTATTTCTCTTTGTCTTGTTTTTTTTATTTATTTATAAATTTTGTTTTCAATCCTTATCTCTACTATATATATTTAGCCAAGCATAAATGGATAGAAGGGTAAGTATCTTTCTATAATTAGTTTTATTTCTTGCCGAAGCTTATGCATTATTGAAAAACATGAGAAAGGCTTAAAGCTATATATGAAAGCATAAAGGTAATTTAAAGGTCCATCCTAATTTTCGGAGAGCAAACCTATTTCTAATTAGTGGAGAAATTGTACTCTTTGCATATAAATAACTGTAAATAAATCATTAAAGAAGTTTTTGACAACTTGATATACCGTAATGAAAATATCAAATTTGTAGGTTATTTTTATTCATCACAAAAATGATTGTATTGAATTTTGTGGCTGGTATGATTTTAAGAAGTTTTATTTTGTTTTTTTTTTTTTTTGTTTTTTGTTTTTTGTTTTTTGTTTTTCATTTTTTCTTTTGTTTTTGTTTCTTTTCATATTTTGGTACACACGAAATGTCAAATAACCAATTTTTAAAAAAACTCGGCACACGGGAAAATACTTGATAAGGGTGGAGGGACACTCACAATATAAACAAGCCCATGTAGAATAATATATTAGGAAGGTATATTTACTGCTTTCAAGATATGAAAACTTGATCATTTGTTCTAATACCATGTCAAATAATTAATTTATCTAAAAGCTCGAGCCATAAAAGGATGGTGTATTAATGTATATCAAGTTACTTTAACACAAAATCTTCAAGATTATAAAAAAGGGAAGGGTTTTTATAGACTGATAGAGCTAATTTTGTGCAAATATGATGACTAGAAATATGATTTTTCGAAATCCTAATTTTTCTTCGAATTGAGTTGATTTTTTTTTTTTTTTTAAATAGTTGATTGATAGACATTTAGTAAATGACTTAATAAAAATATTTGATCATCCTAATCTATCAAATATTTGTCGTAACCATTGATCAAAGGTTAAATTGCTCAATCAATATGGGGTTTGAATCATAATCAATGGTGGAGTTTTTTAATTTTAAAGGCTAACATGATTTTGTATGAAGATGAATATTCAATGACTTATATTTAAATCAATTATTCATAGCTCCCAGTAATCAATGAAACATGTTTATAAGAATATAGCTTCTACATAGTGGCATCAGAACAAGAAAGGTTCAGATTAACCTAAATATGCAATCAAGGGGGTGTAAACCGGCCATCATATTGTATTATTATAGAGGGCCATCATATAGTAGCAGAACTTACCCTCGAAGGCTTTTTGAAGAAAAACACAAGCTCATGATCACATTTTAACTTCTTTTGAAATATCTTCTTATATCTTTTAAGGTGTGCTTGAATTGCAAATTACATCAATAGTGTAATGTAAAAGTGTCTCCAATACAATTGTACAACGTTTGTTTATACGTATGATCCAGTGTTCAAATGCAAATATAATTGGATACTGATAAAAAAAATCTATAATAATTACAATTTTACATGGTATTATAGTGTAAATCTCCTTCCAAGCTCTTGAATTAGGGCCCGTTTGAGAGCATGCATTTGGAACCCCCTAGATTTGAAATCCTCCCATTGTAGTGTTTGGCAACCTGGATTGGGAATCAACTTTAATCCAAAAGTAGCTAAGCATGGTATATTTACAGGAGTTTGAATTTAATTACTAAATCAACTTTAACATCTCTAATCAGTAAACATATATAATGTTTGACACAATGGTTGTAATAAGCCCGTTGAAATATATACTTTGCCTGAAAATGATGAAATTCCAAGTATCGGATGAGCCACAAGCACGAGATCATGTCCGAGTGACTAACAAACAATTTTTAACCATTGATTTATATTGACAATGTTTGGATGATGCTGATCATTATATTAAAGTAATTATAGTGATGCAATTAATAATCTAGTTGTTTTGGGATATCATTAGTGGGTTATGTGCCCAATAGTTTAATAGTTTAGCGACACACATATTATACATGCAACTCATGGAAGGATTTTAGATGTAGTTCAAGCTTTCACCGATAATTTGAAACCCCCAATTACTTTATAGTGCCAAACAACCTGGAGATTTGAAATCCCCTCAAATTCTCCCAAATCCATGGTGCCAAACAATCCCTTAGTGTATTTTCCTTGTTGGTTTGACATTTCAAAAAAAGGTCATTTGAGTGCTTGTAAATGAGGCGCATTTGGCCAGGTGGATTGAAAGGGATTGAATGGTATTGGGGTGGATGGCATAGATTTCTAGGTAATGATGGTGTTGCCAGTGGATTGTCTTGAGAGACATGGGATTGCTATATCCCTAGATTGCTATATCCAGTCTGTTTGGCATGCCCGGCCAATCCCGGGATTAAACCTTTCCATCCCTTCCAATCCCTCGAACCAAACATGTCTCAGGCAAATTTGAATGGATTAAGGTGGATTGGAAGGGATTTAAAGGCAATGATGGTGTTGTCAGTGGATTGTCTTAAGACCCATGGGATTGGGATCAGATCACCGACTCTGTTTGGCATGCCCAACCAATCCCGGGATTTAACTTCCAATCCCTTCCAATACCATCTAATCCCTTCCAATCCGACCGGCCAAACAGGCCCTAATTGTATATGATTTATAGGTAAATAGTTTATAATTTGCGCTTGGATGCTAAAAATGTTCATAAATAATTTATAAAATGTAAATCATTTACTGCTTTCAGCACTATTTGATTTATTAATAAAAAGCTATGATTTCATTTACAAGCTCTATATTTACAGCCAAATAATTATATTTTTAAAGAATGACTTTTTATTTTGACTTGTAAGGTAGATAATCATTTATAAATCATTTACAGCTTACCGTCAAGTAAAATAAACTATCAAAGAATCATTTACCACTTAAATCATTTAGGGCCCGTTTGGCCGGGCGGATTGGAAGGGATTGAAAGTTAAATCCCGGGATTGGCCAGGCGTGCCAAACAGACTGGGTGATCTGATTCCGGGATATAGCAATCCCATGGATCTTAAGACAATCCACTGACAACACCATCATTACCTTTAAATCCCATCCAATCTACCCTAATCCATTCAAATTTGCCTGGGACGTGTTTGGTTCGAGGGATTGGAAGAGATGGGAAGCTTTAATCCCGAGATTGGCCGGGCGTGCCAAACAGACTTGATATAGCAATCCTGGATATAGCAATCCCATGGATCTTAAGATAATCTGCTGACAACACCATCATTGCCTTGAAATCCATTGCCATCCACCCTAATACCATTCAATCCCTTCCAATCCACCCGTCCAAGCGGGCCCTTAGGGCAGGCAGATTGGATGGGATTGGAAGGGATTGGAAGATAGATCCCGGGATTGGCCAGGCGTGCCAAACAGACACGGGATCCTGATCCCGGGATATAGCAATCCCATAGATCTTAAGACAATCCATTGACACCACCATCATTATCTTTAAATCCCATCCAATCCACCCTAATCCCTTCAAAATTGCCTGGGATGTGTTTGGTTCAAGGGATTGAAAGGGATTGGAAGGTTTAATCCCGGGATTGGCCAGGCGTGCCAAACAAACCAGATATAGCAATCCCATAGATCTTGCACCAATCCACTGATGCAATTATCATTACTTTGAAATCTGTGCAATCCACTCTAATACCATCCAATCCCATCCAATCTGCTTGGCCAAACAGGCCCTTTAGCGGCCCGAAACAACTAATATAAAAATATAATGAACTCATTTGGATAGCTAAACATAACCATCTTAATAAATATTATCCAGGTTTGTATCCCATCCAAGTGGTTTCATGATTTGTACGGTCTGATTTGAGTTACATATATTCCACGTGTGCACATGTGTGTGTGTGTGTAGAGAGAGAGAGAGAGAGAGAGAGAGTCATGCTCACCTGTGCACCTACGCACATGCGCACCTTTGCACATGTGTCATGGGTGTCTAATCTGAACGGTCCATGTGATGCGGAATCTCATGAAACCCTATGTGACAAAATTTCGCCATGATCTAAAATTCTGGTGGGCCATAGCAAAGAGAAATGCAAATCAAGGGAGGAAACTATTTTCATTTTTCATGGCCCATCAAAGTTTTAAATCAAAGTAAAACTTGGGCCTAAGGGGTTTCACGAGGTGCTGCTTCACATGAACGGTTCAGATTTTGGATCCACATTATGTATGATGAGTTCTCAAAAAGTTTGGTGCGAACTAGTGCGCAGGTGAGCATTTCCATATATATATATATATATATATATATATATATATATATATATATATATATATATATATATATATATATATATATATGTCATTCAAACCATCTTTTCTTAGTTTTTTCCAGGCTTGTCTCTAGCAATCAATCACGTGCCATGACAATCTATCACGTGCAATAGGAGAGATTTCACATCGGTTGCACAATTCGCATGTTGATGACGTACATATGACGTATGAGGATGTAATCTGGACCGTTGATCGCGTTCTCATTTAGGCTTTGCACTGGATGGCCAAGATCATGCAATCATTTATTGACTCTACATTATGGGGCTCACCTTGTGAAAGGTCGGTATCTAGGGGTGTACACGAACCAAGCTAGCTCGGTTAGCTGGCTCGATTCGAGTCAAAAAAGCTTGATTCAACTCGGTTCAAGTCGAGCTGATTTTTCGAGCAGGCCTTAGCTCCACTCGACTCAACTCAAATTAAATCCAGCTCGAATCGAACTAGCTCGGTAACTCGATTACTTTACCATTGATGTTGCCCACCAACTGTTTGATAAAATGCCTCAATGAAATGTGGCTGGTGGCAAGGAAGGTTTGGCCGATGGCAAGTTGGCAAGGAAGGTTTTATTGGTGGCAAGGTGGCAAGGAAAGTTACACCGGTGGCAAGGAAGGTATGTATATGAAACAAGTCTTCTTTTTTTTTTTTTTTTTTCTTTTAATGTTACTTAAAAGGTGTTTGAGAAAATACTTGTAAAACCATTGCCCTCTGTTTGTAAAACAATGAAATTTTAAAGTTGCCATTTAAATGCTTGTGGAAATGCCTCAATGGCAAACTCAGCTCGATCTTGACTCAAACTCTAAGGTGACCTGAGTTGCTGACTGAACTGAGCTCAGAGCTGGCCAATGAGGCCCAAGGACAGAGTGAAGCCGAGTTCGAAGTCAGCCACTATTCAAGCCGAGCCGAGCTGAGCCAGCTCAACTCGGTTCGACTGTATGTACCCCCTATCAGCATCTCATCTTGGAATGTCAAAATTGGTAGTCGTAAATTCGGATAAAGACATATCCAAAAAGAGAAATAGACTTGTCAACTGACACCAAGTTTATTAAATGGGGGGTCAGTGGGTCGCATCCATGGACGGCGCACGTTTGAAAATACCCCTAACGAACGATCCTGGCCATCAATTTTCCAATCTGACATCAACATCATCTGTTTTCATTTTCGCCGTCCGATTCTTGGCTACTGTTTGAACGGCTAGAAGATGAACGGTTTGGATCTGACCGCCCCACCTGCCTTGTGTCGTGCAGTAGACCTACAGTGCCATTAAGCTAATACAAATATCAAAAAGCAATGTCATCAATCATCAATAATTCCGGATACGTAGGACATCTGTGATAGTTCACCACCATTTTGAAAATGGTGGTGACTCATATTCTTCACCCTGGCACGCAAAGACTGCCATCCGGACCGTCCAATTTGTGGGGCACATCGTAGATGGGCCATATCTCTAAAATTGCAACATTAAATTGACCGCTAACAAATGAATGGTTGAAAGTAAAATGGTGATTGTTCCAAATTCCAATGACAGCATCAGATGGTTAATGTCATCCTCTCAATGTAATAAAATTTGGCCAGTGATCTGGATGGTCTGGATTGCTCTAAAACTATACCACGTGTAAGGATGAACCATCACTACCACAATCAGGCAAGTCTAGCCAGAAGTAGCTATTGGAGGGATCCCGTAAAAACAAAACCCTCTCTGGCACACCGTTGTGCGTATGAAATCCAGTCCGTACATCATTTACGTCAGCTAATCCTATGAAGGATGCCCAAAAGTCAGGCAGATCCAAAACTTAATTATTATCCATGGCGGCCCTGTTGCCCTGGGATAAGATTAATGCCATCATTTGTTGGTAATATGGTGGTATATTGAATGGATATACCAACCATCATTTGAAATTATTAAGAATAACACACATGTTATATTTAAACTGTTCATTTGTTTTGTAACCTCATTTTATAGCATGGGCTAAAAAATGAGTTAAATCCAAAACTTATGTGGCCCCAAAGAAGTTTTTAACGATAAGTATTCAATTCTCGTTACTTTCTATAATGGGGTCCACTTGAGTTTTAGATTTACCTATTTTTTGACCATGCTCTAAAATAATCTAAAAAAATGCGTGGACAGTGTGGATATAGCTCACACATCATGGTGAGACCTACCCAACTTACTAACACTGAGTGAAATTGGCTCGGACCAGCTTCTCAATTCTTTCAACCAGATGAATCCAATCCTACCTAATCCATTGCCCATTCGATTTTCAGTGGCTGGGTAAATACCTTTAATAATTATTTCTTCCGTATTTACCGTTAGGATATGTTTAACATGATGAGATGCATTTTCGACACAAAAACCAATAACGTTAGGATATGTTTGTGGGTCCCACCGTGATGCGTATTGCTTATCCACACTTTTAATTTCTTAGGCCTGTTGAATTTATAGCATGAACCAAAAAACAAGGCATATCAAAAGCTTAAGTGTACCATGCCACAGGATAAAGGAAATCAAACACTTACCATTAAAAACCTCTCAGCCTATTGTTTCTTATGGTGTGGGTCATTTGAGTATTCAATCTACCTCATTTTTCGGGTCATGCTTTAGAATATTGTGTTAAAATGACTAAACGGAATGGATTTATCATATGCATCACATTAGGGTCCACAAAATTAAAATAATACTTTTAAACGGATTTCCGAAGGAAAAAGTACGATGAATTAAAAAAAAAAAAATTCAATTCAAACGGGGCAGAACTGTCGTGAAGGAAAGGAATTGCTTGGTCATAAAGGCAGGAATCTCGTCACTCTAAATCGTGAAAGGATTCTATCAGATCTTATGGCCGTGACCATCCGACCGTCCGTGTGCTACACGTAAAAAGGTCAGGTCATCGGATGGATGTAGAAGCCTCTAACGGTCTTTAAATGAGATGACGGTTATTCACGGGCACATGACCCAATAATGGTATCTAAACGAGAGAATTCGATAAAGAGGAGTTTTTTGATAGTCTGACAAGCTTGGTTGCTCCATGCACATGTAAATAGAGATTGTACACCTGTGACACAAGTGCCTTAAATTGAAGGGTGCAGAATCAGTCAGGTCGGTCTAGTCATGATAGTGGGGCCCACCTTGATGTTTGTGGTGTATATTGACGTCATCCATCCGTTTTTAGCTGCCATAGACTGAAGTAATCCAAATCTTAGGTGGACCCACTTACCATTAAAAATTTCCTCTGCCCCATATCATGTTTATTTGCGGGAGCAGACTGGCTGGTGTATCACACACCAGCTATATAAGGCCTGTTTGGCCAGGCGGATTGGATGGTATTGGAAGTTATTGGAAGTTAAATCCTGGGATTGGGCAGGGCGTGCCAAACACACTGAGTGATCTAATCTCGAGCCCATGGATCTTAAGACAATCCACTACCAACACCATCATTACCTTTACATCCTATCCAATCCACCCTAATCCGCTCAAATTTGTCAGGGACATGTTTGGTTCGATGGATTGGAAGGGATGGGAAGGTTTAATTCCAAGATTGGCAAGGCTTGCCAAACAAACTCGATATAGCAATTCGGGATACAGCAATCCACTGGTTCTTAAGACAATCCACCGAGAATACCATCATTGCCTTGAAATCCATGCCATCCACCCTAATACCATTCAATCCCTTCCAATCCATGTGTTCAGTTAATGGATTAACGTCGCCAAGTTCTGTGGGTCCCATCATAAGGTGAGGGTTATATCCAAACTGGCCACCTATTTGGAGAGCTCATTGTAAGGCTTGAGACGAAAAATAAGATTGATCTAACTATAAAGTGGACCACACTTCTACCACTGAAACCCTTTTAGGGTTATAGAAATTTTGGATGAATATGAAATTTGTTTTTCCTCTTTATCATGTCCTTGTGACCTTACGAACCGATTGGATGGAAAATAAATGTTATGGTGTGGTCCCGCTCATCTTTGGATATGATTCATCACTGTGGGGCCCATGAAACCTTGATCTCCTTTGAACCGTTCGTACAACTTGGAGTTCGAGGAGAGGAGTGTCAGCTCTTGTCTTTGCACGACACGTACCTACACCAGCTATATAGCTGGTGTGTGGTACACCAGCCAATCCGCTTCCTTCTTTGCCATCCAACCTATTGAAAAGGTCAAAGAGACATGGATGAAGGGAAAATACTGGCTTGACGTGAAGTTTTTAATGATCAATCTCCACCGTGTCCTATGGTGTGGTCCACTTTACATCTGGATTTACTTCAATTTTAGGCCCACATCCTAAAATGAGCTGGAGAAAAAGATGGAAGGCGTGGATATAAAATAAACGTATCAAGGTGGGCTCCATATTCACACTCTGACTGAACACATGCAATAAATCTGAATGGGAAATGGGGGGCTATTTTAAGTGGGCCATAGGACCAAAAATACATTAAGCGGATGACGTTTGCATTTAATTAATGGACATTCATTAATTGAATCTGGTCGCCTGGATCACTGTTCCTGTAACGTCCCGTCCAACCAGCATAGTATCCTGGGGCATCCATGACGGATTTACCGCATGACCATCTGTTTAAACTACTCAGGGTGAGGTATCACAAGAAAATTAAATCTAAGATTAGCCCATTAGACTAGATCAGTCGGGTCATGATCGGACCAAGTGTGGCCCGTCTGTTTACACTTAACAACAGCCCGTGTGGGCCGCCCAACGATCGAGAAAGGTCAGAAAAATCTAAAAATTTAGGAAATCATAGATCTCACTGGACTCATGGTCCATCGCGGACAGCGGACCCAGTGGACACCCAGAACTGGGATCTAGCACTAGCCGAATGCACCCCGCCAATGCGAAAAATTGGAATCTGGCACTTACAAATGAAATCGGGATACCAGGCGTTCTAGCAGTCGGATTCCTCCTAAATTTGTGGTAACGGTTTAATATATTTTTCTACACCCGTCTACCAAATCTGGGACCTGATCGTGGAATGGTGACCGTTGATCGCAAATCGGGCCCGTACGACCAAACCCCGCATCCGATCGTTCCTAAATTTTGCATGGCCCTTCATCGGGCCATGGAGCACCTACCCTACAAGTTTCATGGCCAGAGGGTCGCCAGAACTGCACTAATCACCAGATCGGTCCCCACAGGGCCATTTATGGGACGGAAATGCTTTCTCAGATCATATATCCGTTCATCCATTCGTCCTCAATTTTTGCATGGACCCTAGTCGGGCCACAAGGCAACTACACGCCGAATTTGGTGGCCAGAGGGGTGTTAGGGCCACCCCAATACCAATAGGAGTCCCATAGGTCTATTTTGGGAATTTTGGAAGCTTGGGGCCAAAGGGGCCAAGTCTAGAGAATAAAGCCCTAAGGCCCTCTTTCTCATAACCCTTCTCCATGCTCCAACAACAAGCTCTATCCCTCATAACTTCCTTCAATCTCCCACCACCAAATCTCTCTCCCTCATAACTCCACTCTTCCAACAATCCATCTCTCTCCCTCATAACTCCTCAAATCTCCAACAACCCATCTCCCTAACCCTTATCCGAAGGAAACTCTTCGCCCTAACCTCAACCATCGCCGTTGGTCGTCTAGGTAAGGTCCTTTCCCCTTTTCTTCTTGAAATCCATGTATTAAGGTGGGATTGGCTTAGAAAGCTAACATGCAAGAGCTCAATTTAGGGATTCCGGCCGGTCGTCCCGAAAGCCCTCTTTCCTAGGACGTTTTTCGAATCGCCAACGATCCATAGGTGCGGACTATTGCTCTTAGGTGGCTTAGCACCAATTTTAGTGTGAGTTTAATGATTTTGAATGCTTGGATGTCATATTAGAAATTCTAGAGAAACCCTAAGGATTACATGTTTGATGGAATTGTTTGGATGTGTATGCTTAGCTCTCAAATGTGATATTGATCTTGCCTTTCACATGATACTACATATGGATGATAATATGTTCATGATTGTTTGATTCATTTCCCTCATATGTGGTGCTTCATTGTGTGTGTGATTATTTACCCTTATACTCATGATTTCTCAAGATGGAGGAAGTGGTCAACTTCCTCACACAACCCACACACTCACATGCACCTTAATTTCGTGATGATAGTTGCTTGCTTGATAGAAGTATTCGTTTGGTATGGTTAAGATGCATGAGAATATGATATTGATGTGATAGTTGATAACATGAGTAGTGAGCATGTTGTAGACCCCCTTTACCCTCTTAGTTTGGCCAGGAACCTGACGAGAGATGATAGTCCCATCGGTAGGACTACGCTAGGGCTAGACCTGTGGATTGGGTGGGAGTGTTCGGGTGGCTGTAGTTCGACTATATGGGTCCCTTGTGCCCGAGGTCATTCGTTTCACGCTCGCCTGATTCGCGCGGTCTAACCTACTACCTGATCAACCCTGTTTGTTAACCATGTTCGCTCACATATGTATGGAACTTGATGTACTTTATAACCATTGTGGCCTATTGATAACTAGATTACAACTGGTCCACAGTCTCGTGAGCCGGGCATGGTGGAATGGGACACTGTGTCCGAGCTGTCGGCCTACGCTGGGGTACCGCGCCTCCCCGTAGTGACCGCAAGCGATCCCTCCCTATCGGCACTCCTCATGTGCTTGGAGTCGGGGATGAGGACCCTGACGGGATCACGGACTGCGAGGACTCAGCCTCACGCGTTGATGGGGCCTTGGTCTCGCAACCAGCTTAGGGCATTGATATGTGGGGTATATCAAATTTCCCAATTTGCTGAATGAATGGATTTAATTAATAATGCGACTAACATGATCGCATTGCATCGCATTAGTTAGGGTGGCGACTTGGAAGTCGAAGTCGCTCTGAGGAAATATGGTCATATGCGATCATTAGATGGAGTCGCTCGAGGGAGCGTTGTGGCGAGGGCATGCATCATATCATCCCGCATGCATACATTTAAATAAGAGTTGTAGGTGTTGATGATTGACTGTTTTTCATTAAATTCATATTATAATTGATGCCTGTTATAACTTAAGATTAATAGTTCACACTGAGTTGATCACTCACTCCCACTCTGAGACGGTGTAAACACCAACCAGACCCAATCATAGATGCAGGTGACTCAGGGCTGGAGGAGTCTGGCGAGGCGAGCTTCGAGGAGGAGGACGAGCTGTCTTATATCTAGATGATGGATGGTTTCCCGCCAGCTGGAGAGGCATGATCGGATCGCTGAGTTGTGGGCTCAGTCCTATTCTTTTTGGACATATTATTTTTTTGTGATTTTGTTAGGTGGCGCCATGTACCCCTCTTATTCTTTTGGACTTGTATATACGTATATGTATGCATTTCTTTCAGTCTTTTTCATTTCAGTAGACTTATGTGGTGATTCTTCATGTTCTAGGAAATTTCATATTTGCGCAATTAACCAGATTAACCGCATATTAATGTAAACCGGTCATAAGTGACCCCGGGAACTCGGGAGTTGAGTATATACGTGACCCCCGATTTTCAGGGCGTTACAAGTTGGTATCAAAGCATGGTTTAGAATTAATTGGGCCATGGGTCATGAACTCACTACGCGTCCGCTGACGTGTGAGGATGCACATTAGAAGCCGCAACCGGGACTTAGGACGCAAGGGACTACCCTAGAGTTTAGAGTGTATCGGTCTAGGATCGAGCCGACCATCTCAGGAGAGCGGTGGAACTTGCTAGGAATAGGGATTGGTAGCAAGAGTAGGTAGCGGAGCTAGGAATTGGGACCGGAAGTCATACTGAATCTCGACCCTTGAATAGGGACGTGCCGGGGATCAAAGGAATTAAAGGCTGGAGCCAACGTCCGAGTGCGGATGAGCTAGTTTGGGACCCATCTCGATTGTTCCGGTCCATTTGGGGATAGAGTCGTGGCAGTGAACGAAATTTCACCGGAAATAATGGAAACATAGAAAAATTGGACATTTTACCCCTAAGCTGGAAGGAATCTCGCGAAACAACTAAGCCCATTGTGTAGATCGTCTTCTCCTACCCCAAATTCATATATAGCACTTCCCGGGGAACTTTTTCGACACCCGGGAAAGCCGAACCCGATCCGGTCAGCTGGGCAGGTACCGGCGGGGTCACCCTGCCAGCCTTCCAGCGGGCGGCGTGGCCCCCGCCGATCCCGCGTTATCGCCCCGCCGTGCCCGCGTCGCCGCCCCGCCAGCTGCGTGCTTGCCTCAGCGCACGGTGTTGCCGCCCGTGACGCGCTCCGGCGCCGCGTGGCCCCGCGCCCGCTGCCGCGTTTTCACCCCGCCAGCCCCGTTTTCACCCTGCTAGAGGCGTGGTCGTTGCATGGGACCACTTCCTTAGTCCTACACCCAAAAATTTTGAATTTTGGGTGGCCCCACTACCTTGCCCCCTTTAAGCAACCCTCTCTCTCTCTCTCTCTCTCTCATTTCACTCAACCCTCCCTCATTTCTCTCCATTTTCCCAACCTTAAACACCTTTTTCTCAACACTCCCCATCTCATTTGCCTTTCTTCAACAAGGATCTCCTCCACCCCTACTCATTTCTTCTTCCTCACCTCCAACAAACTCTCCACCTTCCTTGTCTTCCTCAAACCCAACACCAAAATCCATCCTCATCACAACACCCATTCTCAAATCCTCTTCCCCAAAACCATCTTTCAAATCCCGCTTCACCATTTTCAAAACCCATCCACAAAATATATTCCTCTCCAAGCTCCATTCTCAAATCCCCAAATCCCATAACCTAGTCTCAAGTCATTTTCAAAACCCCACTCCAAATCAATACCAAATCTACATTTCTTACATCCATCCACCAACCCATCCTTTGAAGCTCACATCCTAATTCCCCATCTTCAACAAATCACTTCCACTCAAAATCCCATCTCTCCAATACTACACTCCTCCACCTTCTTCCTCTCAACTCTTAAACCCCTCCCTAAACTCAACATCAAACCCATTACAAACCTCCATTCTCAACCCCAAACTAGAGCCTTCCTTTTTAAAAAAGAAATGGCGTTCTTTGCCACCATTGTCTCATTCCTCACTATCCCGGTGGTCCTTTTCCTTATGGGGAAGAAGAGACCGGCTTCTGAGGAGGCATGACCAAGCCAAGAGCGACGTGGTAAGAAGAAGGCCGATCCGAAGGGTAAAGCGAGCACAGAGGTCCGGTCAAAAGGGCGGAACGATTCCCGAAGAGATGAAGCGCTCGTAAAGGATTTGGAAAATTTCCGCGTGCGCCATGTCACCTTCGAGGCTTTCGTGGAAGAACACCTCCTAGGTAATAACTCCCTACTTAACCGATTGATGAAGAATGAGTGGGGTCCCATGTTTCATGTAAACACGCAGGCCGATGTGGGGCAGGCTAGGATGTTCTACACTCGGATTAGAAATCCTAGATTCGAGCCCCTTGGATTTGATCTTATTGTGCGTGGTGAGGAAACCCACTTGGGAGTCAAGGATTTCGCCGAATTTTTGGGAGTACCACTGGGGGAGGTGCAAATTGATGAAATGAACCTTGAATCGAGAGCGGCCCGTGACGAACGTACTCGTTTCCTGTGTGGCCAAGCTGCCCCTTGGAATAAGGATGTCGGCCTATACCCGACCCACATGATCCCCAAGTATCGGGTACTCCACCGCATTGCCACCCATAATATATATCTGAGATTGAAGAACCGCACCGAGTGCTCCCTCTACATGGTGGAGTTCTTGTATCAGGTGGGCCAAGGAGCAAAGGTGTGCGCCCCTAGCACAGTGCTCTACCAAGTTGTGAAGGCCGCGAGGTCGACTCGGAAGGACATAGCTCTCCCATTTGGCCGCCTAGCCTGCTATATAGCCGACCAGTTTGGGATTGGCGGATCAGACGGGGATCACATACCGGTAGAGATTCTGGGGAACAAGATGCTAAACTCTATGGGTGTGGGACCCAGCCAAAGACAGGCTCACATTGACCAGTATGGGGATACTGATGAAGAGGAGGGGGAAGACGGGGGAAGTGACGGAAGCGAGCATGAGGATGAGGATGAAGCCGAAGAGGCAGATGGGGCTGAGGAAATCAGGGCGGTCAGTCAGGAGCCCCTTACCGCCCCAGGTATACATGAGCGCTTGGATGCGCTCCAGGCCGAGGTAGCAGGGATCAGGGAGAGCCAAGCAAGGATTAAGGCGAACCAAGAAAAGCAGGAGAAGTGGAATAAGAAGATATATCGGGCCATAAGGGCCCTGATCTGCTACAGCAAAGGAGAAGAAGCGCCTCCACTTTCGCCTGACTCAGACGAGTAGCAGTACCACCAGACTGATGTTTAGTAGTTTGCTTTAGGTTGTTTAGGTCTAATACCATGTATGGATGGATGCTTAGGACCTTGCTTCATTAGCTTGTATTTTCCTTTTTGTCTAACATGTTTACTGATGTTTGTAATCCATGCTGTAACATGTAACCGGCCATGTCAATGGCATTTTGGAATCAATGTGAATGTGTGGATTGCCTCGGAAGAATTCTTGTCGTCCTGAAAATGCTTGTATGTATGTTGTCTGTGTTCACGAATGGATTATATATGGACCTCGCCCATGTACGCATAACCTGGGCGTGAGAAATGTTCTAGTACCTAACCCATTCAAGGACTTTTTTTTCCAGGAAATGCCTCCGCGACAGGAAGGTCGATTTGTCCGCTTTCCTCATGGTGGCTTAGTTGATCGGGACCAGGTCCCTGACGAACAACAGGGCCTCCAAGGGGCGAACGGTTCCCAAAATACGGGTAGTACCACCCAGGAGGCGGCCCCAAATGCTCCGCCCCCACAAGCCGCGGCACCTGTACCCCCTCCGCCACCGGCCCTGGACCAGATGGGCCAAATGTTGCTTCTCATGCAACAACAACAACAGATGATGGCCGCAAGTATGCAACAGCAACAACAAATGATGGCCACAAATATGCAACAACAATAACACATGTTGGCCACCGTGATGGGGGCCTTGGCCCAGAACTTGGGCATACCACAACCGGAACTACCCACTATGGCCACGCCCGCGACTAACGTAAACAACCTATTTCAGCAATTCCAAAGGCATAGGCCGCCTACCTTTGCCGGCACCCACCGCCCAGAGGAAGCGGAGTACTGGCTCAATCGAGTCACCAAGCTGCTACGGCCTCTCCACTGTTCTGAAGCGGAGAATGTGGAGCTCGCCTCTTACCTCTTTGAGAAAGAGGCGGACTTATGGTGGGAGAGCGTCCTCCGGTCCCTTCCCGAGGGCCACTTATGGACGTGGGAGGCGTTCGAAACCCGTTTTAACGGGAAGTATATTCCCCAATCCTACTAGCATAAGAGGGAGAATGAATTCCTCCGCCTCCAACAGGGGGGAATGAGCGTAGCGCAATATGAGAACCGGTTCACCGAACTATCTCGCTGCGCTTCCGAAATGATCGCCAACGAGGCGATCAAGATGAAGCGATTCACGGCAGGGCTGAGGAGTGGCATTCACTCCAAACTGTGTTGCATGAACATCGGGACTTATGCGGAGCTTGTCGAGATGTCTACTCGAGCTGAACAAGATGAGGACCGTGTCTCACGGGCCCGTTCACAGCTTGGGCCCCGAAACAGGATAGAAGGAACGTCCTCTTCTTTTACGGAAAAAACGCCACACCCAAATTCTCCGCCTAGGCTTGCGGTTGCACCGGCGCCTCCTACACGACCTACCCAGACGTGCAACTATTGTAAGAGGGCGGGCCATTCCGAGCCATACTGCTTCACGAGGATGAGGGACCTCGGCTTCACACCACCACAACGCAACAACAGGCCTCCACAACAGGCATTGCAGATTCCGCCCTTACGGACGATGGGGCCTAGCCCTCAATTTCGCCGTCCTCCTGCACCTCAAGCTAGGCCGCCACAACGGCCCATGCAACGGCCAGACCTTCCTCAGCAGGCACGAGTCCATGCAATGGCGGCAGAAGGCCATGATGCTGCCATCCCCACTCCTACGGCCTTTGAGGTGACGACACACATCGAAGGTACCCCCATCTTTTTGTTGGTGGACACAGGATCCACTACTTCTCTCATAACACATGCTACTGTCAAGCGTCTAGGATTGCGCACTACCCCCTTTGATGGGGTGAAGATCATTGCCGCTGCCGGTACTATCTCAGAAGCGACGAAGATATGCCATGATTGCCCCATCGATTTGGGACGCAAGGTGGCATTTGTGGACTTGATAGTGATTAAGATCTTCCACTATGATGTCATCCTGGGCATGGATTGGTTGATTATGATGAAGGCCGAGATTGATTGTGAGACCCTGACAGTGAAAATATTTGAAGACGACGGCACTTCTCTCACGTTTCCAATCCAGGTTAGCCACGGACGCAGGATTTTATGTTATGCTTCTTTGGAGGACGGTTATGATGGGCCCTCACATACATGCACTCCCGTAGTCCGAGACTTCGATGATGTGTTTAAGGCCATACCTGGACTTCCTCATCTACGTGAAATAGACTTCACTATCGATCTGACTTCGGGTGCTAAGCTCATCTCCTTGCCTACTTACCGCATGCCCCCATGTGAGATGGAAGAGCTACGGTCTCAGATTGACAACTTGCTAGAGAAAGGCTTCATCCGACCCAGCATCTTTCCTTGGGGAGCCCCAGTCCTATTTGTGAGGAAGAAGGACGGCTCATTGCGTTTGTGTGTAGATTACAAAAGATTGAACCAAGTGACGGTTCGAAATAAAAACCATTTGCCCAGAATTGACGACTTGTTTGACCAGCTGAGGGGTGCCAAATACTTCTCAAAGATCAATCTACAAAGGGTACCATCAGCTGCGAGTCAGGGACGAGGATATACAGAAAACGGCCTTCAGAACCTGCTTTGGCCATTATGAGTTCCTAGTTATGTCGTTCGGGCTCACCAATGCCCCAGCGGTATTCATGGGTCTCATGAACAGAATCTTCAGGCTGTTCATATATATATTTGTCGTCATGTTCATCGACGACATATTGATTTACTCAAAGAGCCGCGAGGAGCATGAAGAGCATCTAAGGGCGGTTCTTGGAACTCTTGAGAAAAATCGGTTATTTGCGCAATTTAGGAAGTGCGACTTCTGGAAGGAGGAGGTCAAATTTCTGGATCATGTAGTGTCCAAGGAGGGCATATCGGTAGATCTCGCCAAGATTACGGCCGTGCAAGATTGGAAGCAACCGAAGTCGGTTACAGAAGTGAGAAGTTTTCTTGGTCTCGCCGGTTATTATAGAAGGTTCATTAGAGACTTTTCAAAAATAGCTCGACCACTATCCCAGCTGACACGAAAGGACCTCAAGTTTGCCTGGAATGAGAAGGCGAAGGCGGCCTTCCAAGAGTTGAAAGATAAATTGACCTCGGCACCTGTGCTTGTGCTTCCTGAGCAAGGGGTCAAGTACACTGTCTATACAGACGCCTCTCATGTGGGCTTGGGTTGTGTGCTCATGCAAAAGGACAGGGCGTTACAGTTCCTCTCGACTAGACGATCGGTAACCATCAATAGACCACCGGTGTGGATTGAACAACCATGGGGACCACAGAAGTTTTGGATGAAGCTGATCTTTATGTTTACCCTTCATCTAGGTCTACCTGACATTATGAACGGGTTGGATGGAAAATAAACATTACAATGTTCTCTATGAAGGTAGGTTTCAATGGTAGGTATCATTATCCCACTGCTTCTTGTGGTGTGGTCCACTTGAATCTTTGATTTTCCTAATTTACAGTTCATGACCTTAAACTAATCTGAAAAAAGTGGATGAACGGAGTGGATAAAACCATACATCATAGTGGACCCCACAGAGCCCCTGAACGATTTTCATCCACACGGCTATGGGACCTAACGCGCTTCCTTCTCTCCTTGCTTGCATGTAGCCTGTAACTGCCCTTCTTGCGTGTAACCAACAACCTTCCCTCTATTGGACGCGGTTTGACCAGTGACCGAACACCAGCCAGCCAGCTAATTTCAAAGCTCAGTGGGCCCCACCATAATGTATGTGTTTTATCCACGCTCTCCATCCATTTTTCCAGCTCATTTTAGGCCTTGAGCCCAAAAAATGAGGCAGATCCAAATCTCAGGTGGACCACACAACATGAAAACGGTGTGGATTCAACATCCACCATTAAAAACTTCCTACAGGCCCACCGTAATGTTTATTTTCCATCCAACCTGTTGATAAGGTCATACAGACTTGGATGAAAGGAGAAGACAGATATCAGCTTTATCCAAAACTTATGTGACACTCAAAAAGTTTTCAATGGTGAGCATTCAATCCCCACTGTTCCCATGGTATGGTCCACCTGCTATTTGGATCCGTCTAATGGCTCATGCCCTAAAATGAGCTGGCAAAATGGATGGATGGCATGGATAAAACACATACATCATGATGGGATCCACGGATCTTTGACACCTGCTAGCTGGCTAGTATTACTTCTCATGGACGTTGCATTCCCACTGAAAATAAAAATAAAAACTTTAGTACATGATGTTTAGAAATTATTTAAAAATTACATACATGGAATCTAAATAACTCAAATTAAACTCTGTGAATTGTGGGTCACACTTTAGATCTTTAGATGTGTAGTGAACAAATATCATGCTTATTTATTTATTTATTTGATTATTGAATTAGTGGACATCTGTTGTAAAGTTAAAAATTAAAAATATTCAATTGTCGCATTTCTACGAACAAGCATGCGCAACTCGGAGATTAGTGTTGTCCACCCAATTTGATTTTTGTGCCATGAGTTAGCGCTGGCGGGCTCCACAATTTTTTCAGTTTAATTCCAATGGTCATACTCCACTAGACTATCAAATAACTCATTGCATTAAAACAGAAAGTAGAAATTGGGCCAACCCAATTAAAATCGAGTCTATGGATAAATGAGTCAACTTTGGATCCTCTTAATCTAGACCTGAGTCGAAGCTAACAATGATTTATATCACTTAGACATGAATCCATGTGCTAATGGATAGATTGGCGGCTGATAAATCCAAATCCGAGTATTAAATGGGCCGACGGAAGTAAATTGCGTATTGAGTAATTAACAAACTTTATGAAGCCCACCGTAATGTATGTGTCTTATCCATGCCATACATTTGTTTTACCAGCTCATTTTAGGGCATCAGCGAAGAATTAAATTATATCCAAAGCTCGAGTGGACCACATCGGAGGAAACAATGGGAATTGAATGCCTACCGTTAAATTAAGCTAATTTTTTCCCTTCATCCGTGTCTATGTGTAATACCCTGAATTTTGATGATTGAGCAAGCTCAACTCCCGAGATTCCGAACATCACTTATGTTTTACGGAAGCTAATATCCTGATTACCTTCATGTTAGGCATTTGAGCATGCAAAAAATTATACTAAAATTTGTATCATTCTTCAGGTTTAATGTAATTACAGTAAATGTGTAAATTAAAACATATATATCGTGAAGTTTCTTTCAGAGTATGATCCAACGGCTCTATTTAATGTATATAGATATAATTCCAAAATAATAAAGAAAATGTGGCAATGTAACATCCAGCTAAGCTCATATGTCCAATGCTCCATGCCTAGAGGTACATGGCCTACATCGGCTCATCCGAGAGCTAGAAATAGGAGAATTCTTTCTCCTCATCCATGAGTGCCTACTCCAGTGTATCGGCATCAATGGTACCTGCATCTACACTAGCATCTGATTGGTGTTTTAAAATATCGTCACAGAGTAGGAGTGAGTGATAAACTCATTAGTTCCATAAAGCAAAGGTTACATATGTTATCAAGTCAATCAATATAGTAATGATAAGACAATATAAAATAATCACTTCCTAACTACTTTTCTTAATATGAGAATGAAGTTTATGAAATGATGCATGCCCTCACCCATCGAAACTCACTCAACACACAATTCCGACCACCTGTTTCGCACATGTCAACACTTCCTTAACATGCGACTCCAACGCCTGTTTCGCCACATTCTAAACTAATGCAATACAGTGCATGATCATATTAGCCGAGTGGTTAATTATATATATTCATCCAGTAATTTGGGGAAGCTAGGATACCTCCCTTTTAAACATCGATCCCAACCAAATCACTAGGCATTGGACGATCGCAGCGGTCCTGCTCTTATGTTCTTGATCGGTCTAGGTTCGTCACTCCTAAATAAATATATATGATAGACAAGTTGTAAAAGGTGATGCTCGTGGTCACTACGGGGAGGCTCGTCGCCCCAGCGTAGGCCGACAACAAGGACACGGTGTCCCATACCACCATAGATCATGGTACAATGGTTAATGATGAATCTTTATAATAGTGAGGGGGATACCTTAGATTCAAACAATTGCGCTCATACATGGTGAATATACAATAGGTTAACCAGTTCTTTGGGCATTTTCAGTTGGTACGGGTGCACACTAACATAACCGACATGGAGCGCTTGAGCGCCCCACGTGACCTAGTCACAGTTGATAGTCAATGTCTGACACGTATCGTTCAAATTTACCCAGGGTAACCTACCTAATTCGGCCACCTAAATGTGAAGATTTACCGGTTACTTGGACTACGCTTGTAGTCGTATTTCTATTCAAATCATGTTAACGAACATTCATAACACATGGGTTAACGGTTGATAATCAAATTTTGATAAACAAATCATTTAGGCATTTCATCGAACATATAAACAACATTACTCTACAACTTGCAATTCGTCAATTCATTAAATAGAGATATAAGTGTACCTAAGACAACAAAAATTTTTATATTAGCAATCATAAATCATTAACTTGAATGAAAGCATTGATAAATCGCAACATAATCACTTATAATACATACCTTTCGGTAGCACGCCCGACTCGGACTCGTTCCTAGGAATCTGTTTCCAAGGAAGAATTGTCGGTTGCCTAAATGAGCACACGGGTTAGTTAGGGTTGGAAAAAATCTATTTGAAGACTTACATATATAAGAAAGTTTGTAGTCTTTACCCTAAGTCATAGTCAGAGAGGTTTCGACAACGGGAGTGGCGGTAGTTAGGCTTGCGAGTCAAACGGAGAAGAATCACCATTCGTAGTAAGCACTACTTCAATCTCTCTCTTCCTTATCTTTCTTTTTTTCTCTTCTCTCTCACCTTAGGGTTTTTAAATTCGTATTTGGTGGAAATAGGATGATTTAGGAGTCTTTTGTAGCTCTAGATGGTGTGCAAATAGCCCTAAGGCCACTCTATTTGGTACTTATACCCTATTGGTGGTTCTTTCTAACTAATAGGGCCCCCAGGAGGGCCCACAGGCTGATCTATGACATGGGGTAGGTTCCTTATCAATGAATCAACATTAGAACACATTTTCAGTGTGATAAGATAAACGAATCGACCGTGGGAAGCCTGTGTCAGATCAACTGTTAGTAATGTTCAATCGGGGCCGCAGTTATACGGATATGTGGGGAGAATTTTTTCTTACTCTAAGTGTGAAGTTTGGTCATAAACCGATGGCCCGAAATGCTTAACTTTGTGTAAGAGTGGACGACCTAATTCACTTAAGTTTCAACTTATTCCTTTATGGTATTTGTACTTCTCATGCACTTGTCCCTCTGCTCAAGTTAAGCGGTTTTGGAGACTATTCAGGTCCGACTCCCACGATGGACGTCAAGCCCAATAAGGCGGATGTTTCTCTATAATTTTAAGGCTAGCAGACCCCCGACGTGCGGTCTACGTTCCTCACGGAATTTCAAGGCATTCTCGAGAGAGGCGGCCCCTTGAAATTTCACTCGGGTTATCAGAGGGTGGTACGTTAATGCACTTGTGATCTTGGACTACATTTATTGGTAGGAATGGTGGCCCGAACTTAATTTCTCTAATGCTAAGTACTAATGCACACCTAGTTGTTGCTAGCTAGTTGAGTACGGCCCTCGGGGTGGTCCTATCTGTGGTTGAACTTGGGTCTCAGTATGGAGTTTTCCAAGACGTTACACTATGTGACCTTATGAGCAGCTTGGATGATAAATAAATTTCACTATGGGCCCTAAGAAGATTTGCCATTATACCCATTGTTTCTTGTGGTATGGTTCATTTGGAGTTTGGATATTATGTAAATTTCGGCTTCATCCCTAAAATTATATGAAAAAATAGATGGATGACATGAACAAGACATACATGCATGGTAGGCCCCATTGAGTTTATTATAGTGTATTGAGTTATGCAGTATGCAATTTACTTCCTCGTACTTATGGATTAAAGAAGTTTCTGATCAAGTTGATATTTTCCCTTTTATCTATGTCCATATGACCTTACGAACATGTTGGATGACAAATAAACATTAGTATTGGCTAGAGTTGTACATGAGTTGAACTGAGTTGAGCTTAGCCCAACTAGGCTTGGCTTGGCCGGCAGGCTACCCTAACTCGAACTCGTATCAGCTTAATCCTTAAGCTTAATTAGCCTGCTCAGCTCTACTTGGTTCAATCAGCAGCTTAGCCCAGCTTGAGCCGAGCTTGAGCTCTATCTTTCGAGCCGAGTTCAAATTCAAGCCTACGAGCTAAGTTCGAGTTTAGATTTTAGAGTTTTTAATATATATAATACATAATTTATTTAAATATATATAAAATATTTATATTAAATGAATAAGCTAATCCGAATTGAATTGATTTGAACCAAGCCGAGCTTGGTTTATGACACGCCCTAAACTCGGAAACCGGACTCACAAAATTCCCGATCGCCGAATCCAGTGCCGACAGCCTACGTAGTACCCCATTCTTGGCTTCCAGCGTTCATACGCCAGATTCCGATCATGGGATCCTACAAGGAGGATTTTCAATGTACTTTTGTCTCGTAATAAGCATAACCACAAGTTTACCCAAATCACAAAGGCAACATCATCATCACATATCTACTAATATGATCATTTAGATACAATGTTGAAAGGGAAATACATATATCGTAATCAAAACTCCAGAGGATAGCTGCACGCCACAAGCTCAACGCTGCTGTAACCTAACGCCACTTACACACATCTATCATACATAAGCTTATAAAAGCTTAGAGGGTGGTAAAAGTGTGTGCTCAAGATAAGTGTCAAGTATACCATAAAGCCCATAAATCATACATCATCGGAATAAGTGGAAATACTGACAAGGTTATGAATCATACGATATTAGAGTAAGCAGAAATATACTGGTAGGTTCATGAGTGTTATCAGCCGTACTAAGGGTATACGATACAAAACATAACAAGACAATAACAGATGTTGAGGATGCGATGCAATGCAATATGCAAATCCCGATGAGCCACGAATACCATCAACCTCATCTAGGCCATATAAGTGCAAAAACATAGTAACTCAAAATGCTAAATACTACGGATGCAATATAATATGCGGTGCGAATGAAATAACCATGCTGGAATGTGAAGTCGGGATGATAGTACGTAGTATCGCAGGCTACGAGGTCCACCATAAGGGACTTCTACCCAAACCAATCCCATACCTAAATTTGGATAGTCCGACTCAACTCCTGATCTCAGGTTAGTCGCGCGCCCAACCGAAATCCTGGTCATGCGAAGGTACACGTAACAAATAATTACGCACCACCAGCCCGAATGGATAATGAATGAATGAAGGAATGGATATACAATTTCTGCTCAATAAGTCCACATATCAGTACGGTTGCTCTCTGGGGGAATTCATCGGGGTTTATTACACTCGACACCGACTGCCTCCTCCCTAGCTGCACAGCCCAATGAATGGAAGAGACCTCACTATCCGCCTAGCCAACAGTCTGCCAATACCTTCTCAGCTCGTTGATAATGGACTCATTTACGAGCTGGTCATACTCAGCCTAGCTTATAGCCCCCTCACTCAGGCAGATAAGGCCACACCCCCTCCCAACTGACCACGACATAGTGGGAGATGCGGCCTACTGGTATTCGGAACTTGGGCGCTCATGTTCCAGTCAGTCTAGACGTTGGGGCTTCTCCTTGCCTCGGAGGTTATGAGATTTTCACCCAAGGACATCCTGGGTGCCCATAGTGCTAGAACCAAATATTTTTGGTGTCCCATCTAGCCATCCACGATGTGCCTGAGGAGGCCACGACCCTGATGTCGTTAGGGCGTACAATGATCAAGTCATACATATGCAAGATGCATGAGTCACACTTTCTAGTCATGCAGCAATTCTGCACGTACTGCGCGATAATGTGGAGTACTCCATCTCATAAGGAGTCCCGTAAATGGTCTGCCCAATGGCGTATGCTATGATCAAACATTCCTTATATCAGACATACATATGATGCATATGGGCATGAATCATTGAGTCATACTAAGCATGTTATATGGTAATGAACTACCCTTACAACGCAGATGGGCCTAGACGGCTTACACACAACAAGTATGGCCTATCAATGGGCCCTAAGGAGAGTTACAATGCAGACATTTAACCATCATTGTACTTACAATGTGGGCGTCAAACCATCATTACTCCCAAGGCATTGCCTGCCATAAAGGTCAATACATAAACCACGGTGGAATCACATTCAATGGGCCTCATGTACATCCCATTGGGCCTCGACCCATGGGCCTCCAATACATCAAATGGGCCTCATAAATATCAATGTGGGCCTCCTCAAATGGGCCTTATGTATATACCAAGGTGGGCCCCAACAGATGGCCACAAATATATCAAGATGTAATATATATATATATATATATATAAATGAATTATACCAAAACATAAACTGGACTGCACTCCAAATAGTAGTGACAATGATTTCCACCATTAAAAAATATCCTACAGGGGCCCACCGTTATTGAATGGAACTACCGTAGCCCTTAAGAAGTTTAAACGGTGAATGTCACTGTTCCCACTATTTTTTCGTGGTTGTGTTAAGGGTCAAATATTGCATATCAGACCCTAGTTATTACCTGCATTTACGAGCATGATACTGTTTAATGGCCTGTTTTATCATATTTGTGATGTAGGGTGTATTTACAAGCTTAGATCGAAATAAGGTGCTAAAAGCTAAGATTTAACTCTCAGAATTCACCAGAGCAAGGAACGGACTCCAGGGGACCAAAATCGACGGAATTACACGCCAGAGATCCGCAGAAATTGAGAAATTGAAGCTCAAGTGGCTTGAAAATTATCCAGAATGCAAGCTCATGGGGTTCCCACCATCCGTTCTGCTCGAAACTTCATACGTGGCCTGAGGACCATAAATTAACCGTACACGTCAAAAATCATCCATTGGATCGTTGTGGAAGTAGCCTAACGAGCAGATCAGCCCCTTAAATCTCGATTTGGGGCCCGCCTGATATCTGGATATATTTAAATTTCATTGTCAACGCTTTAAATTGGATCTGGAAAGGGATGGATGGATCGAATTTCTCACAAAAATCTCTATGGGACCCAAGTATACAGTGCATATGCATGGTGCACTAGTGCACCAGGCGTGCACCCAAAATCTGGAAGTCGGTCAGCGTTTGCTGACCGACTCTTCTTCTCAAATTGATTAAACACAACAGCATTTTTCCCCGCTCGGTTGGGTTTTGCTTGTGGGCCCTACCTATCATCCAGATCATCGATCCGGACCGTCCATCAGATCCCTGTGAAGTTTCTTAACACTGCCTAGGTGGCAGAATTCCAAAATATCTCGAGGAGAGAAATACAGCCGTCCAAACGCAGGATGGACGGTGGAGTGGAAAATTCTTGTGGACCATACCAAATCAATCCAATATAGCCATTCTCAAACGGTTTTTCGAGAGCATTCTACTGGACGGGTTGGATTTTTCAAAGTAACAAAGAAGTGGGCCCCGCCATCGTCACTGCGTAATGAAAACGCAACCCCTATTTTGTCTGGACGCTGGGACATGCAGTGGACCCTCACCGTTCGTCATGCGGACAATCAGGACCGTTCATTCGGTCCAGGAGGTATCCAAGACCCTCGCCAAGATCTCTTTATGACCCCATGCAATCACTCAGGCAATCTCCACTGTAAAAAGGAAGACAGATGGTGCAATGCAAAGTCCGTGAGCCACACTTAACATGAGCCAAAATAAGTTCATTCTCAACCAGTTTTTCGAGGCGAGTTAACTGGACGGAGTAGATTCCTGGTCTAACATTAAACCTAGGCCCACCAATTATCATAGATGCGTAATGCCCTTCTTTTGATTCCGCTGCATAAGCAGTGGGTTTCCAACCTTCTTATACACTGACACATCTTCACCGCCTTCGCTGCTGCCTATAAGATGGGAAGAATGAGAGAGAGCAAGGGATCCGATCTTGGCTAGAGGCTGGACGTGACAAGAGAGAAAGTAGTGTAGTTTATTTTTCTTAGTTGTTTTATTTTCTGTTTTTTTTTCTTTTATTATCCAGCCCATTCATGTTGGGCTGAATCTCTTGGCTAGGGTCAAGAGGTGAAACTTGTCGTGTGATGGGTCGTTTACGATTGTGTTGATTCATGTTTCTGAACTGATGATGTTTGATTCTTGTTTGATTGATAGAATATTCACAATTTTTTAATGATTTGTTGTGACTAAAATTACAATAGATCTGCGACAGCCCGGAGTATTCTTTTTCCCATATTTTGATTGTGAAATCAGGAAACCCTGTTGTTCACCATTGCCCCTTGGACATGGTTGGATGATGGAATCCATCCTAACTTTCATACATCTTCTGATTGATTGTGGATTGATTTGAGTTCTGTTGTTTACCTTGTCTCATGGGCATGGATTTGTGATGGAATCGACTCTAATTTTCATATCTTTCATCTCTTTAAAAACTAGATCAATGGAAGTTCAAATCGAGCTTTAGTGACATATGTTCCAACTGGATGAAGATGGGACTCGAAGTCCAGTTGAGTTCATGAATCGACCGTAGATCTCCTTGATCTCTACAAGTGGATCCTCTGAATCCCTAGTTTCCTACCTTTGATTTCTTCCACCTTTAGTTTCTTATTTCACCATTATACCCTCATATTCGCTTGATTTAGATTACATCTTATTCTAGTTCTAGTTCTGGTTATTTTCAGATTACGTACAGGTTTCAGTCCCTGTGGATTCGACCTCGGTCTTACCAAGTTTATTACTACATCACAACCCTATACTTGGGGAGTGAACAGGTGGGGACCCACTTGAACTAGGGATCTGACTCATTCTTTAGCCCCTGCCATAAAATGGGCTTTCAAGATGGATGGACGGTTTGGATGCAGCACATGCATCATGGTGAGGGCCCCTAGCCGCCCAACAGTCCAGCCAAAGTGGCTGGACAACATGGATAAAACACATACATCATAGTGGTCCCCTGTCCAATGGTGTGGATAGTGTGGGTACAACACATACACCATGGCGGGTTCCACGTGGGGCCCACCATAATGTTTATATGCCATCCAACCTGTTGATAAGGTTTCCCTGACCTGGATGAAAAGAAAAACAAATTTCATAACTGATCCAAAACTTCTATCAACCCAAAAGGTTTCAATGGCTGACGTTCAATCCAAACTGCTTTGGCAAGGTGGCCCACCTGATTAATGGCTGGATGGCACAGGATAAAACACGTACATCACAGTGGGTCCCACCGTTTAACATCGTGGATGGTGTGGACAAAACACAGACACCATGGTGGGTTTCACCGTCCACTACCGTGGACGGCAGGAACAAAACACATACATCATTGGGTGGGTTCCACTTGGGGCCCACCATAACGTTTATTTGTCATCCACATCGTTGGTAAGTTCACACAAACCAGTATGAAGGGAAAAACAAATTTCATGTCAATCCAAAACTTCTGTAACACCTAAAAAGGGTTTCAATGGCACCCATTCAATCCCACTATTTCCTGTGGTGTGGGCCACCCGAGTTCCACATACGGCTGATTTTTGGAGGGGACCAGTTGCCCTAAAGGGACCACCAAATGCATGATGTGGATGTTCAAGACATGTCACGGTGGGGCCCACGGCGAGGATGTGATCCCTGCCTCCTTTCACGTCTAACCCAGCAGGACGTTGTGCATCCAGAGGACGTCAGTAGCACCTACTGCATGGATGTTATATATATTATTATTATTATTTACCTAAAAACCTATTTTTTTTGAGGTTTTTGGTAGGTGGGGCCCGCATCAGGAGAATCTGACCCTGCCATTGGTCTCCAGGGCTCAAGACAGACCCATCAAGCCCAATATTTGGTATATTTTGGAGTACAGAAACAACAGGTGGATTTCAACAGTAAAAAATAATGTCTTCTATACTATTGTCCACCAGATGATCGGATTAGCTTCAGTTTTTGGCTCGACGCCTAAAACGGGCTAATGGATAGACGGCGTGGATTGGATTGATACATCAAGGTGGGGCCTGCACAAGTGGTCCACCCAAAAGCCTTAAAATCACTTCTTCTTTTTTTGCTGCAGTCAGTACACCCACCATCTGTTCACATTTCACTTTGCATTCTGCAACCATGTCAAGTGTCCTTGGACGCTGGACAGTTTGCATACAATTAAAGTGGGTCCCATAGGGACTTGGCCCACTTAGATTAATTTGATATTTATGTTTTTCCACCCCTATAAGGTAGGGCCCACATGACTTGGACGGTTTGGATCAAACATACATTAAGGTGGGGTACATCCGGGTGGGTCATACAATCACATCATCACACAAAACAAATAAAAAGAGAGGGAGAGAGAGAGAAAGGGACGCGTGATGATGGAGGGACTCCGGTACTATGGACCCTCCCTTCCATTATCTACAACATACATCAAGTGGGTCCCATTACATGTGGGTCCATCGATCAAAATCAACGGTAGAGATCCTTTCTCCACCAAAATGCGATGGTCTAGATGGCCCTATTCATGTAAGGAAAATAAACATCATGATGAGGTCCATGGAGAATGACCCCATCATGAAATGATCATGAGGATCAAGGTAGGCCATCGACCACATCTTAGGATCCAAAGTGAGATCCATACCATTAATCGGTAGGCCTCACTTGGCCCATTATAAAAATATGAAAACTAGCCTATAGAAGCACCCACCATTCGATCTTTTTAGTCCGTTGGAAAGCCGGTCTCCTTGTGCTTTACTTTGATGGAGGATGATGAGAGTTGAATTGCTAGGATGAAGGTTTTTAGGATGGGAAAGGTGGGCCACATAAAGTCACTTTTCTCTCCTTAGAAATATTGGACGTCCACACTCTTTTCTCTCTTTGGTGTTGCTTGGAAGGTGTGGAGAGAAAGAGAGAGAAAGAGAGTGTTGTAAGGAGAGAGAGAAAGAGATGGGTGAGGTGAGTGATGGATGTGAGGTGAGTGATGTACTTAATATGTATGTGTGTGTAAGAGAGAGGGTGTGAAGAGTTGACTTGGTGGTTGCTTGACTTAGGGAGAAAGAAAGCATTGATTGATTGATTGATTTGAGTGATTGATTGATGAGACATGTTGTAGAGATTATCTTGGGATTGCAAACGCGCGGCGTTTTCTTCGAAATAAACGTCATCCCACAACTCCCTGCCAGGGTATCGAATCGCTATGCAAGACGCGGCATTGGAACCGGGGCGATGGTGCAGTCGCAATGGTACAAGTCTCGGACTAAGTCTACTCGAATCTACAGGATACGACTTAGGGTCATGTGTAAACATTAATTATAGGTTACAAGTTGCCGAAATTCGACAGGAAGGATCGCGGCTATCGACGGAATAGTACAGAATAGGATACAAGTCTTACAGCTCTCCCCACCTAATAAAAATTTCATCCTTGAAATTTATACTACCATCGCAGCTAAACACAACTTATGAGGAAATAGGGAACATAACATCATATATAATCAAAACACAACGTATCATCATAATCAAATGCCCACGAATCTCAAGCTCTAACTCCCAAGACGCATCATTCATAAGCAATCTAGCACGACGGTGTAGGGGCCAAGTCACACGAATCGTCGACGATGCTCATGATGACTGAGGGTCCTGCTGGCGGCATAAAATCTGCCCTGGGCCTGCTGGGGAGGTGCAGGTTCCCTCTGAGGTCTCCACTGCTGCAGGGGTGGTCCCAGAGGCTGGTGTTGCGGTCGCTGCTGCTGCAGTGGTGGCTATCGCGAAGGTGAATGCGGTGCCCTCGGCCGCTGTTGCTGCAGATGGGGATACTTGTGCACGCGATGTCTTGTCCTACCACATCCAAAGCAAGTACCTGTGAATGGTCCCGAAGGTGCTGCTGGGGATGCCACTGGTGCTCGGAATACTGGGCAAGTCATGCGTCGTTGCCATGGACAATACTGCTGCGGTTGGGAGCTATTGGAGGGCTCCTTCCTCTTCTGATCTCTCCTCAGGTCACGGACTCTCTACAAACTGGCTCAATTTGACTCATAGATCTAGGCCCTCTCCACAATCGGCTCAAAACGTCGGAAGCATGTGTCCGATCACATGGCTCCTAAGGGCAGGTTGCAAACCATTTTTAAAATGGCAGGCCTTTTGCCCCTCGTCATCAACAAGGTACGTCGCAAATCTCGATAGAGCGACAAAATGAGCCTCATACTGGGACATAGTTATGTCCCCCTAGACCAGAGTCTAAAACTTTAATGCGCGTTGATGTCGCACATGCTCAGGAAAGAACTTCTGGTCAAACCAGTCACAAAGTCCTCCTAGGTCCATACGAAATCGGCCGCTACCGCTTGGACGACAGATGCCCACCAATGCTGAGCCTCACCCTAAAGAAGAAATACGGCTAATGGAACTCGCTGCTGGGTCATACATCTCATGGTGTCAAATATTTTCTCACCTCGGAGCACCATATATCTGTTGTAGTAGGGTCTGGCTCATCCAAGAAACGCGGGGGATTGTGCTGTCAAAAGTCCTTAAGAAGGGTGCTCGCGCACTCCTGCTCAGCCTCAGCTCATGTCATGGTGGGACGTCTATTCTGCCCTTGAAGAATAGCGGTCATCGCCTGCAGCATCCGCTGAAGCTGGGCGGTACTCACAGGTACGGTCGGATCCGCACCGGTCTCAAGTAGAGGAGTGACATCCTCAGGCTGGAAAGTAGGAATATCCGGGGGTGGAGCGGGAATCGCAAGTGGTAGAGCGGGAGTCGCAGGTAGTGGAGCGGGATTCGCTCAGGTCGATCTTCTAGGCATCACGTCCTACAAGAAGGAACAAGGGCTTATCAGCCTGGAGAATTCTTGAAGGCATAAATGTTAAGGGTCTATGTCGGATAAGTCATTCAGACTCGGAACCTATTCATTCTAAATTCATAGTAGATATGTGATGTGATCCTCAGGTATTCCCAAGTTATGCTTTGATACTAACTTCTGTCACTCCCCAAACTCGGAAATCGAGCTCACAAAATTCTCGATCGCCGAATTCGGTGCCGACAGCCTCCGTAGTACCCCATTCTCGGCTCCCAGCATCCATACGCCAGATTCTGATCTTAGGATCCTACAAGGAGGATTTCCAATGTACTTTTGTCTTGTAATAAGCATAACCACAAGTTTACCCAAATCACAAAGGTAACATTATCATTACATATCCACTAATATGATCATTTGGATACAATGCTGAAAGGGAAATACATATATCGTAGTCAAAGCTCTAGAGGACAGCTGCACCCCTAAGCTCAACGCTGCTGCAACCTAACGCCACCTGCACGCATCTATCGTGCATAAGCTTACAAAAGCTTAGAGGGTGGTGAAAGTATGTACCTAAGATAAGTGCCAAGTATACCATAAAGCCCATAAATCATACATCATCGGAATAAGCGGAAATACTGACAAGGTTATGAATCATACGATATCAGAGTAAGTGAAAATATACTGGTAAGTCCATAAGTGCTATCAGCCGTACCAAGGCTATACGATGCAAAACATAACAAAACAATAACAGATGCTGAGGATGCAATGCAATATGCAAATCCTAATAAGCCACGAATACCATCAACCTCATCTAGGCTATATAAGTGCAAAAACATATCCAAAATGCTAAGTATTGCGGATGCAATGTAATATGCGGTGCGAATGAAATAACTATGCTGGAATGTGAAGTCGGGATGATAATGCGTAGTATTGCAGGCTACGGGGTCCACCACAAGGGACTTCTACCCAAACCAGTCCCATACCTAAATTTGGATAGTCCGACTCAATGTGGTTAACTCCTGATCTTAGGTTAGTCGCGCGCCCAACAAAAATCCTGGCCATGCGAAGGTACACGTAACAAATAGTTACGCACCACCAGTCCGAGTGGATAATAAATGAATGAAGGAATGGATATGTAATTCCTGCTCAATAAGTCCACATATCAGTACGGTTGCTCTCTAGGAAAAATCACCGAGGTCTATTACACTCGACATCGACTGCCTCCTCCCTAGCTGCATAGCCCAGCGAGTGGAAAAGACCTCACTATCCGCCAAGCCAGCAGTCTGTCAATACCCACTCGGCTCGTCGATAGCGGACCCATTTACGAGCTAGTCATACTCAGCCTAGCTTATAGCCCCCTCACTCGGGCGGGTAAGGCCACACCCCCTCTAAACCGACCACGACACAGTGGGAGACGCGGCCTACTGGTATTCAGCACTCGAGCACTCATGTTCCACTCAGTCTAGACTTAGGGCTTCTCCCGGCCTCGGAGATTCTGAGATTTTCATCCAAGGACATCCTAAGTGCCATAGTGCTAGAACCAAATATTTTCGGTGTCCCATCTAACCATCCATGATGTGCCTGTGGAGGCCACGACACTGATGTCGCTAGGGTATACAATGATCAAGTCACACATACGCGAGATGCATGAGTCACACTATCCAGTCATGCAGCAATCCTGCGTATACTACGCAATAATATGGAGCACTCCGTCTCATAAGGAGTCCCGTAAATGGTCTGTCCAATGGCGTATGCTATGATCAAATATTTCTCATATCAGGCATACATATGATGCGTATGGGCATAAATCATGGAGTTATACTAAGCATGTTATATGATAATGAACTATCCTTATAACACAGATGGGCCTAGACGGCTTACATACAACAAATATGGCATATCAATGGGCCCTAAGGAGAGTTACAATGCGGACATTTAATCATCATTGTACTTACAATGTGGGCGTTATACCATCATTGCTTCCAAGACATTGGCCGCCATAAAGGTCAACATATAAACCACGGTGGAATCACATTCAATGGGCCTCATGTATATCCCATTGGGCCTCGACCCATGTGCCTCCAATACATCAAATGGGCCTCATAAATATTAAGGTGGGCCCCTCAAATGGGCCTTATGTATATACAATGGTGGGCCCCAACAGATGGCCACAAATATATCAAGATGTATATAATATATATATAAATGAATGAATTATATCAAAAGATGAACTGGACCGCACTCCGTATAGTAGTGACAATGATTTCCACCATTAAAAAATATCCTATAAGGGCCCACCGTTATTGAATGGAACTACCGTGGCCCTTAAGAAGTTTAAACGGTGAATGTCACTGTTCCCACTATTTTTCCGTGGTGGGGACCCACTTGAACTAGGGATCTGACTCATTCTTTAGCCCAAATCGGCTTTCAAGATGGATGGACGGTTTGGATGCAGCACATGCATCATGGTGCGGGTTCCCTAGCCGTCAAGTAGTCCAGCCAAAGTGGCTGGACGGCATGGCTAAAACACATACATCATAGTGGTCCCTTATCCAACGGTGTGGAAAGTGTGGGTACAACACAAACACCATGGCGGGTTCCACGTGGGACCCACCATAATGTTTATATGCTGTCCAACCTGTTGATAAGGTCTCCCTGACCTGGATGAAAAGAAAAACAAATTTCATAACTGATCCAAAACTTCTATCAACCCAAAAGGTTTCAATGGCTGACGTTCAATCCAAACTGCTTTGGTGGGGTGGCCCACCTGATTAACGGCTGGATTGCATGGGATAGAACACGTACATCACAGTGGGTCCCACTGTCCAGCACCGTGGACGGTGTGGACAAAACACAGACACCATGGTGGGTTTCACTGTCCACTACCGTGGACGGCAGGAACAAAACACATACATCATTAGGTGGGTTCCACCTGGGGCCCACCATAATGTTTATTTGTCATCCACACCATTGGTAAGGTCACACAGACCAATATGAAGAGGAAAAACAAATTTCATGTCAATCCAAAACTTCTGTAACACCCAAAAAGGGTTTCAACGGCAGCCATTCAATCCCACTATTTCCTGTGGTGTGGGCCTCCCAAGTTCCACATATGGTTGATTTTTGGAGGGGACCAGCTACCCTAAAGGGACCACCAAATGCACAGTGTGGATGTTCAAGACACATCACGGTGGGGCCCATGGCAGGGACGTGGTCCCTGCCTCCTTTCACGTCCAGCCCAGCAGGACGCTGCGCGTCCAAAGGACGTCAACGACACTTGCTGCTTAGATGTTATATATATATTATTATTTTTATTTGAAAACCTGATTTTTTTTTTTGAGGTTTTTCGTAGGTGGGGCCCGCATCAGGGGAATCCGACCCCGCCATTGGTCTCAAGGGCTCAAGACAGACCCATCAAGCCCAATAGTTAGTATATTTTGGAGTACAAAACAGCAGGTGAATTTCAACAGTAGAAAATACTGTCTTCTATGCTATGGCTTGCCAGATGATCGGATTGACTTCAGTTTTTGGCTCAACGCCTAAAACGGGCTAAGGAATGGAATAGACAGCGTGAATTGGATTGATACATCAAGGTGGGGCCTACACGAGTGGTCCACCCAAAAGCCTTAAAATCACTTTTTTTTTTTTTTTTTTTTTTGCTGCAGTCAGTACACCCACCATCTGTTCACATTTCACTTTGCATTCTGCAACCATGAATAGCGTCCTTGGACGCTGGATGGTTTACATACAATTAAAGTGGGTCCCATAGGGACGTGGCCCACTTAGATCAATTTGATATTTGTGTTTTTCCACCCCTATAAGGTAGGGGCCACATGACTTGGACGGTTTGGATAAAACATACATCAAGGTGGGGTGCATTCGAGTGGGCCATACAATCACATCATCACACAAAACAAATAAAAAGAGAGAGAGAGAGAGAGAGAGAGAGAGAGAGAGAGAGAGAAAGGGATATGTGATGATGGAGGGACCCCGGTACTATGGGCCCTCCCTTCCATGATCTACAACATACATCAAGTGGGTCCCATTACATGTGGGCCCACCGATCAAAATCAACGGTGGAGATCCTTTCTCCACCAAAATGCAATGGTCTAGATGACCCTATTCATGTAAGGAAAATAAACATCATGATGGGGTCCATGGAGAATGGCCCCATCATGGAATAATCATGATGATCAAGGTGGGCCATCGGCCACATCTTAGTGTCTAAAGTGAGATCCATACCATCAATCGGTAAGTCTCACTTGGTCCATCATAAAAACATGAAAACTAGCCTATAGAAGCACCCACCGTTCAATCTTCTTGGTCCGTTGGAAAGCCAGTCTCCTTGTGCTTTACTTTGATGGAGGGTGATGAGAGTTGAATGGCTAGGATGAAGGTTTTTGTGATTGGAAAGGTGAGCCACACAAAGTCACTTTTCTCTCCTTAGAATATTGGACGTCCACACTCTTTTCTCTCTTTGGTGTTGCTTGGAAGGTGTGAGAGAGAGAGAGAGAGAGAGAGAGAGAGAGAGAGTGTGTGTGTGTGTGTGTGTGTTGTAAGAGAGAGAGAGAGAGAGAGAGAGAGAGAGAGAGAGAGAGAGAGAGAGAGAGATGGATGTGAGGTGAGTGATGGGTGAGGTGAGTGATGTACTTGACATGTATGGGTGTGTAAGAGAGAGGGTGAGAAGAGTTGACTTGGTGGTTGCTTGACTTCGAAAGAAAGAAAGCATTGATTGATCAATTGATTGATTTGAGTGATTGATTGATGGGACATGCTGTAGAAATTCTTTTGGGATTGCAAACGCACGGCATTTTTTTCGAAATAAACGTTGGCCCACAACTCCCTACCAGGGTATCAGATCGGTATGTAAGATGGGGTGTTGGAACCGCGGTGACGGTGTGGTCGCAATGGTACAAGTCTTCGATTAAACCGACTTAAATTAAAGGAATACGACTTAGGGTCAAGCGCAAACATTGATTATAGGTCGCAAGTTGCCGGAATTCAACGGGAAGGATCGTGACTATCGACGGAACAGTACAGACTAGGATACGGGTCTTACAGTTTAGCTTAAACTCTACTTGAAATTTTTTTCAAGCTAAAAAAATCAGCTCAACTTGGCTCGAACCTAATTTCAAGCTTAGCCGAGTCAAGCTTTTTCGAATCAAGTCGAGCAAGTTATCCTACCTAACTTGTTCTTATACAGCTCTATTATTGATCCTAAGAAGGTTTCAACAGTGGATATCATTATCTCCGGTGTTTCTCACCCTATAGTCCACTATAGGTTTGGATATGCTTCAATTTTAGACTCATTCCTTAAAATATTAAGGAAAAAAAAATAAACAAATGACATGTACAAAACACATACATCCATGGTAGGCCCCACATAATTTATTATATTACACTGAGTTACGAAGTACATTATCCACTTTCTCATATTTTACCGACCGGACCTGACTCATTCGCACCCTAGTTAAACCACTATTGAATGAATTATATTTTCAGGACCACAGTATTTTGGTATTGTTATAGACTAGCTACCCAAGGAGACCATCATACGTAGAGGAATGCTATATATGGTAATGTTCTCCTTATTTTAAAATAGCGTATGATTGTGGTTGTGTGGGCTGTCCACATTAAGGGTATTAAATTAAATGAAAAAGAGCTTGTGTAGAAGTTGGTGAGATTTGATTAATATTTCCATAGATTTGAAACATTTTTCCAAGTCAATGGAAACAAATTTTAGGCTTGTGCTGATCCAATGTTTGAAACTTTTTGGTGGGGCCCACCTTATGGTGGAAATTTCCAACTTAGTGACTTCCACCGTCAATGGAATTCCTAATTTATTATTTAATTATGAATGGGACTTGTATGGTGGTCCACTGAGGTTAGGACCTGAACTGTGTACTTGGGTTTTCATTTTGCATAGGTGAGGCCTGTGATCCATTGATCAGGACCATTGGCGTGATTTTTCCTGGCCTCAATGGGCCATGCTCCAAAAATCATATGAAATTGGAAGATCCTAACCGTCCAATATTCGTAACCTTCTGTGGGCAAATACCAATTGGATGGTTAGGATGTTCCATCCAAAGTGACCCCACCAGGTTAATGGACGGGATCATTTTCAATGGACCCACTTCTACAGGTTGAAAGTTGGTGATTTTTTGCCATGGTGAGCTGATGGAACACACGAGGGTGGCGGACGCCTCTAAAATATTACCTATTTAAATATCTTTTTTTTTTCAGATTAAAATATCCTGGCCATCCCATATCCTTTCATTTATTGTTAATCGTCTATTTTTAGGCCACTGATAGATCCAAGGTTCAAATCATCCTATTTAGGAATTTTTTTAGATCATTCCCGATCCAAAATGAGATTCATCAAATGGACGGTTCTGATCACTGACTCGTGTACCCCAGTCTCAACATTTGGAGTAGTGGTTATCTAAATCGGGCCATTAATGTGAGAGAATGAAAGGAGTGTTTTTCTCAAACACGCATTGACAATTTCGTACTCACCACGATTCAACCAGTCATTGGCTGAGCCATCGTTTTCAATCTCAACCGTTTAGATGGCAACGGTGAAAACAGCCCGTTGATTCTTCTCCCCCATCGTGGCAACGGTCCCCTATGCTTGATAGATTCGCAGATTTACAGCTTCACCCAACATCATTACAAGGATTTTACTTTCAAGGCAAGCATAGGGGACCCACGGCCCATATCTACTAATGCATTGGAGCTGTTGATTAGGTGGGCCACCCATGTAGGGACACGTAGGGACGCGGATTTCCTGCGAAAGCCTTTTGCAGGAAGTTCCTTCACTGCGAATCTAGGTGGGGCACACCGAGATGTTTGTGAGAAATCTATCCCGTTCATCCGTTTTCCAAGCTCATTTTAGTTCTAAAACCAAAAATGAGTTGGATCCAAGGTCCAAGTGGGCCACACGAGAGGAAACAGTGGTCCACCGTTGGAATATTTGCATGGCCACAAGTTTTTTTATATGATATTTTGTTTTCAATGGAGGTAATGACTTTATAAATGGTTTGGATGACATATAAACATCAGGAGTTTCAACGGTAAGAATTTCTTTCCCGAATTTTTCCTATCGAATGACGTATCCAACTCATTTTTGGCCGCATGTCTTAAAATGAGCTCACAAAACGGATAAACAGAGTAGATTTCCCACAAAAATCATGTGGCCCCACCCAGCATACTTGCGCAGCAACTTCCTTCTAGAGGCTTTCCCTGGAAATCCGCGTCCGGCGTGTTGAAAAAAGATTCGCATGATGAGAAATTAATCAAAGAGAATGCGAATTTCCGGAGATCAAAGCTTTGTGGGATCCACTATGATGTTTGTTTGAAATCTATTCCATTCATCAGTTGTAGTAGATCATGATAGAATGAGAAACCACAAATCAAGCAGATCCAAAGCTGAAGTGGGTCACACCACAGGAAACAGTGAAGATGGACCCACATTGAAACCATCCTCGGATTCACCATAATTGTTGTATGCCATCCAACCCGTTCATAATTGGGTGAGTCTTACCAGGAAGAGAAATCACAAGCACCATCCTGATCTAAAACCTTGGTGGGCCCAAGAAGGTTTCAACGAAAGCATTTCCATCCCTTCTCCTTCTGGTAACGTGCAATTAATGGACGGAGTGGATGTCACGCAGACATCACGGCATTGCATAACAACTATTCCCATTGATGGGTCATCTGACGGTTGAGATTGTTTGGGTTATGGGCCATACAAGATGGGGCCCACTCCACGTGACTGATTTAAACCACCATGCACATCCCTGTATGTATCAAGGATAAGGGAGGCATCGATTTGAAGTGCTCTTGCAATCTACCGAATAGGGCTGAAAGTCGGTTGGGTTGGGTTGGGTTGGGTTGGGTTGGGTTGGAGCTCAACCCTAACCCAACCCAAGGTTCCTATGCCTCAACTCTAACCCAATCCAACCCAACCTTGAGTTGGGAATTGTCCACCCAAGCCCAACCCAAGTGGGCTTGGTCAGATTGATCGGGTATACTTACTAATATTTTTGTTATTACATTCGTTTATTATATTTTAATATAAAACTTATTTTTTTATCTATAATTTTATTAATTATATATGTGATTATTTGTCATAAATAACTTTTTTATTTCTTAAAAAAAACAAGCTAAAATACAGGACAACTACTCCTTTAAAAGTAATGTTACAAAGCATGCAATCTATTTAGGAGAAAGAAAATCCGGCATATCTTGTTACCTTGAGTCCTTGGATATGACATGGACAAATGAGACCTGACATCACTAATTTGCCTTCGACACGAATGATCCACACTGAATTATAATTTATAAGTAACTTATATATTGATTGGTTTTAGGTTGGGTCAGGCAACTCGAGACATCAATCCAAGCCCAACCTAAGTTTTATCGAGTTGGTGTTTGTATAGCCCAAGCTTGCGATAGGACCGATATATTTTGCCCGATCCCAACTCAATGCCGAGTGGGTCATAGGTTGGTCGGGTTGAACCCGCCCAACTTACAGCCCTAAGTACCGAACCCACAATTTCCTACAGGTGAAAATGACATACCCTTGCAATGTAGGGCCCACTATTGTACGGATTGGATCCGGCCCATGAATGAAAGGACCAAGATGCATGTACGGATTCAGTACGGAGTACCTAGCATACTAGATATCCTCAAAAAGTCGCAGCGAATATGTTATCTTACACGCAACTCAAAATAACGTGAATAACGCATGGAAACTGAAAAATTTCAACCACGCACGTGGCGTTATTGTACGGTATACGAAGAGTCGTTATAGGATCCATCACTAATTTTACTTTGAACCATCCCTTTGACTGCGATCAAATGGATGGTTAGGATTAGCTTGACCAGGGAGGTTTTATTTATAGGTTCCAACCACAATATGCCACACTTTGGATGGTCTGGATGGCCCCGCATGAGTGACACGTGTGAGGAAGTCAAGTCAACCTCATTTCTAAAATGGTGGCTAACTATCATGGGTGTAAATAAGTTGTTGAGTCCACGCGTGCATCCACAGAATGCATACGTGCCAACATGAACCATCATGCGAGATCCGAGCTTTCCAACACGTGGGGCACACTATTAATCTGCCATGTTGGCACGTACGGATCGTCATGGCTCCACACGCGGGGAGAGGATAAGGTGAGACCCGGGCCTCACCGAAGACGGTGCGTCCCTTACCGTGGGGCCCACCATGATGTATGTATTATGTATCTACGCGGTTCATCCGTTTTTCCGGATCATTTTTAGGGAATTATGAAAAAATGAAGTAGATCCAATTATTAGATGGACCATACCATGGGAAACAGTGGTTTATTGACTATTAATTGGAAAAAAAAGTTCTGGATCAAGCTGAAATATTTTTCCACCCTTCATCCAGGCTTATGTGACCTTATCAACCGATTGAATGTAAAATAAAAATTACGGTGCGTCCTAAGAAAATTTTAATGGTAGGTCGTTCAGTCACCACTGTTTCCAATGGTATGGTCCATCTGATCATTGAATCTGCTTCATTTTTAGGATAATTCCATAAAATGATTTGGAAAAACGGATGAACGGTGTGGATTACAGAATACATACATCCAGGTGGGCCCCACGGTAAGAACTGCACCGTCGTGGGTCAGTCCAGGGTCTCACCTAATCCGTCCCCACACACGCGTGGGCTTAGCTAAAACCCGTCCAGGAAAATAGAAAGATATCTCCGTTTTTTGTGGCGAGAAAAGGGATAAAAATAAAAGGTATAGAGTTGATAAATACACCCATTGATTTCATTTTTGGTAATACAGAGTAAAAATTTGTACTACTTTTTGTCACTAGTAGAAAAAATTAAGAGGAGTTATTAAATAGGAAGGATGTAAATATCAATATACGAAATCCAAACAGTCTTTTCTCGGTCGACGATGGCGATACTCCGCAGTTAACGGTCAATATTCTTTTTGAGAATCGGTTCGGCAGCAGCCGGTCATCTCAACCACACGCTACCATTAGCTGCATTAGTGCATCTTCGCTCTTCAAACACAAGCGCCACACACGTGTTGACGTAGCATACTTGTTTCAGATCCGGAACGTTCATCAGGATACTCCTTGGAGAATAAATCCTGATATGAAAACTTAGATTGTACCGTTCATCAAGAGGGCCACACTTGTAGATTGAACATGGACGGTTAGTAATCCTTTTCAGAGATGGCCCAGATAATTACTGCGCAGATATTTTTTTACGGTAATACCTACTATGGAACCTGATGAACAGTCCAGATCGTCGCGCCGGTGGGAGACAGTGCGTGGCGCAGAAAGGCTCATATTACGGTGGAATTACAAATAAGGGTCCACCGTTTATTTATTTACAAATAAGGGTCCATCGTTTATTTATTTACAAATAAGGGCCTTCCTTGGAAGATATGGTCAAAAAGCCCACAATTCACGTGCGCGGATTAGGCGGGGCAGCGGGAACAGCTGAGAGGGGGATGCCCTGACAGGGGCCCACCTTGATGTTTGTGTTCTATATCTACGCCGTCCATCTGTTTTGCCAGATCATTTTAGGTCATGGTCTCCAAAATTAGGCAGATCCAAATTTCAGGTGGACCATACATTAGGGATTGAATTCACACCATTAAAAACTTCTTCGGGGCCACAAGTTTTAGATCAAGCTCCTATTTGTGTTTACCCTTCGTCCAGGTCTGTCCTAATCAACGGTTGGATGGCGAATAAACATTACAGTGGGCCCTAGGAAGTTTCTAATGGTGGGTGTTCAATCAACACTCTTTTCCTGTGGTGGGGTCCACCTGAGGTTCGGATCTACCTCAATTTTGGGTCAATGCTCTAAAATGATTTGGAAAAACGGATGGACGGCGTGGATATAAAACAAATATATAGAGGAAGCCCACGGTCAGACCCCACCGACTAGTACTAATCTGTCATCCGTACTGCACTAGTCCGTGCCCGCATTTTGACTTTGACTGAGAAAGAAGTAAGGGTAAGGAGGAAACAACGTCGATCAGGTTGTGAAATGACAACTTCATCCTTTTCGCGACCATCTTTGTCTGTGGGACCCACGTTGGTACATGTGTCTAATATCCACACCGCCCATCCATTTCCCCATACCATTTTACAATAATAGGCCAAAAATGTAGGAGATCAAAATCACAGGTGGACCACACAATAACAAACAGTAGTGATTGAACATCCACCATTAAAAGCTATGGCATCTCGACCATTAATCAGGTGTGTCCCACCACACTGAAAGGAGGAAGTTCATATGTTCTTGAAAGTTAGGTGGGGCCTATCATGATTTTTAGGAGAAATTAAAAAATGCATACTAAAACCTTCTCGATGTCTGCATATGATGTTAATATGCCATCCTAACCGTTCATAAGGTCAACTGAAAAAACAAAAATATCGACATGATCCATGACTTTTGTGGCCTGAGAATGTTTGGACAATGGAGATAAATTCGAGTAGATTTCTCTCAAACGTCACAGTGGGGCCCACCTAACTTCCAATCAAAGGAACATATTGCGATTAGGGTTAGGGTCTCAAGCAATCCACGTCCAATATATGTTGGCCCACCTGTCATGTGGGCCCCGCATGTAAGATGGGTAGTTATGCCAGTTTTTACTATCCATTTAAATAACTTTTCCTGCATGTGGACGACTTGATGTATGCGCTATGTCACATGAATTGGGTTGATATGGTGAATAGGATGAGGAATGCATTTCTTACTTACTTTTTTATTTTATTTTGTATTTTTTTTTTTAAACACACGCACACGCACCACCACACACTCACGCCGTAGTGAGATTTCACCACCCATGGATACTCAAACCCTCGACCAGGTGTTGAAACTCCTGAGAGTCTACCACCCAAGCAAGAGTAAGCATTTCTTGCTTACTGCTTGAGATGTTGAACATAGATCTTCGCCAATGGTTTTAGTGGGCCATGTGCGTAGATAGATCAGGATTAAAAATTCATTTGAGATGGATAGTCTTTGGTCATTAGTCTTTCTTGAAGAATGCAATTTCATTTTGGTCATTTCTGATATGACCCACTTTCCCACCTAGGGTTTTGGCTGTATTGTGACGTAGTCATAGTAGGAGTAGGATTTGACATTTTGTAACTCGAAACTATTTTTTTATTTATATATATTTTGGAAGATGAAAATGCCCATTTACTATGTATAGGGTGAGCTTTGTCTTGAAAAATTTAAGTTTTTTTTAAAATTTATTTTAATTATGTGTCCCACAAAAAATTGAAATTTGGCTTATACCTTAAGTGATCTGATCCGTTCATTTTAATTGGACAATCGTGAACCTAAATGAGGGATTTTTCTGTTTTTTATTTGAAAATGTTTGTAGCCCACAATTATACTAACATTGTACGTTAATTCTAAACTCTTTCCTTTGGTATGGCCAATCTATAATGAGATTTGTCCTCGAACTTGAGTTCGTGACATGAAATTTAAACTCTTTATATGTGGACGGGTTGGATTTGTTTCAGGACAACCCAATGGACTCCACATAAGATGTGGCTAGGTTCAAACGACGGGGCTCTTGCCACACGAGGGCCATTTAGTCGTTTCATTCTTCATTCTTTGTTTATTTTTCAATCGGAGGTTGTAAATGATGGATCCCGGGGTGCGAAATCAAATCTTGCTTCCACATGTGCCTTTTCTTCGTGCTGCGATTGAAAGAGTGTTATATTTGACAAAAGTCGCCACTTGCTAGTTGTTCATCTCTACAGTTGGCTAGACCCTATAGAAACGTTAAGAGGGAGGATCTGGAGATTCTCAATCCTAAGATGATTTTATGGTATGCGATTAAGGATTTAGGGTAAGGGTTCATGGTTATAGAGAGGGAATGTGTTAGGCACCCACTTTGCATGTACTTTTGTACGGTTTCAACGTCAAAAGATTTTACCATTCTTTAGGGTTAAGGATCAGTTCTCATGCATGAATGATGCAAATCTGTGTGTGATGTGGTGTTGAGTACAAAGTTTATGATAGGCTTAGGTTCAAGCTAAAGAAATTCAACCAAAATTTTCCACTTGCCAAAACAAGTGACCAGTCACTACAAATTTCTTATGAGTGGGATCTTACTAAATCGACGAGCCACAAAGCATATGTTTATACCGACCGGGTTCAAGATGCAATATTGTGTAGAAAATGATAAACTTAATGAGCAAAAGGAGTTGAGAATAGAATGAATATTACGCGATACTAATGCTAAGGTTTAGACGAAACATATTGAAAATTGAATGGTAAGATGGATGGTAGTGATGCAAGGATTGGATTGAGATGTGGATGGCTCAGGTGGCTCTAGATTAGATTAGGCTAAGTTGGACTTGGGCTGGAACCTTTCCTATAGCTCTTTTCTCTCATTGGTGGATGGAGTGGAGTGGTAGGATAAGACTTAAGGGATGGATGACGAAGGCTTTGAAAATGAGAAAAGATAATTTGAAATGTGAAGTAAGGGGGTTATTTATAGCCCCCCGGCCTGATTTCCTTACAATTCTCGTCAAGTTTAAGGTTAGAAAATGTCTGGATGGTTGCGATTTGAGATTGCCATGTGACATGATCTCATGTGTTAGATTTGATGACATATGGTATAATTTTGGCACAAAAGAGGGTTTATCGGAGTAATTTAATTTTTTGCACAAGCTTGAAATTTGTAAAGGAACCAATTGCACATGGATGACCAAGTGGCCAAAGTACAAACTGAGTCACATGGCGAGTGGCACCTTGTGGGTTGCTTGTACAAAGCCAGCTTTTGAGTTTTGGTGGGTGAGCTCTTCCACACATGTGGAGAGCTCTGCACAAACGTGGCTACTTTGTTGTCTTCTTATATACTCTAATTAGGCTTTGAAGTAGGCTTAGACTAAATAGGTTTTAAGCTTGATTTGATAAGGTGAGTTGATTGGGTATGCTAACCAGGTGAGTTGACTCAGTGGGTTCCAGGTTTGGGTTTCTGGTGGATTTGTCTAACTAGGTTGACTAGGTTTAGGGTTGGCTTTTGGGATTCAAGCTTTTAGGGTTTGGTGTTTGGCTTAGATTAGGATTTGGACTTGGGTTTAGGGTTTGGTTTCGTTCAATCTTAATCAATTTATTGGCTTAGGGTGGGGTGCCTACAATGGGAGAGGGGTGTAGAAGGGAGGATGGTTTTTTTTTTTTTTTCCATTTCCTTCTTCCTTTCTTGATTTCTTTTATAGTCGTTTTTTTTTTTTTTTTTTTTTTGGATTTTTTCGTTTGATTATAAATTGGAGTTTGTGAAAGAGCATTCACCCATTTATAGCTATGGGTGAATGCTCTAATGGATGAATTTCTATAATGAAATTATATTGTAATGAATGAATTTTGTAATGTAAGAATGTTATAATGGATGAATATGATGAATGTTAGAATACATGAATGTTGTCATGGATGGTTGTTATAATGTATGATTGAGATGGAAGTATGGTTGTTGTAAGAATGTTAGGATACATGAATGTTGTCATGGATGGTTATTGTGATATTTTTGTAATGGAAAAATATTGAGATGGAAGTATATTGTAATATGTGAATGTTGTATGGTGGATCATCAATATTTATTGTCGATCACCTGTATTTTATGTGTGGATCGCCAATATTCAATGTAGATTGTCAATATTTACTGTGAATCGCCGATATTCATGCGGGCTACCAATCCGACGAAAATAGTCATAACGTTATTGTTATTATTCAATTTAGGTGATCTTATACTCATTGGAAAGGAAATTTAATGAAATTTCAAATATCTTTGGAATCACCTCATTTTGACATCATTTGATTGCCTAAAAGTTGGCCCAATGTTAATAATTTATTGTGGGATATTGATTCAACGAAAACGGCTATAACTTCCTTGTTACATATGTAATTTATGTGATTTTATAGTCATTATAAAGATAATTTGATGACTTTTAAATAGATTCAGAATAATCTTATTTAGACATTATTTGATTACCCAAAAGTGAGCTTAAATTAGTTTATCATTCACTGTTGATCACTGATATTTAATGTGGTTTACTTTTGGGTATTCAAATGATGTCCAAATGAAATAATCCTAGATTTATTTAAAAGTTTATCAAATTATATTTCGAACAAATATAAGATTACCTAAATCAGACATGTAACGAGGGAGTTATGGCTATTTTTGTCGAATTGGTGGCCTATGGTAAATAATGAACTTTGGGTCCGATTTTTGGCAATCAAATGGTATCAAAATGATATAATTCTAAAGCTATTTGAAAGTCCATGAAATTACATTTCCAATAAGTATAAGATCACAAAACTGAACATATAACGAGGGAATTACGACTGTTTTCGTTGGATCAATAGCCCACAATGAATAACAATGATCTATAGTGAATATCGGTGATCCACATTAAATATCAACGATCTACACTGAATATTGTCGATCCACAATGAATATAGTCGATCCATAGTACATATTAATAATCCACCATAAAACATTCATTCGTTACAATATGCTTCCATCGCAACATTCTTTTATTACAAAAATTCATCCAGTACAACATTCATCTATTACAACATTTATCTATTTTAATATTTATCACATTCATCCATTAAAATCTTCCTACATTATAAATTTTATCCATTACAATATTTAACCATTATAAAATTCATCCATTATAAAAAATTATTTATTAGAGCATTTTTCTGCACCCTTCTCCATTTCACAAACTCTCATCATTCATACTCAATTAAAAAAAAAAAAAAAAAACTTTAAAAATAACTATAAATGGAAGGAAGAATGAAGGAAACAAAAAAAATACCATCCTCACTTTCACTCTCCTCTCCTCCCGTTAAAAAAACCAATGAAGGAAGAATGAAAAAAATTCTTAGTGGGGCCACATTTATTTTCAAAAGAACATTTATCATTTTTGTACGAGAGCCTACTATATGAGTGACAACTATGGCAAATAGGCATTTTCGTACTCTAAAATCTGAACATTTTCATATTCTAAAATCTAAAAAAGTGATTTCAGAACTACGTAACTTTAAGCCTAGTCCGTATAAGCTCTGTATAAGCTACTACCAAGACCATGTCACTGTACAAGGATATGTAGACCAAAAACCACAAGGTCAGAGTTACCCTCATGGGGCCCACCTTGATAAATTGTTGTATATCTACACTGCCCATTTATTTTGTAAGCTCATTCTCCAGTGTTTTCCCAAAACTTAAGTAGATCCAAATCTCTAGTGGACCATGCTTATTATAAAAAGGGGTGAATGATGGTTAAAAAAGTTTTTTAGGCCAGCAAAGTTTTAGATCAAGCTTATCTTCATCTTTTCCCAATCTGGTTGACCTTATCAACGTATTGGATGGAAAATCAACGTTATGGATACACTTATGGTGGGCCTTAGGAAGTTTTTAATCTTGGGTGTTCGATCATCACTGTTTCCTGTGGTGTGGTCAACTTGAAATTTGGATCTGATTAATTTTTAGGACCACATCCCAAAATGGCCTGGAAAAACAGATGGACGGCGTGGATATATAACACATTCATCAAGGTGGGCCCCACACGGTGAGGGTAACACCTAATCCGCTCCGTTATAATGGATGATTGGTGCAGTGCCCCTGTACATGTGGCACTGTACAATGGGGCCCACTATACACGTGGCACTGTTGGCGAAGGGGTCACGCGTTTTGTGCTGGCCGATCGGTGCAGGACGAGACGAGAGTGAGACATTGAGAGAAGGCATTGGTGGGATTTTGGAGTTAATGTGTGGTGGCATCATAGCTTGCAAGCCAGGCGAGTTGACTCGGGACTCGACTGAGTCAACCCGGTCTGGTCACCTACCTGCTCACTGAGTCAGGAGAACTAAGCTGCACTACACTCGGGCCCGGTTTTCCCTTTCCTTTTTCTTATTTTATTTTTCATTTTTTGCTATTTTTCAATATTATTTTTAATAAAAATAATTGACGTGTCTGGTTGATCCACGTGTCGACTCAGTCCTGATGACCGGACACGGATTCCTACGCAAGGATGCTGGGTGAGGCCCACTGCAATGTATGTGAGAAATCTATTCCGTCCATCCGTTTTGAGAGCTCAATTCAGTAAGCGCAACCAAAAATGAAGTGGATTCAAAACTCAAATAGATTCAAAACTCAAATAGGTCACACGGGAGGGAAAATTAGGGAAAGAAATTGCTACCGTAGAAACCTTCTTAGGCTCCACCTTGATGTTTGTATGATATCCAAACCGTTTATAAGGTCATTCCTAATGGGATGAAGTGAAAACACCCAGATTATAGCCTGATACAAAACTTTTATGGCCATAAGAATGCTTCAACGGTTCTTACTGAATGCACACTTTTTTCTTACGTGTGGCACACTTGAGTGTTGGATACACCTAATTTTTGGTCACACAATCTAAATTGAGCTCTAAAAACGGATGGACGGGATGGATTTCTCACAAACATCAAGGTTGGCCCACCCAGCATCCTTTCGCAGGAACTTCCTGCGAAAGGGTTCGTCAGTAAATCCACGTCCTGATCACCGACTGGGTGTAGTCGCCAGTCGGTAAACTGCGAGTTGGGTCATATTAAAATTCATTTAATGCGCATAAGAGTATTTATGTAATTAATTAAATGCAACGGAACATTCGTACGCAAGCTCATCTTCAGGGGCTATTTTCATTAACAATGTAAAGGTGGGGTTTTTATTTAAAAATAAGAAAATAGGTACTTCATTGGAATTTCAACAAAAGATAGGCACATTAATGACAAAAACCCAAATAAATATTACCGGTTTAGGCCGCCGTAGGACGGAGGATTTTTAGTTGGGTGGGTCCCACGAATACAAGTCAATACCGCTCCAGTCAAAACCGACTCCATATAGCGCCGGTGAGCCCTGATCCAGTCAAAGTCGGGTGTATGGAATCAATCCTGCATCTGATCTGTGTGGCCCATATGTTGATCAGACCGATCCTATTGATTGATGGCCCACATCACAAACGGTCCATTTAAAAGGCTGGATTGGAGTGATTTTGTGTCTTTAGCCATTTTTTCTTTTGATTTGTCCTGAAAATTGGATGAGTTTTTTTGTCCATCCAAAATGGTTGATTAATCAGAGAGTTAAAATTCTCTTATATAAGCTAGTTTTAGAGGCTACATACATCTAAGAGGTGGTCCAGTGATTGAACGGTCTGGATCTCTCTTCATGTAAGACAACAAAGGGTTTCGTGGCTTTTACTACTACGACTGTAGAAGTAGAGTCCTAAATCAATACGAAGTGGGAGCTGATATTTTTGACCCTGCTACTCTTCAGCGGAAAAATACTCTGGCAGAGTCAGATCATGACACACGGGCGCATAGCAATGACATGTGAACTGCAAACGTGGTATATAAAAATTCAAATTAAAATTGCTATCCGGCTAGTGGGAATATTGGACATCATCGTCACCATTGTTTCAGTTAGTGTATGCCACGCGTACAAATCCTGAGTGCCTGTGTATGAAGTATTAGACAAAGCGGAGAATCAAATAGCTATCATATTTTATGCTTTTGCTCCCTCTTGCACCCTTTATTCCTTCCGTACTTGCTTTACCTTTCCCAATTTTCTGAGAAAAGGGCTGCGTTACGTGTATGAAAATCGAGGAACAAACCTCTCACGCACTTTCCTCTGTACGGTACACGTGGGAAACGTGCCTGTGATATGTACCGTTGATCTAATGGGCCATCATGCTGATGGGCCATATCCTGAAAGTTTAGCCGATTGGGCTGTGGCAGTCGTTCGATAATTAGGCTGAGAAATGAATGGTTAGTGCGATGGGCCGCATTCGATCAGAAAACCTGAAATAAAATAGTCAATAGCTCCCTAATAAAATTGATTTGGGGTCATTTGGGAGCTTGTATTTAATATGCATGGGCAATTAATTATAGAATCAATGTAAATTAAAATCATTAGTTATGTTTGAATAATTGAAATTAAATTATTGGAAATACATATGAACATATTTAATTCTTGCCATTAAAAATCCATAGGTAGAGAGAGTGAGAGAGAATATTGGGACCCAAAAGTCGGTAGTAGTCAAAATTCAAATAAAATAGAATCACGTAATTTTTATGTGATTTAAAGGTACTTAGAATCAATATAGAATAGAATAACATGGTTTTACTTTGAATTTAAGAAAATGAAGTTTTGGTGTATTTTATGTGAATTAGATTTCAATCTTAACCCTCAATTCACATCAAAATTCTCTAATTACATGTTACCAAACAACTGCCCTAGATGGTACCCATCGAATAAGCCGTAATTTTCCATGCTCTTGGATTGGAAGATTGGAGATGTTTTTTTAAGGGTTGTTTGGTTGCTTATAAAGTTTTTAAGTTGTAAATGAATTACAGGTAATCTAATTATAGGAATTGTTTAGATGCTTACCCATTATAACTTTTGGCTATAATTTAAAACTTAGAAAAAATGGTGTTTTAAATTATAGGTAAATTCTTTACATCTAAACACAATAGTTAATATATACTCATAATATGTGAAGCCCATCATAAATATATACATGGTACATATAATTTATCAATCATATGCTTTCCTTGTTGCTCTGTTGTGGCTCTAAAAAGACAGCCTGTTCATTATTATTAGAAACTTTTATATTACATCTGGGCCCACTATAATTGATAGAAGGCATTCAATCCGTTTAGTGCATGCATGCTTAAATGCTTTCATAGCCCTATGGTAAAATAAGTATTTCTTATATCATCTGCATATTTTGAATGTTCACCCGCCCAATCTCTCTGATATCAATGCCTATAAATTGGTAATGGCCTACCCTCCTAACATGTTGGTACTGATATGCAGCAATCCGACCATCCAAACGGTGGATCCTGTTGTGAATGGATCATCATCTCTAAGATTACACTGATCAAGCAATCCTAACCATCCAATTAATGGATATTAAATGGATGGTTAAGAAAATAGGATGATATAAATTCAAAGGAGAAATTCGGTCTTCTCAGTGCATTTTTTTACTGATGTTCATCTACAGCTGGGCCAGTAATTTGGACGGTCTGGATTGCATACAACTAGGCCACCATGTGTATGGTTGAAGAGTTTCCCTATTCGGATTCAAGGGAAGAATCATCTGTTATTGGGCGATTCTTGCCATCGCGTACAGCGCTAGCAGATTCGGAGAACGGATAGCTTTAAATAGAAGGCTAGATTATGGACGGACAGGATCATCTTACTGGTATGATTATCAGAAACAGAACCCACTTTTTCCAGCCAAGTCACACGTGCACGATATCCAGTCCGCGAACAAGGTGGGCCACACCATGATAATCAAATCAAATTAAAATCAGACTAATCCGACCGTTGATCGGGATACAGCATCATAACCAATGCAATGCCAAAGGTATGATTTTTGTACTGCTTGGCCCACACAATGACTGAATCGGGATGATTTTTATTTTATGTGATAGACATGGTGTGGCCCACCTTTTGCACGGATACGATATTCTACAGACAGTGTACGTTGGCAGCTAAGATATGGCTGTATCAGATCTTACGACACAACCGCTGTATTCTTTCTAATCAACCAATCATCCGGGCCCACGTCACTGGAAAAGTGCAATGTTAGGTCCTGCAAGTTCAGTCGTGCAAGGGCACTTTCTGGTGACCTCTTAGACACGTGTCAAGCATATTGCTTGAGAGATCCTCACTGCACATCACGATCGTTGAGCGAAAAAAGGCCGGGTCCTTATCATCTGGGACCACTGGCCACAAGAAAAATGGACGGGTAAAAGGCAACAAGCGATGGTCCACATCAATGTACGGCCCATCGGTTGAGTGGAGATGCGTGACGTTTAATCCAAGGTACGAGGTGAGGCCTGACTGAGTGAGTGATCATATGCACCACACGTGTACCATGTTGCACGTGGGAGCGGCATAATTCAGAGATGTGCACCCGCAGGGGAGTGGATAAGGTGCGACCCGGGCCTCGCTGTAGATGGTCCGGCCCTTACCATGAGTCTGACTTGAATTATGTATTCTAAATCCACACCGACCATATCTTTTATCAGATCATATTTGGACATGTGACAAAAAAATGAAGAATATCCGTATCTCAGGTGGACCATACAATTGGAAACACTAGTTATTGAACGCTCTACCATTAAAAGCTTCCTAGGGTCGTCTGTGAGGTTTCCGTAAGGTTTATTTTCCATCCAAACCGTTGAAAATGTCACATAAGGCTGGATGAGGTGTAAAAAAATATCGGATTGATCAAAGACTTTTGTGGCCCATTAATGGTCAATCACCACTTTTTCCTATGGTATAGTCCACCTGAGAATTATATCTGGTTGATTTTTGCGTTCACACCATAGAATGGTATGGAAAAACTGATGGACGGCGTTGATATTGAATAAATACATCAAGGTGGGCCCCACGGTATGGGCCACACTGGCGGCTCACCTAATCTGCTCCCACCCGTAGGATGGCGCGAATCGCTTTTACTGGTGGGGCCAGGGAGATCGTCTTAGGATGGCTCGTGGTGGTGTGGAAGGTCTGCCTTCCAAGGCAAAAATGACTGGCACGTCACCGGTAAAAAGCCGAGGAGAGAGTATATATGCGGCCGGTGGTGGGCCCCGCCAAGTGGGAGAGTATATAATGCATGAAGAGGCGATGCAGCACTCAGAGTAAGAGAGAGAGACGGAGAGGAAAAGAAAACCAGTGCTTCTTCTCTGTTTTTCTCCTCACATTATAGGGCTTGTTTTCAGCTGAGTTTTCTCGGCTGTGAAAATGGGAGGAGAGAAGGGAATTAGCCTTGAGGAGATAAAGAACGAGACGGTTGATCTGGTAAGAGATCTAAAATCCCTGACTTTCTGTTTTTTTTTTTTTTAATTATCTTTCTTTTTTGAAGATCTGTTGTTATTTGATGGTATTAGATTGTTTTTTAGCTGAAATTGCAACTTCTATGGAGTTTTTTGGTATTTTTGTTGATTTTTTCGTTTCTTTTGGTGATTTTCTTGATTTTCTTTTGATTTATACTTATTTTAGGGTTCGAGATAGAATCCGAGAGTGAATTGCTGTTTCCTTTTATTTCTGGCGATTTTGATTACTGCTGCTGCCTTTATCTTTCTGGAAAAGAGGATTTTTTTTTTTTTTTAGTTTGATTTTGTTGTTTTTTTTTTTTTTTTTTTTTTTGTTTCTTTTGTAATGGAAATCGAGATTCTTTTTTGTATTTATCTGATTTTCCTTTTTGGTAATATCTCCAGATTAGTTTTCATCTCTTCTGTGTTCTGAAGCGCGAGGAGTTTTTTATTTTTTTAATTTTTATTGCGGAAAACGTATTTTCATGGGAATCTTGAAAGATCTGTGATGGCACGATTCTTTCCGTCGATTTCGGAGTACCTGGAACCGATACGATTTTCTTCTCTCTTTGGATTACTTTTCCCTGTTTGCAGATCGAGATGTTTTTCCATTTCTTTTGGAAAAGAGTTTTGAATTTTACATCGTTTTCGAAGAGTTCTTTTACTCTCTATCTGTGCTTCTCCGGAGATATTGTACCTTTCCGAGGTTGCGGGTTTTCCCTTTTTCCAATAGTAGCCTGAAGGTGCTTTATTGCTTCCCGTAACTCGCTCCGGAAGTCTGATTTCTCAGACGAAGAGACTGAAAAAAAATCTTTGTATAGTGATTTTCAGAGAGAGAGAGAGAGAGAGAGAGAGAGAGATTTTTCAAGGCCGCATAGTGATTTTTCAACCACGCTTGCGTTTTTTCAACGAGGCATGATATGATACATGGCCCACATCATTTACCAGCACAGACGGTCAAGTAGGGCCGTGCTTCAATAATCCGCTTTCCACTACATGATATACTTCCAGTTTCGAATAATCCATACCAATCTCTTCAATGAGAAAATCTAACCCGTTGGATGGTTGATAAGTGAAAATCAACGGTCCATACGCAACTGAAAAAAGGGTCCTATAATATCTGGCGCTTGGATTCCCCAGGCACATGCTCCATGAAGTGGGTCGCAACACACAGCGGTCTGGATTACACCGGACCTGTACACACCGCAGCGATGCAGTCCACGTTTTATGCAATTCCTCTTTTCGCTGGTTCCCATATGCGTTGTTCTCCGAGCTATAAGGGCGGCGTGTCCTCTAGCTACGGCTTCGTTTGTTCGGGTGAACTACCGAGCGGGGCCCACCGTTATGTATTTGTTTTATATCCACGCCGTTCATCCGTTTTAAAATCTTATTTTCCGGAACGAGCCCAAAAATAAATCAGATCCAAATCTCAGGTGGCCCACACCACACGAAACAATACGGATAATAACACCCACCGTTGAAACCTTCTAGGTCCCACCGTAATGTTTATTTTCCATCCAATCTGTCTATATATTTTGGGGCGATCATGATGTTTTTAATGTTGGACGTTGAATCACCACTTTTTCCTCTGGTGTGGTCCACCTGAGATTTTGATCTGCATCAGTTAGCGCTTATACCCTAAAATGAGCTGGAAGATCGGATGTACGGTGTTGATATAAAACAAATTTATCACAGTGGGCCCCACAGTCCCGGAAACCACGTAATCGACCCCCTAACTCTGGTATCTGGTTTGACCATGTGGGTCAGTAAACACTCACTTCACCATGGATGGCTAGGATCATTGGTGCAAACTCATGCTTTTACCGTACGTATATTTTTGGAGGGGTTTCCTCTTCAACGGCTCCGATCATCCATAGGCATGTAAAAACGCTTCCCATGTGCATGTAATAGATAGGCAGTCTACGAATTACTTTTTCATCAGCGCTTTCTAGACGGCCGAATATTCTAGTCGTCAGATCACAAGTCCTGCGAGCTTTGCTTAGCCCGCACGCGTGTACAATAAAGCTCATGTAATAGCCACACATGTGGCTACGAGGCATGATAGGTCAGAGATCTAAACCATCCATCAGAAAGACACCATGATATTGATGACCTATTCCAAGATTTAGATTGATCCACTGGTCAGGTAGGCCGCAGTTTGCAAAACAAATGTATGGCTGAAGTTTCTAATCCATTTAGATGTTTCTAATATATGGGCCCACATGCTGAGTGGTCCATATTTTATTTATGGGAAAACATGATGAAGGTGGTAAAAACAACATTATGTCACACGTGTCGCGTGTACATAAGCTTTATTGCACACGCGCGTATGCTTAACAAAGCACCGGACTGGTAAGCAAGATTCGGCTTTGTGAAACCACAAGTCTGGTGCTTGCTCTGCCGTTTTGAGATTGGCATTTGGGTACTTTCCGTGGTACGTTTGTCTTACCAATTCGCTGGCCTTTTTTTTTTTTTTACGGAAACGTTGTAGCCACTTTCTCTAACGTGGGAAAACGACTTAACTTGAATGAAATCTACGCCGTCCATTAGTTTTTGTTACCTCTTTTTTAGATCGATCCAAAAAAATCAGGCTGATTCAACACCAAGGTGGGCCACCCATTTAAAACCTCTAGATTCATGTGGTATGGGCCATCCGAGTTATGAAATACTTTGATTTCTGGGTATTTCTTTCAACTTTATGAGGTACGGATTGGATGGCATATCAATACCGTGGTGGGCCCTATACAGAACTAAAGGTGGGCCGTCCCATCCTAACATATTCCTATGGTGTGGCCTGCCTGAGTGTTCGGTCATCATGATTTTTCGGTTCTATGATAGCCTACCTAATGGGCAGGTTGGATTTCATCAAAGTTCCACCCACATGGCTGCTCCTGGACGCGAGATACGCTAGCTCGGCTCCAACGGTTGCACTTTTTTATTCCCACCGTCTCATCCATCAGACTGGTCCACCCCAAACATGCCTTGGTGTAGAAACCACGCCATCGCTACAGGCATTAGGTTGGGCATAATTGCATGGGATGAATGAACGGTTAAAGCATACGCGTCTTGTGAAACGTGATGAGTGGACCCCACCTGATTAAAGGCTGGCTCACGTCTGCTTGTATGTGGGTTAAGTCGTGCTGGGTCCCATTTTGGCTGAACTGTAGGTCGCCCGTCATGACTGCGGCTGTGTTATGCACACCCTATCGGCCATTAGACGGTAAGTACGGTCAATAGTACTGACATCTGCTATTGGATATGTTTAGGAACGGATTCCAATTGAGGAAGTGTTCGAGCAGTTGAAATGTACCAAAGAAGGGCTGTCGTCGGAGGAAGGAGCAAACCGGCTTCAGATCTTCGGACCCAACAAGCTAGAAGAGAAAAAGGTTCGTTATCTGTTACTCTTCACAACCATTTCCTCATCTGCTTGCTTCCCTTTTCTTTCCTCGATTCTGTTATTTATTTATTGATATTGAAACTTTAAAAATAATAAAAAAAATACAGGAAAGCAAAATTCTCAAGTTTCTGGGTTTCATGTGGAACCCACTGTCATGGGTGATGGAACTGGCTGCTCTGATGGCTATTGGATTAGCGAACGGCGATGGCAGGCCTCCAGATTGGCAGGACTTTGTTGGAATCGTTGTCTTGCTGGTAATCAACTCCACAATCAGTTTCATTGAAGAAAACAATGCCGGTAATGCAGCTGCTGCTCTGATGGCAGGTCTTGCACCAAAAACAAAGGTACAGAGACTGTTAAAATAAAGATTCTGAAATTTGGTTGGACCCATTTCAGATTATCATATTTAAGCTCAATTCGTCTACATAACTTTTTTTTAAAAACCTAATTTGTAGGTTATCAGAGATGGTCGATGGAGTGAGCAGGATGCTGCCATTCTCGTTCCAGGAGACATCATAAGCATCAAGTTGGGAGATATTGTCCCTGCTGATGCCCGTCTTCTCGAGGGTGATCCCTTGAAGATTGACCAATCTGCCTTGACGGGAGAGTCCCTCCCTGTCACGAAGTGTCCCGGGGATGAGGTGTTCTCTGGTTCCACTTGCAAGCAGGGGGAGATTGAAGCTGTTGTCATTGCAACTGGTGTTCACACCTTCTTTGGGAAAGCTGCCCATCTGGTTGACAGTACCAACCAAGTTGGACATTTCCAGCAGGTTCTGACGGCCATTGGTAACTTTTGCATTTGCTCAATTGCGGTGGGCATGATTGTAGAGATCATTGTCATGTACCCGATTCAACGTCGCAAATATAGGGATGGGATTGATAATCTCTTGGTTCTCTTGATTGGAGGCATACCTATTGCGATGCCTACTGTTTTGTCTGTGACAATGGCCATAGGATCCCACAGGCTGTCTGAGCAGGGTGCTATCACCAAGAGAATGACTGCAATAGAGGAGATGGCAGGCATGGATGTTCTCTGCAGTGATAAAACCGGCACGCTGACCCTTAACAAGCTGAGTGTCGACAGAACCTTGATTGAGGTGTTTGCAAAAGGCGTGGACAAAGAGCATGTGATCCTGCTCGCAGCAAGAGCATCAAGGACTGAAAATCAGGATGCTATTGATGCTGCCATTGTTGGGATGCTTGCAGATCCGAAGGAGGTATAACTCAATCCTCATGTCTTGTTATTCAGTTACATATTTCTTGCTCAGAAAATTAAAATTTATCAAAGGAATGCCAGATAACTCATGTGTTGCGTACATTAGGAAGTAACACACCATATTTGAATTTTGAGTGATTGTTGGAAATTCCAAGACTCCATTGTCTATTCTTGATTTTTTCATGTGAATCTATAATGCCCTTTCCTTAGGCTACATTTGTGTACACAACATATTTGAATCGCAAATATTTAGATTTCTGTGGTTGAATGTGAAAGCAACATCATTGCAGTTTGGAACCAACTCCAATATGAACAATAAGGAAGGTGATCACAATTTGTTCATCTCCACAATTTATTTATTGAGATTCTCCAGTTCATTCAAACACTAAAACTTTGGGTTTGCAGCTGCATTGGCTAGCGGATCTTGAGAACATTAGCAATCTTGCCTATTTCATAAACATCTGTGATTTATTTCTGTTGATTGACCAAGCGATGAAAGTAATGAAAAAAAAAGTGACACACATGCATTGACAGAGCTACTAGAAAGGGCATACGCCAGATTTCATATACAAAGTCGGAGTGACTTTGATGCTGAAATAAGCTTATTTTATTTTTTGTTTGATTTCCTAGCAAACACAGAACATAGTACCTGTAGCAATTTTTTAAATGGTAATATATCCTGTTCATCCGACAGGCAAGAGCTGGTATAAGGGAGATGCATTTTCTTCCCTTCAACCCTGTGGACAAACGAACTGCTCTTACCTATATAGAGGCTGATGGCAGCTGGCATCGTGCGAGCAAAGGCGCCCCTGAGCAGGTACTAATTTTTCTTCTTATATTTTTCCCAGTTCTCATATAGATGGAAGGTATTGCAATATGGATTGGGCTGTTGTTCACTTTTTGTTTGGTCTCCATGAACAGATTTTGAACCTTTGCAACTGCAAGGATGATGTTAGGAACAAGGTTCATTCTGTGATAGACAAGTTTGCTGAACGTGGGCTTCGATCATTGGCTGTTGCAAGACAGGTTTGTCATAGTTGTTTTTCAGTGTCTTGTTTCTTTCTCTGGAGATAAACTCCTCCTCTTATCGTCAGTTCTATGCTTTGGCTGACAGGAAGTGCCCGAGAGAACAAAGGAGAGTCTGGGAACACCATGGCAATTTGTTGGTCTGTTGCCTCTCTTTGATCCCCCCAGGCATGACAGTGCAGAAACCATCCGCAGGGCTCTCAACCTTGGCGTGAATGTGAAGATGATTACAGGTAAATTTGGTTTTCTTTGCTTGTCCTTGCATTGCAATTTGCTTCCCTATTCACCAATTTACTTGCATCCTCTTCCATAACTTCAGGGGATCAGCTTGCTATTGCTAAGGAGACGGGCCGAAGGCTCGGAATGGGAACAAACATGTATCCTTCATCTTCGTTGCTTGGTGGAGACAAGGATGCATCCATTGCTGCTCTCCCCGTTGATGAGCTGATTGAGAAGGCCGATGGATTTGCAGGAGTATTTCCAGGTGACGTTTATAATTCAGTTCCTTCTTATCTTTTCCATTATTAGAAAAACCGTTCAGCTTATATTTTCATTTTGGTTTTTTGTGAAACAGAACATAAGTACGAAATCGTGAGGAAGTTACAGGAGAGGAAGCACATATGTGGTATGACAGGAGATGGTGTCAATGACGCGCCTGCTTTGAAAAAGGCTGATATTGGAATTGCTGTCGCTGATGCTACCGATGCTGCTAGAAGCGCTTCAGACATTGTTCTTACTGAACCTGGACTCAGTGTCATCGTTAGTGCTGTTCTAACCAGCAGAGCTATTTTCCAGAGGATGAAGAACTATACGGTTAGATCTAATCTTATCCATGCTCTCATTTTCTTAACCATCCCCTCCTTTTTTTTTATCTAAACACTCTCCTTTTGGCTCCTTTGATATTTGCAGATATATGCAGTCTCTATCACCATCCGTATTGTCGTAAGTAGCGATAACAGCATCACTATCTATGTCTTAATTCATCTTTCCTAATTGCTTGTATTGATTTCTTTTTCTCTCTTCCCATTCTTGCAGCTTGGTTTTATGCTTATTGCTCTGATTTGGCAGTACGACTTCTCTCCCTTCATGGTTTTGATCATTGCCATTCTCAATGACGGTGAGTGTTCATATATCAAAGAACCATGAAGAAGATCCAAAGTATCTTTTTTCTCCCTGAGTGATGGTGGGATTAAACTTGTTTCCTTGTGATGGAATTGATTACAGGAACAATAATGACAATCTCTAAGGATCGAGTGAAGCCATCCCCCATGCCAGACAGTTGGAAGCTGAAAGAGATTTTCGTGACTGGCATTGCTCTTGGCAGTTATCTGGCATTAATGACAGTCATCTTCTTTTGGGCAATGAAAGAGACCGACTTCTTCTCGGTAAGATTTTCTTTCCCCTCACATTGCATGTGGCATAAAAAAAAATGTGCTGATTGGAACTGTTGGATGGCCATATGCCAAAATCAAGGGGAGTGAACTGTTGTAGCCAGTGGGATAAGTGGCCTGCCAAAGGAACGGTTAGTGTAGTGGTCCACATTGACCCATTAAAACTCACCACTACTGGATGGTCGGAGCTGCCTAATCACTGGTTTTTGGGGTATTGCCCATATAAACGGTGTTCCATCTGATCGACATACCAGATCACCACATGCCAGTTGGTCGTGTGCACCTTGGGGATGGAACTATTTTGAAATTCTATGCGTGTGCACCACATACTAACATCCATTAACGACAGAAGGAAATGAGATTTCCAAATCTTACTATTCCAAGATGGATTAGGTTCTATATATATTTCCCTCATTATTGAATTCTTAAGCCTTATTTATTTATTGAATGCAGAATAAATTCGGAGTTAGGTCACTGAGGAATAACGAAAATGAGATGATGGCGGCCTTGTACCTGCAAGTGAGCATTGTGAGCCAGGCCCTCATATTTGTCACCCGATCTCGCAGCTGGTCCTTCATTGAACGTCCTGGGCTCCTTTTGGTCAGCGCCTTCATAGCTGCTCAGCTGGTAAGATCTCTACTTAAGTTCCTTTCCACTGACCGCATTAGGTTTCATTAAAAAATGCTCATTCACGCATTGTTCTATAAACTAGAATGCTAAGCAAGGACACTTCATTGTACAATTGAGATTGGCCTGTGATTCGGAGACTGGCCCCATGAGTTGAAAGGGTATCTTGATCAAGTGGGTCCTTCCTACCTCTCGGTGATTGGATTCATTCACCCGTAGAATACATCCAGCATGAGTGTCACCTGTCGTTCCCCACCAATTCAAAACCCCATCTGATAAGATCCTCATTCAATTACTAACTGATTCTATTTTTCCAGGTGGCAACTCTGATAGCTGTCTATGCCAACTGGGGTTTCGCCAGGATCGAAGGAGTGGGGTGGGGCTGGGCTGGTGTCATCTGGCTTTACAGTGTGGTATTCTACTTCCCGCTTGACTGCATGAAATTCGCCGTCCGCTATGCCCTAAGTGGAAAGGCTTGGGATACCCTTATACAGAATAAGGTATTAATCTATTCACCATAATCTATTCTCTCTCTCTCTCTCTCTCTCTCTCTCTCTCTCTCTCTCTATTAGAAATGTTCTCCCAGGAACCAGTCTGTAAATATCTTACATGAGAAGTCATTTGAACTCATCCCACTGATGCTGTTGTTGTGGTTGTCTGTCTACTAGACTGCATTCACTAGCAAGAAGGATTACGGCAGAGAGGAAAGAGAAGCTCAATGGGCGCTGGCGCAGAGGACACTCCACGGGCTCCATCCACCTGAAACAACCAACCTCTTCTCTGACAAGAGCAGTTACCGGGAGCTTTCGGAGATCGCCGAGCAGGCCAAGAGGCGAGCTGAGGTCGCAAGGTATGGATGGCACCATGCAGATGCAATTACAACGCCATTTGACTAAAACAACCTGTGTTTGCTCTTTTAACTAAAGTTTGTGACTCTGTTTCTTCCAGGCTACGGGAACTGCACACGCTCAAGGGACATGTGGAGTCGGTGGTGAAGCTGAAAGGCCTTGACATCGATACGATCCAGCAGCATTACACCGTGTGATGAAGCATAACATAGAAGCAACTCATCAAGAGGTTAAGCGGCAGGTCCCGACGGTGAAAGATCAAACAAAAATAGAAGGGGAGCTCTAACTAGTAGGATGTTTTCTATTGATGCGTGCCATGCTGTAATTTCATGGTTTCATTTTCATTTTGCTGGCAGGGGCAGAGGATAGGGCTGTCTGGTTTCCATTTCGTTATGTAGTATGAGCAAAATGACCTTTCTATAGTTAGTTTAATCACTGAGAAACTCCTATAGCGAAAGTTTGCTATGGGTGGATCTTTTGGCTGCCAAATTTTCTTATTGGATAGTGATGGGAAGTGGGCTTTGATTTCTCAGGGGTTGTGATGATGTTTGGGTCCGCTCTGATAAAAAATGCAATGTCGTGTAAAGATAAGAGGGTCTATTGAATTGGTTAGAAAGTCACTCATGGTTCAACAACAAAAAATGAAAGGACCGATGTAGTTGACATGCTGGTTGGAGTACAGCGACTGAGTTGTTTTACATGACTAGCAAAACCTCACCTTGTCATGCAATGGTTTGCAACTCATGGCGCCCACTTATCCTTATGTTAATGTCTAGGTAGCATCTCTTGAGGTAGCAAACAACTGGGAATTCCTGTCCACATCCAATGCTTAGCTGCTCCATGTTTGCTCTCTACCATCTCAATTGATGGGAACTTGTGGTGTAGTATTTGTGGGACCCACCTTCCTTGTTTGGTACAGCATCATGCAAGGCTAGATGTTTCGCTCTCTTAGGGTCTGTTATACTTATCCATCCGGCACTCTTTGAACCAAAAAAAAAAAAAAGTAAAGAAAAGTGAAATCAAAATTCCAAAGCAGGACTGATTCCATCGTTGGAACGAATGTAGTAAGTTCCTGCATTGGCATTCTGCTTTCAATTTTAAATTGGTCAAGTATTGATGACGAGTAGTATCAGAGAGTGAAGATGAAGATATTATATGAGAGTTGTGTAAAACTGTTCTTTGAACCTTCCAAAACACAGCGACAGTAGCCCAACAAAGAAGCATGCACAAAATCAAATCCCCTTTGTTGAATTACATTATGAAAGGTATATACTTATAAAAGGTGGCTACAACTTAAAGAAGCGAAGAATAGTTCCATCCTGCTTCACATTTGGTTGTGGTGAAATATATGATTCTTTGGTTGTGATGAAATATATGAATCTTGGGGAATGTTAGAGTCGGATTTATTAAATTTATTTTTGTTGATGTACTACATTTCGTAAGGAAACTTGAAAAAGTTTTCGAATCCTTCCATCACAGACCGATTCTATCATAATTCCCACGCCTTTGGTTGACATGGATACACACATTCTCCGTCGAAAATTTGACTGTGGGAAGGGGATGCTTTTAAAAACAGTCTCTTTCTCCTCCAACCATCTCTTTCCCCCCTTTCACATCCGGTAAGACCCTTCAACTTTAGGTGAACCTAGTGTCCATTCCTTTGGCATACGTGTTATGATTTTTGTTTTTGTTTTTCTTGTTTTTTTTTTTCTCTCCTCTTTTTAAAATCTAAATGAAGAATCTGCGTACAAAAAAAAGTGAGGTTGGGCCCAACAAATGTTTATGAGAAATCCACTCCGACCACCAGGTGTGTCCCCCATGGTAGGCCCATGGCACAAAAATCAATGCATTCTGTGATTCAAATGGGCCATACCAAGGGAAACAGTTTGGAGACCGATGCCCACCCTTGATTTTTACATGGCCCACTATGACGTTTATGTAAAATCCACTCTAACCATTAGATAGGTCATCCCAAGTTTGGTTCAGGGAAATATATTAGGTTGACCTGGGCTTCAGGTGGGTTACACCAAAGGAAATTGGTTGCTAGAGAGATGTCTACATATGACTTTTTCTAGACCCATCATGTAATGATTATATGAAATTCAGTTCAACCATTAGATGCCACACTAAAATTTATGTCTGGGATAGAATCAAGCCCAACCATGAGCCTCAGCAAGGGAAACAATTTGTAGGGTGAGTTTATGCTACTTCTAATCATGTGATTCACATGAATCTGGGCTGAACTTTGGGCCAAACATAGGATGTAGTGGTTAGGGTGGATTTCACATAAACACCACTATGGGCCCATATGAGAATTCTGAGCTTTCCATCTAATTGGAAATAATGCTTTTGGATCTTTTGCTATGAAATTCAGGCCATTTCACTTGTCAGGTGGGCTACAGTGTACGGAGTTAAACTGAAGGTAAAAATAATTTTCTTTAGTCGTCCTTTTGTTTTCAGTGCTAAGCAGCCCACATGAGGTGTGAAATGTTTTGCATGCTGGATAGCTACATGAGGTGTGAAATGTTTTGCATGCTGGATAGCTACATGAGGTGTGAAATGACCCCATTTTGGCAAAGGATCTTAGACATTGTAGCCCACTTGATCATTTCTATTTGTGTTACATATTCTTTGAAATTGTGGGCTTGTTTATGGATTATGAAAGGGCTATATATATATATATATATATATATATATATATATATATATATATATATATATATATATATATATATAGAGAGAGAGAGAGAGAGAGAGAGAGAGAGAGAGAGAGAGAGAGAGAAAAAATTGCTTTAATATATACCTTGTGGCCATTTGATATGGGCACTATGGGCCCAAATCCACTAAAAAAATCTGACATGATGCAGTATGGGCCCGGCCTCAGATGATTTGAGGCAAGAAATTAGTTTTGTTTCAAATATCCTAACCTGATAAAGAGCATGAGAGTGGAAACCACAAAAATCAGATGTACCATCAAATACAGTCAGATACATTTGACATGAATCCATGCTTTGTTTGTAGGCCACACGTAAATTAATGAGAATGGATGGTCAGAAAAATCATCATCATCATAGCCTTATTCCAACTAATTAGGGTATCCTACATGAACCAATGGTTAGAAAAAAAAAAAGAAGAGAGAGAGAGCAGAAAGGACTACCTGAAGCCTACATTCAACATATATTTGTAGCCCACCTAGGGGCTAGACCTGTGTGATATTCAGGCTGCTAAGAATAATGGTGGGAGCCCACCTGATCAACCGCTTGGATGGGCAGTTGTGGTGAAAATAGGATACTTTTGGGACTTGCCTTAGTAGCTATCATGGTTCTTTGATACATTGCCTCTTCATTCTTCACCTCAAATGGCATCACTTATCTTACACGATCGTAGTTTCACAAGAGTTTTAATATTAAAGGATCTTCTCTCGATCTCCACTCAATATTTGCCAACATGGCATATAGGTGTAATATCTAAGATCCTTGTTGGATAGGACCCACCTTGTGGATGCCCTGGCCTGACGATTTTGGCAAGTTTTTGCTAGAATAACTCGCCAAAATCTTTTGAAGCCGTCCATCTATTTCTAACATTGTGGCCCATGAGGTCAAATGTCTCGACGTTCATGTGCGCCCCACTGTAACATCCCGGATTTTCACTGTTTTGGATTTTTAAAAATTCTTAAAATCTTTCTTTGAGTAATTAACTTATATTATCACTTACTGACCATTAGCACTCAACGTTAGCTTATACACAGGTGGATCAGTCTGATCACAATCAGACTGTGTGCAGGCCATCAAGTCAGATGATCGGTTTGTACTCGGCGACAGCTTGTATAGGCCGTGCAGCAGCCGAGGAAGGTCAAAAAAATCTAAAAATTTGGAGAACTGTAGACCTCACTGGGCTTGTGGTCCATCGCAGACCACAGACCCAGTGAACACCCAGAAATAAACTATCCACGCTGTCCCAACGGCACTTGCCAAATGCACCCCACCAATGCCAGAATTGGAATCTGGCACCTGTAAATAAAACCGGGATAACAAGCTTTCCAGCCGTCAAATTTCTTCTAAATTTACGGTGAGGGCCAAAAATATTTTTTTACACCCACCCCCAGAATCTGGGACCCGATCATAAAACGCTGACCGTTGATCGCAAATCAGACCGTTGCGGTAAAACCCCGCATCCGTTTACCCTCAAATTTTTCATGGCCCTTCATCAGGCCATGGAGCACTTATCCTATAAATTTTGTGACCAGGGACCCATCATAGTAACCCCGTAACTCTTTTAGCCTAAAACTGACGGTTTAGAGTGAGCATGACCAAATATCCACTTCCACTGGTTATAAATAGGTCATACTACAAACATAGTTAATCCAAACCCTAATCATTTCCCATGAGAAATTTCAATGCGTAATTCATTGTAGAAACACCCCGATTTTTCAAACAAGATTTAGACCGCTCGTTAGTGGGCCACTAGTTTCAAAACTATAGAATAATGTCCGTCTTATTGGGCTTGGCATCCATCGCGGGAGTCGGACCTGGGTACTACCCGGAACCACTCAACTTGAGCCAAAGGACGAGTGTATGAGAAGTGCAAATACCCTAAAGGAAATTGGGTCATTCACTCTTATGCAAAGTTGAGGATTTCAGACCGTCGTTTTACGACCAAAATTCATACGTAGAGTAAGGATATTTCCCTGCTCATATCCATATAGTCGTGGCCCCGATTTTCTATCAGTGACCATTGAATAGACTTCTAATCATATCTATCGATCGACGCGTCCAAATGGCAGGCCGATTGTGTCTATGCGTAGATCATCACTAGGGCCATCTATCTAACGGTGGGTATCGACTCCTACACCCTATAGTGGACCCTAGAGGCTAGAAAAACCCTCTCATAGGGTTAGTATAGTAAAAACCCAACACTTGAGGTCATTAACAACAAATCTAGCATTATAAAAGGGCCTCATTTGGGGCACCCCTCTTCCCATACGATTTTTCATTTTCAAAGGGGAGAAAGAGAGAAAGAGGGAGAGAGTAAATAGAGAAGAGAGAGAGCTAGGGAGAGTGAAGAAACAGAGTGAAGGTGAGAGCAAGGTGGACCTTAGATCGGAGTGGGGCCCAAGGAGATCAACCCTTTCAACTCCCTATCCCTTCTCCAAAGGAAAACTCTACACCACAACCACAAGAATCGTTCCGTTGATCGTCTAGGTAAGATTTCTCATCCATTTTTCTTGAAACCCTTATGTTAAGAAGGGATTGGGGGATTTCTAACATGCAAATGTGTGCTTTAGGGATTCCGGCTGATCGACCCCAAATCCACCCTCCTAGGTCATTTTTCAAGTCTTCAATGATCCATAGGTGCGGACTATTATCCTTAGGTGGCCTAGCACCATTTGTACCATGAGTTTAATGATTTTTGTTGCTTGGATGATGTATTTGGAGAACCTAGAGAAAATCTAGGATTTGGATGTTTGTTTGGGATTGTGTGAGATTATATGTTTGCTTAGCTCACATGATGTTGTTCTTGCCTCTTACATGCTTGGTTACAATAGATGGTTACATGTTCATGTCCGGTATGTTTTTCTTATATGGTGTGGCTTTATAATATGTATGATTCATTGACTCTTGTGCGTTTCGGCTTTATTAGATGCAGGAAGTGCTTAATTTCCTCATTAACCCACACAACACACTTGCACCTTGTTTCATAATGTTGTTAGTTTGTGTAACACCCCGGAAAATCAGGGGTCGTGTATAGACTCGACTCCCGACTTCCCGAGTGTCACTTATCATACATTTTATAGTTTTATGGTTAATCAAACTTAAATGCACAATTTGGAATATCCTGGAGCATGAAACATAATCATAACTGATTTACTGAAATGAAAGAAGTTCAAATACATATACAAGTCCAAAGAATATGAAAAGGGTCGCATAAGGCGTTGCCCATCAAAATCTAGAATAAAATGATATGTCCACAAGAATAAAGCTGAGTCCACAACTCAGCGGTCCAATTCCCGCCTGTCAAGCCGATGGAGAGCCGCCCATCAACTAAAAGTAGGACAGCTCATACTCCTCGTCCAAGCTCGCCTCGCCAAGCTCCTCGTGCCCTGAGTCACCTGCATCTATGAATGGGTCTGGTTGGTGTTTTAAAACGCCGTCCCAGAGTGGGAGTGAGTGATCAACTCAGTGTGAACTATTGGTCTCAAGTTACAACAGGCATCAATTGTAATATGAACTTAATGAAAAGCAGACAATCATCAACACCTAATAACTCTTATTTAAAATGCATGTATGCGGGATGATATGATGCATGCCCTCGCCACAACACTCCCTCAAGCGACTCCATCTAACGATCGCATATGATAACACTCCCTCAGAGCGACCTCGACTTCCGAGTCACCACCCTAACTAATGCGTGCAATGCGATCGTGTTAGTCGAGTTATTAATTAAGTTCATTCATCCAGCAGGTTGGAGATTCTGATTCACCCTACGTATCAATGCCCTAAACTGGTTGCGAGGCCAAGACCCCATCAATGCGTGAGGCCGAGACCTCGCGGTCCGTGATCCCGTCGGGTTCCTCATCCCCGACACCAAGCACATGAGGAGTGCCGAAAGGAAGGGATCGCTCGCGGTCACTACGGGAGGCGCGGTACCCAAAGCATAGGCCGACAGCTCGGACATAGTATCCCATTCCACCATGCCCGGCTCACGAGGTGTGGACCCGATTTCAAGTGGATTTTCAATGGGCTACAATGGTTGCAGGGTGGTTCGATTCCATTCATATGTGGGCACACAGGGTTAACAAACAGGGTTGATCAGATTGTAGGCTACACCGCACGAGCCAGGCGAGCGTGAGACGAGCGACCTCGGGCACGAGAGACCCATGTAGTCAAACTACAGTCACCCGAACACACCCGCCCAACTCACGGGTTTAGCCTCGAGGCGGTCCTACCCTTGGAGCCGCCTTCGCTCTCCTCATGTTTCCTGACCAACCCAATGTAGTGAAGGCCAACCTTAACGAGCCAACTATACAGACTATCACTAGTATGTCATCATCATACACCACGCATCTCAGTCATACGAATTAGATGTTTCTAGCAAGCAATCAAGTAATATAGTGCATGTGAGGTGTGTGGGTGTGGGTGAGGAAGTTACGCACTTCCTCCATCTCAAGCCATCATATACATAAGGGTAATAGAAGCATACACAACATGGATCAATAACATGTGAAAGAATGACACGGCGTAAGCATATTATCATCCATTCATGAAAATCATGTGAACAACAATAACATTATGAAGAACATCATGTGCATCCATACAATTTCAAGAACCTACAATTCCTAGGATTCTCTAGGCTTTCAAATGTACCGATCAAGCATCCAAAATCATTAAGCTAGTATTATAATTGGTGCTAGGCCACCTAAGAACAATAGTCCGCACCTAGGATCGTTGGAGGCTTGGGAAAAATATCCTAGGAAAGAGGGCTTTGCGGTAGATCGGCCGGAATCCCTAAAACAACTTCACATGTTAGATTTACAAGCAAAACCCCCCTCCTTACAAGGGTTTTCAAAGAAAAAGAGGGTTGGGTCTTACCTAAACGATCCATGAGATGAAGAGGCCGATTTTCGGATGGGTTTTTCCTTGGAGAAGGTGTAGGGAGAGGAGAGATTGATTCCCTTGGGCCCCACCACGATCTAAGGTCCACCTTACCCTTCTCCCTTCTCTCTTTCTTCTCCTTTCTCTTCTTTCTCTTCTCCCTTTTCTCTCTTCTCTCTTCCCTTTCTCTAGGGTAAAATTCGTATGGAGAGAGGGGTGCCCCAAATGAGGCCCTTTTATAATGTCAAATTTGGCGGAAATGGCCCTAAGCTTCCACAATTTCCTAAAATAGACTTATGAGACTCCCTATTGGTGTTGGGGTGGCCCTAACACCCCTCAGGCCACCAAATTCGGCGTGTAGGTGCCTTATTACCCGACTAGGGCCCATGCAAAAATTGAGGACGAACGGATGAACGGATATATGATCTGAGAAAGCATTTCTGACCTTTAAGTGGTCCTGTGGGGGCCATTTTGGTGATTGGAGCATTTCTGATGGCCCTCTGGCCATGAAATTTATAGAATAAGTGGTCCATGGCCTGATGAAGGGCCTTACAAAATTTGGGAACGAACGGATGCGGGGTTTGGTCGTACGGGTCCGATTTGCGATCAACGGTCACCGTGCCACGATCGGGTCCCAGATTTGGTGGACGGGTGTAGAAAAATACATTAAACCTTCACCATAAATTTGGAAGAAATCCGACGGCTGGAGGGCCCGGAGTCTCAGTTTCTTTTGTTTGTGCCAGATTTTAATCTAGCATTGGTGGGGCGCATTGGGCAAGCGCCAGATGGTACTTCTGGGTGTCCACTGGGTCCGCAGTCCGCGATGAACTACAAGCCCAGTGAGATCTATGATTTTCTAAAGTTTTAGATTTTTCTGACCCTTATCGGTCGCTGGGTGGCCCACACGGGCTGTTGTTAGGTGTAAACGGGCCATCTGGCTTGGCGGCCCGCACTTGGTCCCATCATAACTAGACTGGTCCACTCTAGTATAAATTAATATTGAGTGATAATAGTCATTAAGTGATTTTATAAGTTAATTAAAAAGAAATTTTAAGGATTTTTGGAAATCCAAAACAGTGAAAATCCAGGATGTTACAATCTACCCCCCTAAAAAAATAATTTTGTCCCCGAAATTGCTTAAGGGTAATAAGTAAAGATATTATCATTTCATTTACTTAAGTTTTGCTGGTTTCTGGTTTATGTACGTTTTAGGGTATATATATATTAAATATGCTAGCCTAGCTCATTATGAACTATCCCCCCTTAAAAGTTTTCACATTTGAGGTTTGAAAACAAATGTCAAAATCATTATTATCGTATTAAGAGGTTGTTGGTAAAATTTACCTAATGGTGGTATATTTTACTCTTTTATGATTGGACTAAAACGGAAAGACAGTTGTGATAGGCTTTGATCCCATACGTCGATCCTCTGTCTGACCAGGGCAGAAAGATCGTTGTATCCCTTCTTAGTCCTGGTAGATCCTGGTCTTCTGCTCGGTCAAAGCATTGAGTCCATTGGTATTCACCCAGGAATGAGAATTGGGTTAAGCCGCGAGTACTTCGCAGATGTGTGGTTCCGTAATTCCGTAGTCCGATCAATCTAATTGTTTAGCCATCATTGGAAAGTTTACATCTCCTATTTATAAGGTTGTCTCTTGGGTCTTTGTCTACGAGAGTTCTCATTTTAATTTATATCCAATTTGGGGTTTAATAAGTCTCTCAACATGTCTACGAGAAACGATCATCCTAAAAAGTTTTTAAAGTCACGATTTTTTTTTTATTTTTATTTTTTTACATGAATTACCATTTCAATCCTATGGCTAGTGGGTTATGGGCAAATCACTCCTTGGTTTCATAAATTTTAAAAGGGAAGGAAGAATCGAAAGTTTTAAGGTATTCTGGTGGTTTAGAGTGCTAATAACGCTAAGATGGACGCAATAAGACCATTATTCATACAAGCATTCACAAGACGACAAGAAAATTCCAAAACAATCTATACATTCACATAAATTTTAAAATGCCATAGGTAATTTACATGTTACAACATGGATTTCAAGCATTACTAGATAGGTTAGACGCAACAAAAATACAAGTTAATTAAGCAAAGGTCCTAACCATCCTTCAATACATGCATTAAACCTAGCCGCATTAACAAACTACTAGTCGTTAGTAAGGTCGTGGGGCTACTCGTCTGAGTCGGGCGAAAGTGGGGGCGCTTCCTCCCCATAAGGGAAAGAATCGTCGAAATAGTGAAAAAGGAGATGATGGTCGCTAGGAACGACATTTCCCTCGGTTAGGAAGGATTTGGATGTGAGGAATGTGGGTAAATTATTGGAGGAATGGTCTTAGGGATGACTTTTAGAATGAGCGTTGAGAAATGGAAATGAGTTTTGGGTGTGAATGGATTTGAGAAGGGTTTGAAAAATGAAATTTGGGAATAAGTTTGAGATGAGGTGGTGTAAGATGAAATGAAAGGTGAGTTGTGGATATGGGGTTTGAGTAGAGATTGGGATTTGAGATGGGTTTTAGAAAATAGGGATGGAATGGTTTTGGGAGTTTGTTTTAGGAATGGGCTTTGAAAGTGATATTGGAATGGTGTTTAGGAAAATGAAGTTGAGGATGGTCTTGAGGTAGATTGTGGGAAGTGAACTTTGGAAATGGGGAGAAGAGAGTGAAAGGCGTGTGGTTTTGGTGAATGGGTCTAGAAGGAAATATGGGTGATGAGAGGGATTTGGGAAATGAGTTGAGAGTTTATATGTGGGAATAAATAAAAGAAATGGGTTTTGAAAAAGAGAAGAAGATGGTTTGGAGGATTGGATTTTAGGAGTAGGGTTTGGAGGTGGGGGATAGAGAGTGTGAGTTGGATATGGGTTCTAGAATGGGTTTTAGGGAGGGATGCTTGTAAATGGGTTTTGAAATTGAGAACGTAGTGGTTCTTGGAAATGAGGATGAGAGGAATGAGAATGGGTTCTGAGAAAATGAGTTTGGGAATGAGGAAGAAGAGGTAAAGATGTGAAAGAGGTGATGATGGGTTGTAATGAAGGAGAGATGAGGGATTTGAGATTTTTTGAAAAAGGGAGATGCTTCACTAAATGTTTGGGAGTATTAGAGAGGGAGGAAATGAGAGAAAATAGGGTTATGGAGCCTTTACTTGCAAGGAAAGTGGGCCCCACACGAGTACAAGGTGTACATAGAGAGAGAGGACATCTTATAACGTTTCTTGCACTTTTAAGAACTGGATTATTTTTAAAATTTTTATGATGATTTATCATCAATTTTTAAGTCATCTCACCAAATTTCATATCATTTGGAGTTGTAAATAAATTATTAAAATTCTAGGAAAAATAGCTGCCTGAATTTTAAAATTTTTGGACAGTTGTCAGAGCATCCTAATTTTTAATCATATTAAAATTTTTATTTTATTATTTTTTCTTATTTTTATATAAAACTAGACTCATCAAGCTTCAATCTGGCTTTTGAATCACCTAAATCGGAGTTGTAACGAAGGAGTTATGGATTTTTGAAGTTAACTAAAAATCACAGAAAATTTGGCGGGAGACACTGGTCGGCGGGGTGGCCACTTGGGTTGGCGGGGTGGCCACGCGGGTCGGCGGGGTGGCCACGCGGGCCTCTGGATAGCTGGCGGGGCGGCCACGCGGGTCGGCGGGGCACCCCGGAAAATCAGGGGTCGTGTATAGACTCGACTCCCGACTTCCCGAGTGTCACTTATCATACATTTTATGGTTTTATGGTTAATCAAACTTAAATGCACAATTTGGAATATCCTGGAGCATGGAACATAATCATAACTGATTTACTGAAATGAAAGAAGTTCAAATACATATACAAGTCCAAAGAATATGAAAAGGGTCGCATAAGGCGTTGCCCATCAAAATCTAGAATAAAATGATATGTCCACAAGAATAAAGCTGAGTCCACAACTCGGCGGTCCATTCACTCTGTCAAGCCGATGGAGAGCCGCCCATCAACTAAAAGTAGGACAGCTCATACTCCTCGTCCAAGCTCGCCTCGTCAGGCTCCTCGTGCCCTGAGTCACCTGCATCTATGAATGGGTCTGGTTGGTGTTTTAAAACACCGTCCCAGAGTGGGAGTGAGTGATAAACTCAGTGTGAATTATTGGTCTCAAGTTACAACAGGCATCAATTGTAATATGAACTTAATGAAAAGCAGACAATCATCAACACATAATAACTCTTATTTAAAATGCATGTATGCGGGATGATATGATGCATGCCCTCGCCATAACACTCCCTCAAGCGACTCCATCTAACGATCGCATATGACAACACTCCCTCAGAGCGACCTCGACTTCCGAGTCGCCACCCTAACTAATGCGTGCAATGCGATCGTGTTAGTCGAGTTATTAATTAAGTTCATTCATCCAGCAAGTTGGGGATTGACGATTCACCCTACGTATCAATGCCCTAAACTGGTTGCGAGGCCAAGACCCCATCAATGCGTGAGGTCGAGACCTCGCAGTCCGTGATCCCGTCGGGTTCCTCATCCCCGACACCAAGCACATGAGGAGTGCCGAAAGGAAGGGATCGCTCGCGGTCACTACGGGGAGGCGCGGTACCCCGGCCGTGGGTCGGGCTCGGACATAGTGTCCCATTCCACCATGCCCGGCTCACGAGGTCAGTGGACCGATTTCAAGTGGATTTTCAATGGGCTACAATGGTTGCGGGGTGGTTCGATTCCATTCATATGTGGGCACACGGGGTTAACAAACGGGGTTGATCGGATTGTAGGCTACACCGCACGAGCCAGGCGGCGTGAGACGAGCGACCTCGGGCACGAGAGACCCATGTAGTCAAATTACAGTCACCCGAACACACCCGCCCAACTCACGGGTTTAGCCTCGAGGCGGTCCTACCCTTGGAGCCGCCTTCGCTCTCCTCATGTTTCCTGACCAACCCAATGTAGTGAAGGCCAACCTTAACGAGCCAACTATACAGACTATCACTAGTATGTCATCATCATACACCACGTATCTCAGTCATACGAATTAGATGTTCCTAGCAAGCAATCAAGTAATATAGTGCATGTGAGGTGTGTGGGTGTGGGTGAGGAAGTTACGCACTTCCTCCATCTCAAGCCATCATATACATAAGGGTAATAGAAGCATACACAACATGGATCAATAACATGTGAAAGAATGACACGGCATAAGCATATTATCATCCATTCATGAAAATCATGTGAACAACAATAACATTATGAAGAACATCATGTGCATCCATACAATTTCAAGAACCTACAATTCTAGATTCTCTAGGCTTTCAAATGTACCGATCAAGCATCCAAAATCATTAAGCTAGTATTATAATTGGTGCTAGGCCACCTAAGAACAATAGTCCGTACCTAGGATCGTTGGAGGCTTGGGAAAAATATCCTAGGAAAGAGGGCTTTGCGGTAGATCGGCCGGAATCCCTAAAACAACTTCACATGTTAGATTTACAAGCAAAACCCCCCTCCTTACAAGGGTTTTCAAAGAAAAAGAGGGTTGGGTCTTACCTAAACGATCCATGAGATGAAGAGGCCGATTTTCGGATGGGTTTCCCCTTGGAGAAGGTGTAGGGAGAGGAGAGATTGATTCACTTGGGCCCCACCACGATCTAAGGTCCACCTTACCCTTCTCCCTTCTCTCTTTCTTCTCCTTTCTCTTCTTTCTCTTCTCCCTTTTCTCTCTTCTCTCTTCCCTCTTCCCTTTCTCTAGGGTAAAATTCGTATGGAGAGAGGGGTGCCCCAAATGAGGCCCTTTTATAATGCCAAATTTGGTGGAAATGGCCCTAAGCTTCCACAATTTCCTAAAATAGACTTATGGGACTCCCTATTGGTGTTGGGGTGGCCCTAACACCCCTCAGGCCACCAAATTCAGCATGTAGGTGCCTTATGACCCGACTAGGGCCCATGCAAAAATTGAGGACGAACGGATGAACGGATATATGATCTGAGAAAGCATTTCTGACCTTTAAGTGGTCCTGTGGGGGCCATTTTGGTGATTGGAGCATTTCTGATGGCCCTCTGGCCATGAAATTTATAGAATAAGTGGTCCATGGCCTGATGAGGGGCCTTACAAAATTTGGGAACGAACGGATGCGGGGTTTGGTCGTACGGGTCCGATTTGCGATCAACAGTCACCGTGCCACAATCGGGTCCCAGATTTGGTGGACGGGTGTAGAAAAATACATTAAACCTTCACCGTAAATTTGGAAGAAATCCGACGGCTGGAGGGCCCGGAGTCTCAGTTTCTTTTGTTTGTGCCAGATTTTAATCTAGCATTGGTGGGGCGCATTGGGCAAGCGCGGATGGTACTTAGGGTGTCCACGGGTCCCATGATCCGCGATGGACTACAAGCCCAGTGAGATCTATGATTTTCTAAAGTTTTAGATTTTTCTGACCCTTATCGGTCGCTGGGTGGCCCACACGGGCTGTTGTTAGGTGTAAACGGGTCATCTGGCTTGGCGGCCCGCACTTGGTCCCATCATAACTAGACTGGTCCACTCTAGTATAAATTAATATTGAGTGATAATAGTTATTAAGTGATTTTATAAGTTAATTAAAAAGAAATTTTAAGGATTTTTAGAAATCCAAAACAGTGAAAATCCAGGATGTTACAGTTTGCTTGTAGATAAATCCAAAATTGTGTATGATAATTGTAGATGCATGATATTGCCCATGTTGATTGATAATACTGATGTTTAGCATGTTATGGATGATTATCAACCCTTGGGTTGGTCAGGAAATGAGGAGAGTGAGGGTGGTCCCGTTGGCAGGACTACCCTAGGGCTAAACCCATGGGTTTGGGCGAGCGCAGATGGGCGGCAGTAGTTAGACTACATAGGTCGCCTGTACCCGATGTCGTCTATCATGTACTTGCTTGAACGTGTGCGGTATAGTCTACTTATTGACCAACCTTGTTTGCTAACCTTGTTTGCTCACATGTGTATGGAACTTGAAACACCCTACCACCATTGCAGCCCACCGATAACCACTTGAATATCGATCCACAGTCTCATGAGCCGGGCATGGTGGAATAGGACACTGTGTCCGAGTTATCGGCCTACGCCGGGATGACGCGCCTCCCCGTAGTGACCGCGAGCGATCCCTTTTACTCAGCACTCCCCATGTGCTTGAAGTTGGGGATGGGGAACCCGACGGGATTAAGGATCGCGGGGTCTTGGCCTTATACGTTGGGGGGACCTTGGTCTCACAACTAGTTCAAGACATTTGATATGTGGGGTGTATCAGATTCCCCAACCTGCTGGATGACCGGACTTAATTAAGAACTCGGCTAACACGATCACATTTCATCACACTAGTTAGGGTGACAACTCGGCAGTCGAGGTCGCTCTGAAGGAGTGTTGGTCATACACGATCATTAGATGAAGTCACTTGAGGGAGTGTTGTGGCGAGAGCATGCATCATATCATCTATCATGCATATGCATTAACAATATTAGTTAGGTGTTTATGAATGATTTCCTTTCATTAAGTTCATAATATAATTGATGCTTGTTACAACTTAAGACTAATAGCACCCACTGAGTTGATTACTCACTCCCACTCTGGGACGGTGTTTTAAAACACCAACCAGACTCGCCCATAGATGCAGGTGATGCAGATTTAGAGGAGCCTGGCAACGCAAGCCTCGAGGAGGACGAGTTCTCCTACTTCCAGCTGATGGGCGGTTCTCCATCAGCCTAGTAGTCGAATTTTGGATCGCTGGGTGTCGGACTCAGCTTATCATTCTTTTTGACATATTTTTGTAATTTTGTTGGGCAACGCCTTGTGTGACCCATTTATATTATTTTGGGACTTGTATATATTTAGCTTCTTCATTTCAGTAAACTAGTTGTGGTTGTACTTCATGTTTCAAGAAATTCCATATTACGCATCTAAACCTGATTAAACGTAAATTATTAAAGAAAACCGGTTATAAGTGACCCCGGAAACTCGGGAGTCGAGTGTATGCATGACTCCCGATTTTCAGGGCGTTACACCCACCTAATGAGTGGATGGCCTGAATTTCATTATGAGAATTTTCCATGAAATGGGACCCACTCGTTACATGGTGCAGATGTGCCAGACAAGTTGTAACGCCCCGGATTTCAGGGCCCAAGTAAATACTCAACTTCCGATATCCCGGGTGCCACTTATGCTTTGCAAAGGAGGGATTTTGTAATTCGTTTCACTTGGCATTTCATAGAATTAAAATAGACTATGTGATGTACCCTAGAATAAACGCGAATTTAATGAAGTAAATCAGCTATTAGTAAAACATATTCATCCAGAGTAAGGGACTACCACTAAGCAAAATATACAGTCCAAAATTTGCAAATGTGTCAACTCTAAGATCTCATCGACAACTCATAGGTGTCCTACATCGCCCTACTAAATAACTCGATATACGAGGACTCCTCCTCTGAGTCCATGGATGCCTCACCCAACGTATCGGACTCTAGGGTACCTGCATCTATGATAGGGTCTAGTTGATGTTTTAAAATATTGTCCTAGAATGGGAGTGAGCAATCAACTCAGTGGTTATATTAACACTAAGTTACACATGTTATCATATCCACATGCACAATTAATGAAAAGTAACTTAAGCAAACAGTCCATAGATACTCTTATTAATGCACATGTATGCCATTATGATATGATGCATGCCCTCACCATCCAACACTCCCTCATAGTAACTCTATTTTACGTTCGCAAATGAGCAACACTCCCTCAACATGCGACCTCAACTGTCGAGTCACCACACCTAGCTAATGTGATGCGGTGAATGCTCGTGTTAGCCAAGTGAATTAATTAAGTCCGTTCATCTAGTAAGATTAGGGAAGCTGGAACATCTTCATATAATCAATGGCCTTATCCAGATTGCTAGGCCCAGGGTGGTCGTAACGGCTCTATACCTATGATCCTTGATCTATGTTAGGGTTTACCACCTAGGCGACAACTCCCCAATCAATGTGAGGCTAATACTGACCCGACCGATCACTTAGTACCCGAATGACATAGCCTGTACGCACAGGGTTAGGCCACCCATCAACGGGTGGAGAGCGCCCACAAATGATGTAAGGGTCGTTACCCAAACGTAATTGTGAAGTGGTCGCGACATCATTACAGTTTGATGTACTAAGCTCATAGCCTTATTGGTTACTCATTGGTCACTATGGGGAGGCTCGTCACCCCGGTGTAAGCCGACAACGTGAATACTTGAGACTTGAGGATCGTATCACTAACGGTTATCAGTAAGCCTTTCCACGGTATAAGAGTGCTCCAGCTTCAAGCAGACGTGAACATACATGGTGGACACACATGGTTGGTCGACTATTAGGCTAATTCAGTTGACTCGGACTAACTACGGCGTAACGACATTTGGTGCAAGCATCCCGTGTAGTCTAACTACTACCGGTTATCCATGTTCGGCCTAGATCAATCAAACTAGTTTAGGGCGGCCAACCCAATCGAAGCTGCCCTTATGGATTTATGATTTGCCGGCCAACTCAACTACTGAGGTAGTTCCGGTCAGTCAATCGTACTAATAAATTGACTACCGTGACTAACAGGTAGGGATATAAACAATGAATTCAAAAAATCCTACTTTATGGCGTATTTCATAGAACATGCAGATGACATTACACTAAGATAACAAATAATGGAAAGTAAGCGGTCATACAAGTGCCACTGGTTAGCATGTATTCTTCTATGCATTATATCAATTATCAATCGACATTAATTAGTAGGCATTCGTCCATACGTTACCCAAATTAATAATCAACATCGGTTAGCATGCATCCATCTAAGCATTACACAAATCACTCTAAACCGTTGGTTCTTAGGCTAAAAGGATAATTGGGTCACTTTGATTCATTAATTAAGATTTGACCCCTAGTTGTCTCGACTTTAAGTAGATCTTTATTTAGTTGTTGTTGCCTTGATTACTCAGCAACATGTCAGCTAGACTTAGACCCTATATGAACAAATCACCATGCTAAACTCAATGTCTAAGTAATAGGTCGGATTCGTTGGCTTTCTACGGTTGATTAATCTTATTTGTATGATTCTTTATTGGTACCACCCACGTATAGGCTCACTTCGACCATCAAAGGTCAGTACATGACAGCGTAGGCTAATATATATATATATATATATATATATAATTAAGGATTTTTTGGGCAATCCAAAATAGCAAAAATTTAGGACATTACACTAGTTGGCACTTTGCTAAGAAAGATGGCTGACGTTGTAATTTAGCAGTAGCATACATCTAACATCCCATTGTAGGGGATCTCAGTTTGTACTGCAAAAGTTGTCCCATGATTTAGTGATCTGAACCGTCCACTTGATGGGCCTTGCCATTAATGGGGCATGCACTAATTAAGACACGTCACATTGGAAAAAAACTGAACTCTTGAAATGGTGGCCCACTGAATAGATGAGTCATGGAACAACATATAAATGGTTCATATTCAATGAGAAAAGACCACATGTTCAACAGTGATTACATCTGTTCCGGTGTGTCCTTGTAGATCAATGAAAAGCAGCACAACTTGTGAGCGATAGATGAAATTCTACTCGTGCTTGAGAATATATTTTGTTATTTCTCCTTTGACCTACCGAGAGTCATAAGCACACTTTCAAATGAAACACTATCAAGGTGTCTTTGCACAGAACACGTGTAGTTAGGTTGCCCTTGCACAAATGACACGTATGGTCAAAGCAGCGTGCTCGACAAGCTTATAAAGATCCATCGAGATACAAAGTCTATTACAATTTGGATATGCTTAGCAAGACCATCGCACACAATCCTGCTAAAGTATTGAACTTATCCACAAACGTATGATTGATGCTTATGTGGTGACTATGAAGGTTCGAGAAGCCGATTCCTCCAAAATGAAAGGAAATCAAAAGACACGATAATGCATCCAAATCCAAGTAAGATTCAGGCTTAACGTTCAAGGATCTCTATAGCTAAATTTGCAATGAGATCTAAAAATGGATTGATTTCGTAACCTTCAAGAATCTCAGACGAGCAAGGTATTTATCTTATATTTAATTTTTTGCTTATTTTATTTATTTGATGATTGTATTGAGCTTCAATTATAAATAATTAAAATTGACATTTTAGCCTTTAGTTTTTAATTCTCTCTCCACCACTACATTATTGAGAAACTCGAGGCCCACGATCACTGTTGAAAGAAAAGTCCTTAGCTCAAGGCAAAAGTTCACATTTTGAAGGACTAACACTCCCCATTTAAATTGCCTGATGGATGCAATGTTGGTGGCTACATAATTGGGTCAACCTTCACAAATCTGATCCTGTGTCTAGTTTAGCACTTGGGGACATAAGCATTCAATCAAACTCGAGTCAAGTAAGACTCATTATATTGATCGGACATGTTTAATTGTATACAAGCCTTTTGTTGAGATGTGTGGTCTTGTGTTTAATTGAATAGTAACCAATGACTTTGATATTTCAATCTAGTGGGTTGGTGTGTAGGCCATCCATGGCGAGGCTGATTATATCATTGATTTGGATCGCTGAACTATAGGCTCTGCTTGAAGAAATTGAAACATGGTGAGAGAAACGTGCAAATCCGATTAATAATAATTTGTGACACTTTGAAATTAATAAATGCCTCTTAGCATAATTCACAGTATAGGCGTGGTCTACCTAATGTGGGGACTTGATTTTAGAAGAAATTTTTTTTATAGTGGGTCCCAACTTTTATATGGCTCTGATGCAAAAATGATACTATGGGCAAAAGATGGAGTTGCATGCTAAGCTTGCTTGCAACCTGCCTTATAAGATCAGTTCCAAATCATGGATAACGATTTATATGAACTCATATGAACCCTCAGGAAATATATACTGGTGCCAAGTTAGGCTTGGTATATAACACTAAGTTTTGTCAGCTTGTGATATGACGCTATTTTATTGACCCGTCCAAACTTTTATCAAGTCCACTCAAATATGTATTAGCTAACTCGTGAAATGGCGTCACATCATAATCTGATGAAATCAGTGTTAATCGGCAGGACCTGGATTACATATCCCCATCACCTACAAGCCCACACAAAGCATGATTGAAAGTTGTTTGGATGGTGACCTCTTAACCAATCAAATCTCATCATGTCTAGGGGTATACATTGAGTCGAACCGAGTCGAGCTAGCCTCAGCTCGACTCGGCTCGGCCACTGGCTGACCTCAGCTCGAATTCGGCTCAACTCGGTCCTCGAGCCTTACTGGCCAGCTCGACTTAGTTCGATCAGCAACTCGGGCCAGCTCGGGCCCAGTTCGAGCCAAGATCGAGCCGAGTTCGCCATTAATGCATTTCCACAAACACCTGGACTGCATCTTCAAAATCCCTCTGTATGTGAAACAAAAGCAATGGTTTTATAAGTATTTTATCAAACACCTTCTAAGCAACATAAAAACCAAGAAAAAAAAAAGGGTATTTGTTTCATGTACATACCTTCCTTGCCACCAGCCATAATTCGTTGAGTTATTTTATCAAACACTTGGTGAACAACATCAATGGCAAAGTAACCGAGTCACCGAACTGGTTTGATCCAAGTTCGATTTGAGCTAGTGTAACATCCCGGATTTTTACTGTTTTGAATTTTCAAAAATCCTTGAAATTTATTCTTTTTTATTAACTTATAATATCACTTAATGACCATTAGCACTCAATGTTAGTTCATACTGCGGTGGACCAGTCTAGTTATGATGGGACAAGTACGGGCCGTCAAGCCGGATAGTCCGTTTACACCTAGCATCGGCCGTGTGGGCCACCCAGCGACCGTGGAGGTTCGAAAAAATCTAAAACTTTAGAAAATCATATATCTCACTGGGCTTGTAGTCCATCGTGGACTGCGGACCCAGTGGACACCCAGAAGTACCATCTGGCGCTTGCCCAATGCGCCCCACTAATGCCAGATTAAAATCTGGCACTGACAAAAGAAACTGAGACTCCGGGCCTTCCAGCTGTCGGATTTCTTCTAAATTTACGGTGAAGGTTTAATGTATTTTTCTACGCTTGTCCACCAAATCTGGGCCCTGATCGTGGCATGATGACCGTTGATCGCGAATCGGACCCGTACGACCAAACCCCATATCCGATCGTCCCCAAATTTTGTGTGGCCCCTCATCGGGCCATGGAGACCCTATCTTATAAGTTTCATGGCTAGAGGGCCGCCAGAACCACTTCAATCACCAAAATGACCCTCATAGGGCCACTTAAGGGACAGAATCGCTTACTCAGACCCTATATCCGTTCATCCGTTTGTCCCCAAATTTTACATGGGCCCTAATTGGGCCATAAGACACCTACCCACCAAATTTGGCAGCCTAGGGGGCTTTAGGGCCACCCCAACTTCAATAAGGAGTCCTAGAAGGCTAGTTTGGGAAAATTGTGGGAACTTAAGTGATTTGAGTCGTCCACTCTTATGCAAAGTTGAGGATTTCAGACCATCGGTTTGTGACCGAACTTCACACATCGAGTAAGGATATTTCCCTCCTCATATCTGTATAGCCGTGGCCCCGATCGATCATCGGTGACCGTTGAATAGACTTCTAATCATGTCTGTCGATCGGCGCGTCGAAATGGCGAACCGATTGTGTCCATATGTAGATCATCATTAGGACTAACTATCCTACGGTGTATATCAACTAGTACACCCCATAGGCTAGAAAAACCCTCCCATAGGGTTAGTATAGTAAAGACCCAACATTTGGGGCCAATTGCTCCAAAACTGGCACTATATAAAGGCCTTATTTGGGCACCCCCTCTCCCCATACGATTTTACCCTAGAGAAGGGAGGGAGAGAAGAGAGAAAGGGGAGAAAGAAGAAAGGAAGGAGAGAGGAAGGGAGAGTGAAGAAAGAAGAGCAAGGTGGGCCCAAGGAAATCAACCATTTCAACTTCCTACTTCTCCTCAAGGGAGAAGCTCTCCTCCACAACCTTCATAATCATCCGTTGGCCGTCTAGGTAAGATCCTTCACTTCTTCTTCTTGGAATCCATGTATTGAGAAGGGATTGTCATGAAATTTCTCACATACAAGGTTTGGTTTTAGGGATTCCGGCCGATCTACCCCGAAATCCATATCTCCTAGGTCGTTTCCAAGCCTCCATCAAATCCAAGGTACGGACTATTGTTCTTAGGTGGCATAGCACTAATTATAGTACAAGTTTAATGATTTTGTATGTTTGAATGATGCCTTTGGAGAGTATAGAGAAATTTCTAGGAATTGTTAGGTTGTTGAAATTGTATGGAATTGTATGTCATGTTGATTTCCTCATATGATGTTGTTCTCATTCCTCACATGTTTTGATATGAATTGATGATCTTATGTTTATGTCTTGTTTGGTTTTCTTCACATGATGTTGCCCTAGCATGTATGTCTTACTAATCTTGTGCAATTTGGCTCTATGAGGTGTAGGAAGTGCTTAACTTCCTCATCAACCCACACAACACACATGCACTTGAATTTTACACATTGTAGCTTTGCTTGGTAGGAATTATGAGTTCTATGTTGAAAAATATGAATGTGTGATATTGCATATGATAAATGATAACCTTGTTAGTTAGCATGTTATGAATCACCATCCAAACTCTTTGGTTGGTCAGAAATACAAGGAGAACGAAGGCGGCCTGTCGGTAGGACCGCCTTGGGGCTAAACTCACGGATTTGGGCGGGTGTGTTCGGGTGGTATGGTTCGACTACATGGGTCTCTTGTGCGAGGTCACTGTCTCTCACGCTCGCTTGACTCGTGCGGTCTAGCCTACTATCTGACTAACCATGTTTGTTAACCCTGTGTGCTCACCTATGTATGGAACCTGAACCACCCTACAACCGTTGTAGTCCATCGAAAATCTACTTAAAATGGGTTCACAGTCTCGTGAGCTGGGCATGGTGGAATGGGACACTGTGTCCGAGCTGTCGGCCTACGCTGGGGTACCGCGCCTCCCCGTAGTGACCGCGAGCGATCCCTTCCTTTCGGCACTCCTCATGTGCTTGGAGTCGGGGATGAGGAACCCGATGGGATCACGGACCGCGGGGACTCGGCCTCACGCGTTGATGGGGCCTTGGCCTCGCAACCAGCTTAGGGCATTGATACGTAGGGTGAATCAGAATCCCCAACCTGCTGGATGAACGGACTTAACTAAGAACTCGGTTAACATTATCACTACATTGCATTAGCTAGGGTGGCGACTCGAAAGTCGAGGTCGCTCTGAGGGAGTGTCGACATATGCGATTGTTAGACAAAGTCGCTTGAGGGAGAGTTGGGGCGAGGACATGCATCATATCATCTATCATGCATATGCATTAATAAGATTAGATAGGTGTTTATGAATGACTGTTTTTCATTAAATTCATAGTATAATTGATGTCTGTTGTAACTTGAGACCAATAGTTCACACTGAGTTGATCACTCACTCCCACTCTGGGACGGTGTTTTAAAACACCAACCAGACCCATTCATAGATGCAGGTGACTCGGGGCATGAGGAGCCCAGCATGAGGCAGCTTGGACGAGGAGGACGGGCTCTTCTACTTTGTAGTGATGGACGGCTCTCCATCGGCTTTAAAACTTAATTTGATTTCTTGAGCCGCGGGCTCGCTTTAGTCTTTGGATATAGCTTTTTTTTTTATTATTATCTTGTTGGGCAATTGGGCGACCCTTTATTATTTTTAGACCTGTATATTTGTGAGATTTCCTTCATTTTTAGATATGGTGCGATTGTGCTTCATGCTTCAGGTAATTCCAAATTACGCAGTTAATTTGATTAATCATAAAAATCATAAATGTATGGTAAGTGACACTCGGGAACTCGGGAGTCAAGTCTATGCACGACCCCCGATTTTCCGTGGCGTTACAGCTAGATTCGATCCGAGTCGAGTCGAGCTGGGGCCTGCTCGAATCAGCTCGACTCAGCTCGAACTCACCTTCGAACCGAGTCGAATCGAGCTTTTCGAGTCGAGTCGAGCGAGCTAACTGAGCTAGCTCGGTTCGTGTACACCCCTTCATGTCACAGCCAATCCTACTTGGTATTGACGGGGCAGTGTCATATCTGGGTCCAACCTGGCTTGATGGACTTGGTTTAGCTGGTGACCCTAACATCAGCCAGCCAGCTGGTGTCAAAGCTTTGCGGAGCTATTATGATGTATGTGTTTTATCCATGTCGTCCATCTTTTTTTTCCATATAATTTATGAAATCATCCACAAAATAAGGCAGATCAAAATATCAGGTGAACCACATCACAAGGAAATAGTTGTTTTAATGCATGTCCACCATTAAAAACCTTCTAAGGTCAACTAGGATTTTTTATTTTCCAGTTCATACGGTCACACACCTGAATGAAGAGAACATAAATATCTACTTAATTCAACACTTTCGTGACTCGAAAGAAGTTTTCAATGGTTAAGTATTCAATCAACACTTTTTCTGTTTCCTATGGTGTGGCCCATCTGAGATTTAGATCTAACTTATTTTTGGCCTCATGCCCTAAAATGATATGGCAAAATACAAGAACGGTCTGGATAAAATGCATACATCATGGTGAGGTTGACGTAACTTTTACACCAATTGATTGGCTGCTGTTAGGGTCACCAGCTGAACCGCGTTCGGGCTAATAGATTGCGCTCCTCGTGCATCCTTGTAGTGTTGGACATGTGGAAGCCGATTAGGTGGCGACCCTAACAGTTGTGAAGACTCGGTGGGGCCCATCGTGATGTATGTATTTTATCCACTCCCTCCATCCATTTTTCCAGCTTATTTAACTCATGAGTAAAGGTGGGCATCGAGTCAAGTCGGACCGGATTGGGTCCAACTCGATTCGATCCTATTTTTCAAGAACCTGACCCGAACTCGATCCAATCCGAGACCGAGTCCAGCAGGGCTGAGTTGATCCGATTCGAATCCTTACTGGCCTGACCCGAACCAAGTCCGACTCGGTCTGGGAAACCGAATTGAGTCGGATTGAGTTAAGTCTAGGGAGAGGGAGGGAGACAAAGGAGGAGAGAAAGAAGATGTGGGAAACCGGGAGAGAAAGAAGGAGAGAAAGGAGAAGAGAAGGAAGGAGAGGAGGGAAATTGGGAGAGATGGGTGGGTGCGATGCCTCCTTCGAGTAAAGAAAGAGGGGTTAGGATTCGTTCGGATTTCAGATCGGATCGGTCTAGATTGACCACGATTCGAACTCAATCTGATGTACGATCGGATTTGAGTGGTCTTACTCGATCCACACCGATTCAGGTTTTCGATTCGATTCGGATCGGGTCCAATTCGATCGGGTTGGATTCTGCTCAGCTCTACTCATGATTCCAAAATTGAAGCATGTCCAGTGAAACACACGACAGGAAAAAGTGGGGATAGTGACATCCATCCTTGAAATCTTCCTATGGCACACCGTGATGATTATTTGCCATCCAGCCATTTCATAAGGTCACACAGACCTAGACCTGGATGAAGGGAAAAAGTTTTCGATGGTAAGCATTCAATCCCCACTGCTCACTGAGTGTGGTCCACCTGAGCTTTGTATATGCTTCAATTTTGGGCTCATGCCCTAAAATGAGCTTCGAAAAGGGATGGATGAAGTGGATAAAACACATACATCACGGTGGGCCTCCACAGAGTCTGGTCACCACGAATATAGGTGGTGTTGGGGTCACCACCTAATCCGCTTCCTGCATATGTGGGGGGCACGTCACCGTCATCTGATGGGCCCCATGGTAGATGCGTAGTGCCTAAAAATCTCCAGATTTAAGATCATAACCCTTCAAGCAGTGGCTAACAATAGATAAGAAGGGGGGAAAATCTACGGTCAATAATCCCCGGGAAATTGCCAGTAATCGAACGGTTAAGATGCTCCATTCTGGGAGAATTCTGCAACCCATACACGATGGGGGACATCAGACTAACGGTCTGGATAAACCGAATCATGTGTCCCACATGCATGGAACAGGGAGCCTCAGGAAAGTGCAGATTTGCTGAGCCTCAGGACCGGAGTTTCCTTATGCACCACTTTGTACACGTGCGGCACTCGGTTTGGCCATCCCAACCGTTGATCTAAAATAATCCACAAGGGTTTGGTGAGAACTAAATATATCCCATATTACACTGTTTTAAACCGTTAGATCAGCATCGTACAAACAAACAGTTAAGTCAAAAGCAAAGCAACGGTCTGAAACAACAGAAACAGATGGCACGTACGGACATAACCACCCCATCTACATTTTTTTCGTGCCACTGTCCATCCATGGTGGGACCCATCAATCAACGGCCTGGATCACTGTACCATGTCCTCCACTTGTACAAAAAGGATATACCAGGACTCATTTCCACCTTCTTGTGCATCCAGGCCCACCATTAAATACCTACACCTGCCTATATTGCTAGTGGTGGACAGCATTGAGTATTTTATTTTTTAAATATTTTTTTCTTGTTCTGTTTGAAGCTTGTCAATATATGCTCCTTGCATGTGATGACATTATCTATAAACGTCCAAAAACAACCATAGGTATGGTGGGCCCCACACATCAAAAAGCCCCATGTGCTCCCCCTCACAAAAATCCAAAACTCAATCAATGTTTAAAATCTCAGCCCATGAAACTTCAACATTAGGCTAACGGTGGGCCTTTTTCTTAATTTTTTTGGAAAACTTTAATACTCTGGCAGAGTGTGAGGGATGATACACAGGCACTTTGAAGTTACCTAGAATTTGCATACCTGGACCTTGTGTTTCAAATAAAACTGTCCAAAATCATGGGTCCCAGCTTATATGTATCATGACCCAAATGTTATGCTTATTTTATTATCTGACTGTCGGATTGGTGGACATTTATTGGACGATTAAAATGAAAAAGTCCAATGGTCCTAATTCAATTAACAGATATCACCCATTCAGAGGCCTGGATTGTTCAAATATCCTTATTCATGGATTATTGATTTAATAAATTGGGTCCCACAATTTGGTTGGTTTAATTTGAATTCATATAGGCTACATGTAGAATTTCTGACTGCATGTGTATTGAGCATCGTACTCTGTCAGAGCATCAAATAACTCCCCTTAAATTTTTTGGGTGTTTCTAAGGCCCACCATGTGGGTGGACTGTTAAGGTTCGCCTGGCAGAAATTATTACGCACACGTGTGAATCGATCAGTAGATGGGCCCCAAAAGTTTCAACCGTTGGAGTATTCCTAACAACCCGATTTATTGATTGACGGTCAATAAAAATTTACTTTGGATTTGGCAAGTAGTGCCATCGTAATGGTGTTATTTTTGTATGTGGACCATCCAAAAGGTAGGGGATTATTTAAACGGTCTGGATCAATGGAAATATGAATAGATTGTGGGGTAGAGATGGGGCACACCATTATCAGCCGTATGTATTATGTACTGTGGGTCCCAATTGTATATATCTGTGCATCATGACAGTATGCAAGTTATGGTGCATCAGTACTATTCTTCCTCTTCCTCAGAAGGGCGAATGAATATCAAACCTGGACCACTAGTTGATGGTCCACCTATTGAATGAATCATATAATTAAATCATCCTAAACGTTAGATACGATTGCCTGGTTTTTTTACGGTTGAATCTGGGTCCACATAGTCCTTTGATTGGAAGTGTAGGGTGTATATAATCAATGTGTATTTTGGTCTATTTCTTACCCAAGAGGGGGCCTATATGATGGACGGTTCGGATGGATGAACACCACGTCTGGATAGCTTTAGCATATTTCAGTCCGTACATGTGGTAATTACCATACGTTGGATCTTTGTGGGGCTAATCGAGTGATGTAAGACTTCATCCATTCCGTCCATTAGATGTGCATATCAACGTTAGAAGTATTTAATAAAATCGATCCTGATCAATAACCCATGTGGAGCACACCAGATGGAATAATAGGGGACGTTGGGGAGGGGATACCCACCATAGATACTTCTATACGAAATTTGTGGTCCACCGCGTTGTGTATGTATCATCCAAACCATTAATCACGTTCCAAGATGAAGGATTAAAGCTAAAAGAAAGCCATTGAAAGATTTAGATAGTTACAACAAGTTATTTTGCTGGTTTGTGGTGTGTCCCACTTGAGTTTTTGATGTAGTTGATTCTTGGTTTGTATGGTTCGAATGAGGAGTTTCACCAGATAGACGATTCAGATTCCACATAGACATCACGGGTGGCCCTACACAGCACGAATTTAATGTAATTAGAGTACCTTGGAGCATATGTGATAATTCGGATTCCTTTTCTCGAGTGAGTTGGGACGTACAAGGAATCGATGAAGTTCAGAACGTGAAAACTGTCCTGATGCACCAATCTGTACAAATGGGGCCCATAGTTTGGTGATTGATCCAGACCTAGTTTGGTGATTGATCCAGACCGTTGATCTTATACGCCCTAATGTGGATGGGTGATTCCTTAAAAAATAATTCGGTGATTGATCCAGACCGTTGATCTTATGTGCCTTAATGTGGATGGGTGATTCCTTAAAAAATAGTTTGGTGATTGATCCAGACCGTTGATCTTATGTGCCTTAATGTGGAAGGGGTGATTCCTTAAAAATCACCAACAATATTAGAAATTTGTAACCTACAATCAGTATCCTACAAATAGTCGATCAGTTAGGAGAAATTTTCAGAAACAGACTAAAAAGAGTGAATGATTTTTATCCTGTTTTCCAATCTTGAAGATTTTTGGGGCAAACTCAACATGCGTTGTGTTTCATAAGATCAACGGATTAGATCATGAACCATGGGCCCACTTGTAAGAAATGAGTGCATCATCACTCATAACCATCCTTATGGTTGGGACTATGGTGTACCATGGTCCAAAACTTACAATAATTGGGCAATCTTAGCCGTCAAAAATGTTCAGTCATGTTTTTTCGGACTGGATTCATTTTTAACCGACCGTTTTGATACTACTAATAAAGTGATCGGGATCAGCAATGGATGTATTTCTTGGGAAGAAAGAAATATACGTTGTTTTCCACTATATAGACGGTTCTGATCATCTTAGATGAACTCATATGGGCCCATCAAGAGACGCACACGTTGCATGGTCATATGTCGGGATTTACCCGATGTAAGCTTGTTTATCAGATGTTTGCTAATTCCACACGCCTAACGGATCCGTACACATCCATACGCAGGCGCATGTGTCATATGTGATACATGTGCGAGATCTGAGCCTTCCATCACTATGTAGATCTTCCGGCTTAAGAATAGGCCATTTCACACCTCCGGTAGGCCGCAGCATATTAGAAAACAATGAATGGCTAGAAATAAGTTTTAAATCGTAAGTTTACTTTGTAAGTTTTGGCCCACCTGAAGAGTGAAATTTTCTGATTTTTTAGGTAGAAGATCTGAGCATTATTTCGAACCTTATGGTTGACTCAGATCTCAGACATTTCGTCATGTTTACACGTGTACCCGCCAGTGGATGTGTATGGTCCTACACGCGCGTGGAACTAGCAAACCTCCGTTTATCAATATCTTAAACGTATTCCCTCCCTAATCATCGAATCATCCACGTGGGGCCCACCTCAAACAAGTTGATTAACACGAAAATCTCAATTTGCACGCATCCATATTTCGGAAACGGATCGGCTACTCCCCCTGCCACCAGCCCCGTGGCTGATGGTCGGTGCTCTGTGGGCCCCACCATGATGTATGTGTTTCATCCATTCCGTTCATATATTTTTGCAGATCATTTTATTACTTGGTACCAAAAATGAGAGGGATGTAAATCTCATGTGGACCACACCATATGAAAACAATAGTGATTGGATATCCACCATTAAAATCCTCCTAAGGCCTACTGTACTGTTTATTTGACATCCAATAAGCTGATTAGGTCATATAGGCCCAGATGAAGGGAAAAAACAAAATCAGCTTCATCCAAAACTTTTATGCCCCCAGAATGTTTTTAATGGTCGGCGCTCATTCAACACTGTTTCCTGTAATGTGGTCAACTTGAGGTTAGAATATACCTCATTTTTTGTCTCCTACCGTAAAATGATCTGTAAAAATAGATGGACAGCATGGATGAAACACATACATCATGGTGGAGCCCACATATCACCGACCATCAGCCATTGGCTGGTGTCAGGGTGAGCGGCCAATCCGTTTCCCCATATTTTAGGGTTTTGTTAGGGTAGGGTGGCACCATTGTAGCTGGTTTCCAGCCTCTTCTTGCATCTTAAATAATGATCTGAACCGTTCATGTTACCGGGTCCACTATAAGAAGCAGTTGTTGAACGGTTGATTGTCTATGAAAATGAATATTTGATGGTTCGTGTTCAAATCCTAGATTCAAAGGTCAGGATCACCAATGAAATGTGATTACAAGGCCCCCTAGCTTCTACATGGTAATAATGAGAACATGAACAGTTCAGATCTGTGTATCATTGAGCGCGCGCATAATCGCGTGAATGTCAAATTTATTTTCAATTTCAATTGTGATTCTTATATATATGTGTGTGTGTGTGTGTGTGTGTGGGTGGGTGGGTGTTGTTGATGCAAAAATCTGGTCCACCCTCTTTAGACCTTCGAGTACCTGCACAGGAAGAAGACAAAGGAGACCCTGGCTAGAGCAGGGGACCCTCCGATGCCAAAGTCAGGCTAGGAATCTAGATCTTATTGTATTGAGGGGTTCTGGGAGAGAGTTTTTGTGTACCTTTCACCCTTTGAGTCTCTCCTATTTATAGGAGAGGGAGGATCCTGCCGTACAGGGATTCTTTTCCGATATTTTTGAGATTTGTTACGATCATGGATCTTCCCGAGATTATAGGATCCCTTGATCGTCGAGATCTAACGCTATCTATCAAAGATCTTGAGCAAGATCTCTGATTTTTAAGAAGATCTTTTGGATCCGTAGCTCGGTTCTAGGTTGGGCCGACCTATGGCTCGTTGAGGTCGAGCTAAGCTATTGAGGCCGACTGACCTGTTAAGGCCGAGCTAAGCTGTTGAGGCCTATTGACCTGTTGAGGCCGACTGACCTGTTAAGGCCGAGCTAAGCTGTTGAGGCCGACTGACTTGTTGAGGCCGAGCTAAGCTGTTGAGGCTGACTGACCTGTTGAGGCCGATTAAAAAGGCCGTTGAGGCCGAGTTGACCTGGTTGAGGTCCGAAAGCATTATTAAAAAGCAATGCCGACCGACCCGTTGAGGCCGAGCTGGGCCAAATGCTGTGAGGGAGGCCGACCGACCCGATGGAGGCCGACCGACCTATTAAGGCCGAGCTAAGCTGTTGAGACCGACTGACCTGTTGAGGCCGACTGACCTGTTGAGGCCGACTGACCTGTTAAGGCCGAGCTGAGCTGTTGAGGCCGACTGACTTGTTGAGGCCGAGCTAAGCTGTCAAGGCCGAGCTTATCTGTCTGACCTCTGGCCGATCTATGTCCGACCTCTAGCTGATCTGTGTCCGACCTCTGGCCGATGTGAGCCTGTTGAGGCCGAGATAACCTGTTAAGGCCGAGCTTAGCTATTGAGGCCAAGGTGACCTGCCAAGGTTGAGCCGGGCTGCCGAGGTTAAGCTGAGCTTATTGAGGCCGAGCTGGGCTACCGAGGCTGAGCTGAGCTGTTAAGGCCGATCTTAGCCATTGAGGCCGGGGTGGTTTTGGTCGTTATGCCGCCCAGCGGGTTCAGGGTTATTGATTTATGAATAACTGAAATTAGAAAGAGCTTTCTTCTTTCATTCCACCATTATAAATGGTTTTGGAGTATTTATGGTAGAGCAGGAACGACTTAAGATGTCGTTCCCAGACGGCGCCAAACTGTTGATGTCGATTTATGGAGCGTCTTCCTTGACTTCCGTCCCCTGCACAAAACAAACAAACCGAACGAAGACCCTGGTTCTAACCCGGGGGACCTCCGATGGTTAAGTTAGTTTCATAGACTTTTGGGAGAAGGGGTGTTAGGGATTTGTGTTTCCGTACCTTTCAATAGGATGGAGGTCCTTTATTTATAGATACGAGAGGATCCCATCGTGTGAGGATTCTCCTCCCCGTATCGTGGAGATTTAATTTTAGATTTGATTTTGCCCGCTTCTGGTCTCTATCCGATCCCGTGATCTTCGGGATCGGAGATCCTTTTGCGAGATACTCGAGATGACATTTTGTTTTACGCCATCTTTCCTTCATTCGGCTTAGCCGGCCTTGATCCAATTAAGTGAACCGGCTTTATGAGATAAGGTCTAAGAATCCTAGCCGACACATGCCCGGGTTGCTAGCTCATCACCCGAGCCAACTTAATTTGTCTCGCTTTCTTCGATTTATAACCTTCTCTCGGATTCAACGCATGCTTCGGAGACCCGAGGCGCCAAGTCCGAGTCTCCGGACTTGGCGTACTTTTATCCCCAACAGGTGTAACCGGGATTTGGGATAGATGAGGGCTTTTTAATTCATTTTAGGATTTCAAGGGCATAGCTCGATTGTAATACTTTTCTTGATTCATTTCTGTATGCTTCTGCGGAGCAGTAAGCTTTCCAACTACTATATAGAACCAAGTAAGGCAATTTCACAAGAACTATTATATAGAACCCAGTAAGGCAATTTCACAAGGATTGGAGGGAAGCTATGTCAATCCCTGACAATGATGTGGGGTGGAGGATGGACCAAACTCCTTATGGCCCCATGTTGAGGCGATGAAAGGATCATCAACGTGGTTTTTAGCGAAATGTAGTTGATATTAAGAGAGATTTCGATATCGACCGTGCCCTAGTACTCTGTGAGATCTCACGTGGATCGATTGATTGATCGGTCAGCGGTCCATCCCCCACAGCTCCCAATTATTCCTCCATCATCGTGTCCACGTCATGCGTGATGGCGACTGCGTTTTGGTTGCACGTGAATGGTGGGGAGGAACATGATCACCACATCATCAAGCTTGTCATTAGCCCCCTCAAATTAAGGATCTTGTGGGGCCCACCTTAAAAGAATACACTGAGAATGGATTAATGTGTATGGATATACCAAATGGGCCATCTCAATGGATAATGAAATGGGTGACTCTTAATAAAATCATGGTCAAAAGGATCTTTAGCCCCTGAAATTAAGGATGTTGTGGGACCCATCCCATACAAAGAAGAAATGTAGGGATAGGAGTACTATCATAGGTGTATAGAAGACATAATAGATGAAATAGGTGTATGTTAGGTGGTCAAAGAAAACAAAACCCAACAATAGATGAAGAGAGGAAAGGGTCTTTAGGTAGTCCTGGAAGTGTGTTGCATGTGTGAAGAGGGGTGTATGTATGTGTATGTATGTATGCATGTATGTATGTGAGTGTGTGAATTGGAATGGAGTGAGGGAGAAGAAATAAGGGGAAAGGGGTGCATGGTTGGAGTCATGTGATTGCATTTATAGAGAGTTTGGTTTCTTGTTCCCCAGCGCACATGGGAGGGGGTATGATCTTTTGGTAGGTGGAGAAAGCAAAGCAGAGAGAGAGAGAGAGAGAGAGAGAGAGAGAGAGAGAGAGAGAGAGAGAGAGAGAGAGAGAGAGAGAGAGAGAGAGAGAGAGAGAGAGAGAGAGAGAGAGACATGTGCTAGCATGTGCATCCTATAATACACAAACCCCACACATCATTTGGGAGGATAGTAGCCGAGGCACCCAAGAAAACAGTCACTGGAACTCTCTCTCTCTCTCTCTCTCTCTCTCTCTCAGGGCTGGCTTCCAACTGTTGTGGGGGATGGCTAGAAGACATGATGCTTTTGGGCTTTAATGGGGCTCTACTACTAAGATAAGGTGAAGCTTTGGACTCCGTGCATTGCATGGATGCTTTGTTTCTACCCCTCCTCAGGTGCTTAAGTGGAGAGCTGTACTGCCAAGGATTTTAAGTTCTCAGACACGAAGTTTTGAAGAATTTAAGGTAGTAAAGGAGAAAAAAAGAGTCTCTCTCTCTCTCTCTCTCTCTCTCTCTCTCTCTCTCTCTCTCTCATCTCTTCATTGCTTACCACCACCACTACTAGTTATAGGAGTCTTTAGTCTTTAGAACCATCTCTCTCTCTCTCTCTCTCTCTCTCTCTCTCTTTGCTCTCTCTCTCTTCGTTGCTTACCACCACCACTACATTGCCCTTTGTTTGTACTACTACTTCTAGTTGTAGGAGTCTTTACAACCATTGCTCTTTGTTTGTTTGTTTGTTTTTTCTTTTCCTTTCTTTCCTTCTCTTGTTGTTACTCATCATCTATTTCTTCTATATTACAGTGTCCATTTTCATCCTTTGCTTTGATGGACGATATGCAAGGAAGTAAGCGAAAGCGGGTCTACTCAATCGAGCCAAGCACCATTCTACGTGCCACCTTCTCTCAGAAGTATATAAATCATCTGTTGTCAGCTCTACTGAAAATCAGCACCGACAGGTCTCACGACAACAATAAAAGCCAAGAGATCGAGAAGATTGTTAGGTTCCAGGTCGACATGGCACTAGTAATGTCCGCAGACGACTTCCGCTGGAGCCATGCATTGAAACGCAAGCTCCAAACCGGCATGAACAAAACTCCATCATCCCCAACCCTTCTCTTCACCTATAAACACATCCCACATTGCTACATTGGTGAAAATCTCAAAGATTTCCCTCCATCACCACCCCTCCCTAGGAGTCTAGTGCCTGTAGGCTACCATAGAAACTCAAACCCTAACCCCAATTCCCAGAATTCCACAAAAAGGCCAAATGGGGTTTACCAAAACCACCAGAGTAAGAAGAGAAGAAGGACTAGAGACGAAGACGGCGATTTGGATTGCCGTCTATCGACTCTAAGAAGGATTTTGCCTGGTGGGGATGAAATGGGAGCCCGTGAACTGCTTTCGGAAGTCGAAAGCTACATCATCTGTCTCGAGCTGCAGGTTAGCATCCTAAGAACCCTAGTAAATGCACATTGATCTGAAATGGGCTAGGGTTTCACTCAAAATGAAGAAGCCATGGAAGAGATATTAATGTGTAACTGTATTAGGGTTCTTATATTGTTATGGTGTATAAAAGAAAGCTTGTTATTACTTTTGTCATTGTATAGGTCCCATGATTTTGTTAAAAACCCCACTTTTTGTGCTCTATTTCTGAAAAAAGAAGAAAAAAACACACCCCAGTTTTATGTATCATGTAATATTCATGTTGTTTTTCAAATGTATTTAATGGTGAAACAATCCTTTGTGGCATTTCATGTTCTTTGATTCAAAATGGAAGGTTGAGATTCAACCCATTTTTATTGTAGCGTGATATCATGGAACTGGCATTGCTGATTTTAAGATCAGTGACCAATTAATTGGTCATGATACTAAGAGGGTAAATGTATTGTAAGGTGCTTTTGAATGATTTGTGGGACTGCGGTGGATCATTGATCGATCAGGACTGTCCATGCATTCCTACAACTAGATTCGCGTTTGAGCTGGTAGTTCTAACCATCTGATCAAGATAAGGATGTGAAATGGACAGTAAAGATCGAGCTGAGAAATGAAATATGTGCAACCATCTTGAAACATCTATCCACTAGGCCCCACCAAAATCGGCTACATCGTAACGCTTCGGATAATCCAAGCCATGTGATTTTTTGCAATGTGGCTTCCCTCTTATTGTACATGAAAGAATGGGCGGTCTGGATCGGTCACTGGCCATCCCACAGACCAATTAAAAGCTTCAAGGATATTGCAAACATTGTGGTGAAGGTGAGAACATCAGCATTTTTACCTAATGGATCAGCTCCATCATTTTCCCAACTCCATGAATCTGCATTCGGTCCGCGTTTGGCGTTTGGTTTGATTTCAAATTGAATTGAAATCATTAGTAGAAATTAGTAATAAAGTAGCTAGACATTACCAAAAAATTGTGATTTCCTTAGCATTCATACAAGCAACTCCAAATTGCAATTACAGTACTTTGAAGTTGGATCTAAAAGCAACATAATGGCAATTTGAGAATACTAACAAACACCATTATCTTTTCTCATTTCATGTTGTTTAAATTTTAAACTGAAACATTTATAATTCAACTGTATTGTACATCCAAACACAGCCTAAAAGGCAAGAACCATCAGTACAAGAGAAATGATCATATACAGCCCATTGTGTTAACTAAAAATACAACATTTTTATGCTGACATGTCAAATGGGTGTAGAATCTGACCAATGCAAAAGGTGGGCCACATCATAAAGATCACATGAGACAAAAACCAGCTGGACGGTCATTTGTCGGTGAGACCGCGCCTTTGAAATCAATGTACGGCCTGTTGTCTGACTCATTGGATGTTTGTGGCCCACCTGATGCATAGATTATTCCAAGTTTCCCTCTAGTTGATCTTCATGGAGTGGCCAAACCTTTTAACGGCTCAGATGTTCCACTTGGATGACACATGAGAAGAAAATAAGAAGATTGTATGTGATCATTTCTCTAGAAGAGAGCTGTAGAACTAATGAAGAATGGCCCACTTTTAGGGGTGGAAGTGGGCCGGGCTAATCCGGCCAAACTTCCCTAAGCCCTGACCCTAATAGGGCCCTAGGCAGGCCACCGACAATAAGTCCAATCAAACAAATGGCTTGGATTATTGAAACATCCCTTTATCTAATGTATCTTTAAACTACTCACATACAACAGATACAACCACTGATAAGTGTCTTTAAACCATCCATTCTTTTATATAATCATGGCCCACTTGATGAATGGACCAGGCCAACTGGTGGGCCCCACATTAGTTACTAGCCTGGCCCAGCTAGTACATACTCGTCCGAGTCTTAAAACCATGGCCCCAACAATCCTATGTATTTCTTGAGAAGGATACTTTGATTTTAATACCTTCTCCAAAAAAATAATAAGGAAATTCCCATCTACCAACAAATTCCTTTGATATCCAAACCGTTCATCAGTGGTCTAGACCTTGGATGGGCCTCTAGAGAAAGTTACAAGAAAGGAACCAATCAAAATTTATTTCACCTTTTCTTTTTCCATAAAAGAATACCCAATCCAACGGATAGGATTGTCCAATCAATGCCAATTTTGGAATGTGGCCCACATGAACTAAGAACTACCTGATGATCGGTTGGGATCTCGTATACATTTAGCATGTTCTCCCAAGCGAGTTGCGATTAACTAAGCCCTTGTGGCACGTTGAACGTCCTGGATCCTACTCACATGTGCCATATTCGCACTTGTGGTGAGCTTTATGTTTAGTGATTGAAGTCCCTCCTACACTGTAGGGTCCAGATCATTTTGTACACAAAAGCATTTGGGCCGTCGAAAACTCATGGGACACTCAAAACGTACCTCTCAGCTTCGGACGCCCCATTTCGGCCCACATGCAGTGATAGTTCCATGATCCGAACGGTCCATATTCCGGGCACGTGTGCCATAATCCAACAATTATGGTGAACAAGATAGTTGAATATGGACCGTTGAAAGTAAAATTTTCAAGGTCCAACATTCAACCATCCCCACCCCCGAATCAATGGTTAGGATCAATGTCAGCATGCTTCCAGATTGTGGCCCATCGCAATCCTAGAAGATGGACGATTGCAATCATCTGATCGTCTATGGGTGACACCTGATGGAGCAACAAATGCTGTTGAACCTCAATCGCCTGGCAATTTCGGACACGTAGGCTGTGATAGGAAATGTCCATGGAGTGGGCCCACAGAGGATGACCCACGTGGAAAAATTCGCGGCGTTTGGATAACTCAAGTGTCTAAACCGTGGACTTTTTCCCCGTCGAATATGGACCGTTCATATCTCCACTTTGACGGTTCTTTTGGATTATAGCGATGTGGTCCAGCCACGGTCCGGAACACTCGATGGATGATCTGGATAACCGTCCACGTGGCCACGTGGACAGCTGTAGGTGTCAAAAATCAAATTAAGATGCGGATCTTGTCCAAACCCATACACAAAATGGTAGTATGGTACCCCACAATGACTTGGAGTAGTGGTTTGAATATGATGGGAGTGTTTGGATGTATGTTTGCTTTCAAAATCCAATTATTTTGCCGACCTATATGTGGGGCCCAAGTGGGCCCACCTATGATTAGGGTGGATTGTTGGATATTTCTATCGGATGATCACAACCGTTCGTTTAAGGGCATGCAAAATGAATGGTGAGGATGAGTTTATTCTAGTAAACTCTTTGGCCCACTGTACTGTATGCATGTGTCTTATCCACGCCGTTCATCCGTTTTAGTAGCTAATTTTAGGGCATGGCTAAAAAATCGAAGCATATACAAAGCTCAAGTGGACCACACCACAGGAAACAGTGTGAATTGAATGTTTACCGTTGAAAACTTCTTGGAGCCCATAGAAATTTTGAAACAAGCTTATATTTGTTTTTTCTCTTCGCCCTTGTCTTTGTGACCTTATGAAAAGGTTGGATGGTAAATAAATATCAGCCTTGGTGTGGTCCACTTGAGGTTTGGATATGCTTTGATTTTGGGATCATTCCCTAAAATGATATGGAAAAATGGATGGACGGCATGGATAAGACACATACATCCATGGTGGGCCCGCAGAGTTTACTCAGTACGCTATAGCCTAAAGAGTGAGTCCGCAATCTGCTTCCATTCTGACCGTCCGTTTTGCATGAGCTTCATTAGATGGCTGTGATTATATAATCATGGATGTTTTTTTGGTACATCTGCAATCTATGGTCCATCCCTACTACCGAATGGGCACTCGTGGGTCCCACAGTGGAATTTGAACCATGATAAGGTACAAACGGACCTACCTATGATAAACAAACACCGTTGGATAGAAGGAATAGATGAAAGACTGCACATGAACTGAAAATAACCATGGTTGGATGATGATCACAGCCACACGATTAAGAGAATGTAAAATGGACGGTAGAAATAAACAAAATGGTCCTTCAATCCATTTTGCATGCCCTTACAGGAATGGATGTGATCATATGGATCTGCAATAGGGTGGCCACATATGGATTTGCACCACAGTAAAAAAAACGGATAATTCGCACTGGATCATAACTCATCCTCCATGGGCCGGTTCAAACTGGGCCTGAACCTTATGGACCGTCCATTCATTTTTGGACCCAAATTTGTCTGAAAGCTAATCCGAACCATTCGTTTACATCCATAAATATGAAGATCCAATCCGGACCGTTTACCAGTCCGAAGTCCTTGCAGTAATGGGCATTGCGCTTCAAGAATCCAGCCCGGCCCATTAACAGATTGCCACCTTATATATGTTGGGGTACAAGTTATTGATGGGCCCACCCATGTAATGCCATTGTCTCATCGCAACCATTCATCAGGTGGGCCAAGTTTTGGTTAGATCATGCATAGGCGTCGTGAATGGCCTAGTACAAAAGGCCCAAGCCCGGGTCTAAGAATTAGTTGGAAATGGCCCATCTAGCCCAACGTAAAAATTGATCAAATATCTATATCCCATAGAGGTGTACACGAACCAAGCTAGCTCAATTAGCTTGCTCGACTCGGCTAGAAAAAACTCGATTTGATTCGGTTCGAAGTTGAGTTCGAGCTGATTTTTTGAGTTCGAAAATGAATTCGAGTTGACCCTAACTCGATTCGACTCGGATCGAACCCAGCTCGAATCAAACTCAGATCAAATCAGTTTGATGACTCGATTATTTTGATATTGATGTTGCTAAACAAGTGTTTGATGAAATGACTTAAAGAAGTGTGGCTGATGGCAAGGAAGGTATGTATATGAAACCAACACACCTTTTTTCTTAATTTTTATGTTGCTTAGAAGGTGTTTGATAAAATATCTGTAAAACTATTGCTGTCGTCTCAAATACAATGAGATTTTGAAGGTGCAGTCTAAGTATTTGTGAAAATGCTGCAATGACGAACTCAGCTTGATCTTGACTCGAACTAGCTAAGCTCTCTTGATCTTGGCTCGAGGACCAAGCCAAGTTGAAGTTCGAGCCGAGGTCAACTAGTGGAACCGAGTGAGTAATCGAGGCTCGAGGACCAAGCCGAGCCGAGTTTGAGCTGAGGTCAGCTAGTGACTGAACCGAGCTGAGGTGGCCAATCAGGCTTGAGGACCAAGCCGAGCCGAGTTCGAGCTGAGGTCAGCTAGTGACCGAGCCGAGTTGAGACGAGGCCAGCTCGGCTCGATCTACACTCCTAGTCTCCCATAGTGAATGTTCCTCATTCATCCCTTGATTAGGTGTGCCACACATGTACATGAGAACTATGGTCTATGCAAGATTCATGTGTTTCCCATGACATGTATCTAGACCTAAACACATCTAACATGAAGTCAGGCGGGCCAGTCCGGGCCGGGCTGGATGGCCCAAGCTGCCTTAACGATAAAACCGCAAGCCTAGCCCAAACATTGATTGGGCCATACATGCCTGAATGAAGGCTGGCCCATGGGTTAAGTTAATAGGTCCATGAACGGTCCAAAGTCGGGCTGGGCGTCGCCCTGTGGGCCCCACCCTAATCGGCTCCAGGATAACTCTTTATCAGAAGAGACCGTGTCATCAGAATAATTCTGATTGGAAGATCACAGACGCCCATATTATGGCCTTTTTTTAAAAGGAATGTGGACGGTCGTGGCTTTTTTATTCTTGACCGTCTATCTGTCGGCCACATTCAGTTTTTAGATTGCCATATTGAGAACGCGCAATCTATCAACGATGGGACGCAATAGATCAACGGTCTGGATTATGGATCCATTGCTCTCACTTGTCAGATTTGAAAGCGCTTGTATATGGTGCAAAGATGTAGTAATCCTCCTACATTGAACGGGCACCGTTTGCTGACTTTGAATAACTAATTGTGGCCCACCTAATGAGCGGACGAGTCTGATATTCAGTACAGAGCACATACAACAAAGGCCAGCTTGATGAATGGCTCGGATCTCAGACACGAGTGCTACGTTAGCTCTTCCCCATTATAAGGAGAAGATATTGATGAGAAATCCACGTAACTAGCTGACGTCAATACACTACCGAAGTCGGTGGTGCGGGTGCACAAGCTAGTAATACTAATTTGGGTGTTAATGGGTCGGGCCGGGCCTGGGGTTGGATTTGGCCCGGATTTTTAACTGTTTCGGGCCAGGTTATTCAAAATTTTGATTGTCGGGCCCGAGCCCCGCCTATTGACATCCCTACTTGTAACTAGTTGGTATCCGTTATGTAACGCTCTCAAAAATTCAAAAATCTGTTAAATGGTTGCCTTCCGCCTGCTTCCCAAAATCCGGCTTTCTACCTCTTCTTCTCCTTCCATCAAACACCAGCCTCTTGTCGGCATTTCATCGAACATCTCACCCTCAAACCACCAACGCGCCATCTTAGAATCGCAGCTTATCTCCGTCCTCCAATCGTCCACCTCCCTCGCCCACCTCAAGCATGTGCATGCCCATCTCCTCCGCACCGGCCTCGACCAAAGTAGCTTCGTTCTCTCCAAGCTCCTCCGCACGCTCACTAATCTTAACCTCCCCATCAACTCCTACGCTCGCCACCTGTTCGACCATGTGCACTACCCAAACTCCTTCCTATACACCGCCCTCATCCGCGCCTACGCCCTCCGCGGACCCTTCTCCCAATCTCTACTACTCTACTCCCGCATGCGCCGGGTTGGTACGCGACCACTCTCCTTCACCTTCTCTGCACTCTTCAAGGCTTGCGCTGCACTGCCGGATGTTGATGCAGGCCGCCAGGTTCATGCCCAGACGATTTCGATTGGAGGGTTTGACTCTGATCTGTATGTTAACAATACATTGATTGATTTTTATGTGAGATGTGGGTGTTTGGAGGATGCAAGAAGGGTGTTTGATGAAATGCCTGAGAGGGATGTGATTTCTTGGACGACACTGATTGTTGCTTATGCAAAGAGGGGGGATATGGATGCAGCGGAGGAGTTGTTTAGCGGGTTGCCAGAGAAGGATATGGTTGCTTGGACAGCAATGGTTACAGGTTTTGCACAGAATGCGAGGCCAAGAGATGCGCTGAGGCTGTTTGAGAGTATGCAGGTAGCAGAGGTTGAGACGGATGAGGTTACTCTGGTGGGGGTTATTTCGGCTTGTGCACAGTTAGGTGCGGCGAATTATGCAAGGTGGGTTCGGGATGTCGCGGAAAGATCTGGGTTTGGGCCTGAAACAAATGTGGTTGTAGGGTCAGCGTTGATAGACATGTATGCAAAGTGTGGGAGTGTGGAGGAGGCATACCGAGTGTTCGAGGGAATGACGGAGCATAATGTATTTTCTTACAGTGCAATGATCGTTGGGTTTGCAATGCATGGACAGGCGGACGCGGCAATGCGATTGTTTAAAACGATGGTATCAAAAACAGAGGTAAAGCCAAATGGAGTCACATTCATCGGCATGCTGACAGCATGTAGCCATGCAGGGATGGTCGAGCAAGGTCGGCAGTACTTCAAAAGTATGCTCAATGATTACAGGATTGTCCCATCAGCTGATCACTACGCGTGCATGGTGGACCTTCTCGGGCGAGCTGGGCATGTGGAAGAAGCCCACAATCTCATAAACACAATGCCCTTTGAGCCACACGGAGGCATGTGGGGCGCTTTGTTAGGCGCCTGCCGCATCCATGGGAAGCCCCACATTGCAGAGATTGCTGCGAACCATCTGTTTGAACTGGAGCCCAATGGGATTGGAAATTACATTCTGCTTTCGAATATCTACGCATCAGCAGGAATGTGGGATGATGTGTCAAGGGTAAGGAAGTTGATGCGAGAGAAGGGTCTGAAGAAAAACCCTGGCTGCAGTTGGGTGGAATCAAAGGATGGTGTTGTTCATGAATTTTTCGCAGGCGATTTGTCACACCCAAAGTTCAATGACATAAAGGTAGTGTTGGAGGAGCTGCTAGAGAGGTTGAAGCAAGCCGGATACACGCCAAAGCTGAGGTCTGCTCTGTACGATGTGAGCAATGAAGAAAAAAAGCGGTTGCTGAAGAATCATAGTGAGAAGCTGGCACTGGCATTTGGGCTGCTGACAACGAGCCCTGGGAGTGTGGTACGGATTGTGAAGAATCTGAGGATGTGTGAAGACTGCCATTCGGTCATGCGCAGTGCGTCTTTGGTAGAAAAGAGAGAGATTGTGGTGAGGGATAACATGAGGTTCCACCATTTTCGAGAGGGTGTGTGCTCATGTGGCGATTTCTGGTGACCAAGGAAAATCTTATGATCTTAACCACCTGATTCCATCCAGACCGTTGATTGTTTTCTTTTCTGACTGTCCGTTTGGTGGCTTGACAATATGATTACCATACAATATTTTTTGGATTGAATTATTGGAACTGGGACTGCTTAAAGCTTGTGTGGGGATGTGTTTGTGTCGAAGATGCCAACAGTGGTGACAACGTTGAATTCTTCTAAGAGAACAGTCAGTCTCAGTCGAGAAAATTAAGTTCTCAATCATCAAATGGGAACTATAAGGATTTGAATTCAATGGGTTAGAAGCAGCGGATTCATTAAGGGATTGGAATACGGCGATAGAAAGAAGACTGTTAAAATGGAGAATACAGAGTGTAAATGCCCACTTTTGAGGGCGTTGAAAACATAATATTGATGAGTCATTGATTAGCAATCTAGGTCAATCAGTCATTGAGGTTGCAACTAGACGAGAACGGACCATTTTCATGACACTTGTCTGGGCCAGCTGGGGTCGGGATCCGAACAAAACGGAATGAAAACCATTGGAGGCGGGCCTGTAATATTTTCAATCAATCAGTTTTGGCATGATGAGTTTCTAACTCCTGACCATAGCTGAGGAGAGTTGGGCTATTTCTTGAAGGGGGTTGCAGGATGGAGGAAAATTGAAATGTGGATAGGGAAATGTTACTTGAAATCCTTGGGTAATGTATAACCATGGATTTCGATTTTCAGGTATGATCACCTCATGTATCTTATTTGCCTTACAAATCAATTTATTGTCTTTTTTTGAGAGAAGTGAATGTCTTTAGATTTTTAGGAAAAGCTAGGAAATTGAAGTAGGTTTTCAAGCCTACAAGCAGAAGAAAAGTGGGTTTTCCCTACAGGCTGATTTCATTTCTAGGGTTTTCCATGTTCCCAAACACCACCCAATGAAATTCATGATCTTACTCATTGGTTAAACATACCGTCGCTATATAACTATCCGAATGAAAATGTGGATACATTACCGAAGGGTGAGTGTTTCAGGAGAGGTTGTGTTGGATATCTTTACTGTTAGCTTGATGTATTGATTTTATTTTGTAAAATGAATTTTTTTTTCCAATCCTCGTCGTCGTTGTCATCATCATCATTACCATAGCCTTGTCCTAGCTAACTGGTTGTTTCCCCAATCATTCCTATATAACATAGTGAAAAATCTCAATCTTGGCAATTTCTTGGCTTGGGAATTTCTCAGGTTATTTTTCATGTTTTGATATTTTCTCATGATATTATCAGAAAATCTTGCTGAAAATAATATATTATAAATTAATAAATAAATTTAGCGTTTTGCTGATGTCCCCACCTTCACGGGATGTTTGCGATGTCCTCAATCCTTTTAATTGACATGTGAGACACCCAATCATCAGTTTGAATAGGGGACAAGCCTGCAAAAATCATGCCTATCTGATAATCCTAAACATCCAATTGGTGGCATCGAAAATGGACAGTCAAGATTGAGCAGATAAACAAAATAGGTCCAATCATCATCTTGAAAGGTCCCAATTGATGATCGGACATCCCATGTGTCATTAAAAAGTCCGGGGACAATGGACGTTAGCAAAACCCATAAATTTAAGAATAAAAATATATAGTTATAAATTAATAATTTTAACATTTTTATGTTAAAAAATGTGATAATCTTACAATAAAATTGTTTTAAAAAATAGTTGATATTTTGAAAATCTCAAGATATTATTGGGATAACATTATTCAATCAATTTTTCCCTGCAAGAATGTCATGAGATTTTTATCACAATGCCTACAACAAGTGTCGTAGAAGATTCCAGTCTGACTGTAACCATCCATCCCGCAACCATGGCCGACAAGTGCAAATTGGCCCATGAGACTCGGGACCCTTTGATTCCTCTTTGATCCACGCCCCTCTCGTGGTGGGCCAGCAGTGGGTCAGTGATGGTGGGGGTGCACAGTCCACACCCAGGGAATCTGAGCATAGTGACAAATCTCATTCTCCGCAAGTTCTCTGCCCGGGAATTTCTCAGGAGATTTTCAGATTTTGATGTTTTTCCTACAATATTATAGGGGATAATCTTCCTGAATTTAAATGTTTCTTATAACTCAATAATTTTACAATTTTGAATATAAATTATAAACTGAATTATTTTAACTTGTAAATAATTTTTCCATTAAAATCATGAAAAACTAAAAACTACTGAGTTTTAGAACATCCTCGTTATATTATCCTGATAATATCATTTAATTATAACTCCGTGTCCGTGATAATATTTCTGAGATTTTTAAAATCATAGTGTTGTTGGCAGCCCACGAGTGTTTTAAACGGGTCTTCAAGATGCAATTGGATGATACAGTAAGATGCATTATCAAATGCATTATTTGTCTCGAAGTCTATCTTATATTCCTACTGCCTGGGGCGAAGATGAGGTGGGCCCCACTCTTTATGAACTCTTCTGGGGGAGGTCCTAAGCGGGTTTTTTTCGAGTTCGACGGACAGTATATCTTTTCGTAGTGGAGTTAGGCCCTGTTTGGAAGACATCTAAAAATTATTTAATTTCATATAAGTTAAAAATAATTATGTATTAGAAATCTTCATCTCTACTAATATATAATGAGTTCATCATGTGTGTCAAAACATAGGACTGCCCATATCTATCAAGAATCACTTTTATGCAGACCGACAATCCTAACCATTGATCCATGGTCATTTTGATGAATGGCTCATATCAATTATAACGAAGTTATCAAGAATGGTCCATTCATCATGTGGGCCCACCTTGGATTGTCCATGTTTCAGAAGAATCATTTTGAGTGAATTATAATCTTACTGTTGTATTAGTTGTTAATATATACTGAAAACCAAATTAATTACAACAAAATGGTCCAATCTAATCACCTCCACTTACCCATATATCTCAAAAATCACTTCTATCGAGTGAGGTTAATCATCTGATAAATGGCAAACTGAATGGATGGTCCTGATCAATCGTAACCAGAAAATCTCAAGCACATATTTGGACCGTTTATCACCCCGCGTTGGATTGTTAATATCATTTAAAGAATCATTTTGATCTAGTGATCCTGATTGGACTAATCCAAGTTGGGCCAAGTCGAGCATATTTTCAATGCTGACTCGTCGTTGGACTCGACTCGGATGAGTCAGCAGTCCATTGTCTGGACGACCCAAACCCAATAAATGGGTCTGTTTTGGGTCCTCCCAGTCTGGACCCATAACACCCGGCTCGTTCCGACATGGACCCAACTCATACCCAACCGATACATTAATGGAGCTAAAAGCGAGACCCGATTATTGAATGGGTTAAATCAGGATCTCCCATCAGCTGGATCCGACCTGACCAGTCTACACGCCTCGTCTCGACTGATTAGGCCTCAATAAGAAAAATTAAATTTGGGCCCATCTAAGCCCATTTAGTTGGTGGGCCTAAAATCAAGGCCGAAGGCCCACAAGCCTAACCTTTTTCCTCTGACTATTATCAATGTATCAATAGTTTTTTGACTCAGCAACTCATTCCATCATAGGTCGAGTCATGACTCAACTGAGTCAGCACCAACTTGTGGCACCTAACCAGATCAGACTCGACCTTTCTCTGGGTTGACTCAGTCAAGTCGCATCCAACACGGCCGAGTCGTCCACATGCGTTTCTGCGAGACTTTGAAAGGGACAGATGTGAGGCAATGCTTTTCAATATGAAAGGGAGCATCACTCAAGGGAATAAAAAATAAGGCTTAAACAACGTGGAACGGAGATAACATTGTAAAATACAAAGAGATTAGGCATTGAAGATAAGGGAATGGTGGGGCCCACCTCTCTCTCATCTTAATTTCCACATTAATTTAAATCGAATCGAATCGGATCCATTGAATGTGGGAACTAAAGTGGCATCGACGGGCCACATTTTATAATAAATGTGGGAATCTTCTGCTAATGTTTCATCATAATCTATTCCTTCTATCTAATCAATGAAACTCTCATCTCACGTCACAAAAAAGAGTAGTCATCCAACCACCCTATCATCGCACTTCTTCTAGATTAGATTATTCGATAATGTCAACCATAAGCTATTAATTAGCTGGAAAATCTCCACCATTGAGTTTTTTTTTTTTTTTTTTTAAAAAAAAAGAAGCCTGAACTATGATCATATGACCTGTCCCCGTCGAGTCAAATCATGGGTGACCGTTGGATTTCGTCCGAATGGGACAGCATTCTGATTGGGTCGAGGGGTTCGGTCAACAACGAAATGTCATGTGGGCCCCACTATTGCGTGTGATCACCAACTTGGAACTGAGAACAAGTGAGATCATGACAACACAAAACCACCACAATCATGGCCCACCTTCCACAAAGATGATAAGGTATCGTGGATTACGTACTTCTTGAGAAAAAACATAGGTGTAAGGATCACCTACTAATTTCCATGTGTGTGGGGCCCACCCATGATGTTCATGTGGAAGCCCAACCTTGGATTTGGTGGGCCTACTTTCTTTCAAGAGTGCAATCTAAGAATCATCCTCATACAACACTCAGATGGGACACACCAGAGAAGAAATGTACAATCAGACCTAAAGCCTATATATTCACGTGGTATGGCCCACTTGAGTTTTGGTTTATGTCCCTTCATCCTGATTTGGCCCACCTGTTTCATAGATCAGGGTGGATTTGGACAACTGTGATTTTTTGGACGGTTGATGTTCAAAACCTACTCGAGAAATGTATGATTATCGGCTAGGATCTCTTCATTGTGTCCTCAGGTTTTAAGTTCGTGTTAGTGGGGCCCACAGTCAGTAATCTACACCACTGATCTGTTGCTCCCCACAGTGGATGGACCATACCTTGAAAGTCTTTTTGAAAGACAATTGCAACCTTTTAATTTGTGGCCTTAAAATAGATGGCTAGTAAGAACAGTATAGCAATCTGAAAAAGACACAATAAAAGTGGCTAGGATCTTCCTATCTGGTAGATTTTAATGATATGGTCTATCCATGTTAGGATGGAATCCAACCACTAGGATGTCCGGTCAATTGCAGCCCAAGTCATCGCACGAATGGCTAGGAAAACTTCTCAACCGTCCGTTTGTACTGAATCGAAGCTGGCTGATTTTGAGGCAGAAGATCTAAAATGTCTGTCCCACCTGATGGAAGGCTTGGATCTCTCGCAAGTATGCCATATTGGCGGACGTGCCTGCGTGTGAATAGCCAAGCTTCCACACGCGTGAGGGTTTAGCAAACCTCATCTTCATTCCATGGTCAGAAAACATCGGTGGTGTTGGTAGTTATATGATACTCTAGCAAAGTATCACGCTTGATACGCAGGCCAATCAGACATCATACACGAGGCATAAATTAACAGATACCAAACTCACTAAATTGTGGACCCCAAGCATGGTGGCACATGTGCATGGACGATGGGAAGTTGACATGTGCGGCACATGTAAGGTGCTCCGTACATGTGGGGCTAAGTGAAGATGAATAGTTGCACGTGTGTGACCCAATTGAAAGAAATGAAAAGTTGGCACGTGCAACATATGAGGTGCTTAGAACATGTGGGGCTCAAGTGAAGATTCATGATGACACGTGTGTGATACAACTGATACGATAAAAGATGGATAATGGAAAGTTGGCACATGTGGTGGATAAGACGGTTTGTACACGTGGGGTGTTATGGACAGATGTCTTAAATCTGTCTGGTAGTTTGTAGATGATATCGACAGATGTCTTAAAACTGTCTGTTGGTCCGTTAATAATATCGACAGGGTCTCGATGCCATCGATAATTCACAGTATTTTTCACCTCTGGTTGTTGGACAGTTTTAGTCTTGTTCCGATATCATCGAGAGACCTTCAGATGATATCGAGGCTGTCATTAAGAGTGGCTCGATGACATCGATAAGTTCCGCAGATACGATTGCAGAAACGCAGATTTTGCGGATTTTGTTTCCTATTTAGATTTTACCTCTTTCTATTCTTATTTAAAGGGGTGTAAACGGGATTGGGGTGTATTTTACGATGTTAAGGCTTTCTAAAAGAGTTTCAAGGGTTCCTAAAAGGATTTTAGGGTTTCTAAAGGGTGTAACAAGGGTGAGATTCGAGGTTGTTCGAATCGGGTAAGTCCTCTCTCTTTGTAATTTCTATCTTCATAGCGGAGATCTGTCGCTTTGTGCCGTGGTTTTTTCCCGCAAGGGTTTTCCATGTTAAATCCGTGCTCTCTTGTATGTACTTAGTGTTATTGGATTGCTATCCTAGATCTAGATCTGTGTGATTCCGCAGGTCAAAATCCCCAGCAAGTGGTATCAGAGCAATCAGCTGGGGCACAAATCTGAATCTGCAGGATTAGTAATAATGGTGAGCACCAGGTATGAGATTGAGAAGTACTCAGGGAAAAATAATTTTGAGTTATGGAAGATCAAGATGATGAGTTCCTTAATCAAGCAAAGCGAAGATGGTGCTCTTGAGGAGCGAAAGTCTACTATGACTGATGATGATTGGAATACTCTTGATAAGAAAGCTTTATCATCGATCTATTTATGTCTCAGAGATAAGGTTCTCTACAATGTCATGAAGGAGAAAACTGCGGCTAAGTTATGGGCGAAGTTAGAAGATGTCTATGTAAAAAAATCCTCTGAAAATCGCCTGCACTTGAAGCGGCAGTGGTATAACTTCAAGATGGCAGAGGGTGGAGATCTAGAGGCTCACATCAGCAACTTTAATAAATTAGTTTGCAAATTACTGGATATGGAGGAAGTGATGAAAGATGAAGAATAAGCATGTATGTTGCTGAATTCTCTTCCAGCGTCGTATGAGTCATTCAAGGACACTATGTGCAGCACGAATAAAACTCTGGGTGTCGACACCGTTATCTCAGCCCTTCAAAGGAAGGCTATGAGAAAGCTAAACGGTGACATGGGGACATCTTCTGATGCATTATTTACAATGGGTAGGAATTTTGAACAAGGTACGGGTTCTTCAGGTTATAGATCCAAATCCAAGGGCAAGGGCAAAGGAAAGATAAAGTGCTGGAATTGTGGAAAGGAATGACATGTGAAGAAGGATTGTGGAAATCCTAAATTGAAGAGAGAAGATTCTGAGACTTCGTACAGGGAAGTCAATGCTGCCACGTCAGATGGATCGAGTGGATGTGATGGTGATGTTTTGTCTGTGTCTACTATCAGGCGACCATACGATGATCATAAGGACGAGTGGATGCTAGATATAGAGGCATCTTTTCACATGACTCATCATCGGAGTTGGTTCGCCAGCTACAAGGAGTGCGATGGTGGACAGGTGTTTATGGGCAATGGCTTTTCCTGTAATGTTGTAGCTATTGGTACGGTGCGCATCAGGATGTTTGATGGTGTGGAGCGTACCTTGACTGATGTCAGGCACGTTCCTGATTTGAATCAGAATCTGATTTCTCTTGGTGTACTTGAGGCAAAAGGATGCAAGTACACAGGTATTGATAGTGCTCTTAAGGTATCTAAGGTGGCACGGGTAATCATGAAAGCGCAACGACTCGGTAACTTGTACAAGTTGATCGGGAGCACTTCAAAAGGTGGAGCTACAATGGATATAGCAGATTCCACCTCTGCACGTGTATGGCATGTTGGACATGGCCACATAAGAGGGCAGGGCAGGAAGGCTGAGACATGTGGACAGAGATACAAATCAAGTGGAGTAGTCACCTGTGAGAAGAATCACACGATATGATCGCAGGATATCGGCGAGGTACATAGATGACTCCAATATCGCAGGGGATTCATCTTCTATTCAGATGGTTCTAAGTGAGCCTGATGTTGAGAAGTGGAAGGTGACTATGGGCGATATGATGGATTCGTTGTACCAGACTGACATATAGGAGAGGGTGGAGCTTCCAGTGGGTCGGAAAGCGGTTGGATGCAGGTGGATCTTCAAGAGGATACAACATAGATACAGGGCAAGGTTGGTAGCGAAGGGTTATGCTCAGAGAGAAGGGATTGACTTCTGAGAGATATTCGCGCCGACAGTATAACAGGTGTCTATTAGATCCGTGATTAGCGCTGGTTGACCAATGTGATCTTGAGCTGGAAGAATGGATATGGAGTCTGCACTTCTGCAAGGGAAAGTGAAGAGCAGATCTACATGAAGCAACCAGAGCGGTTCGAACTTAAAGGGGCTGAGAAAAGACTCTGCAGGAGGTCGTGATTCGACCTGTCGCCTAGACAGTGGTTTGATTCCTTCATGGTGAGTCAGGAATTGATGACATGTAGATCGCCAATTATTACATGTCTGAAATCAATGTACTGTAGACTCGGTTAAGTGGGACATTCAGGATGAAGGATCGGGGGACTGCAAAGATGGTTCTCGGCATTGAGACTGAAGGAGGAGTAGGCTTTGGTAATCACGGGAGGAATACCTTATGTGTAGGTATTGATTAAGGATGTGATGGGCCAGGTAAAGCCGGAGAGCATTCCCTACGCGTCTCTCCTGAAGTTTTCCTCAGGACATGTCCCAAAACAGATGAAGAAAAGCAGGATATCTTATGAGCCTTATTTCAAATGCAGTTGGCAGTGTATGTCATGGTCTGGATTAGACCGGTTATTTCATAGGCTATCAATGTTGTGAGCAAGTACCCCAGCAAGCAATATTGGGTAGCGGTGAGATGGTAAGAAGACTGCGTCTTTTTTTTTAGAAGACAGGAACAAAGATGGTTGAGCACGTGGATTTTGATCCGGCAAACATGCTCACCTAGATCGTTTCTGCAGAGAAGTTCAAGTTCTGTGATACTTCTTTGGGCTTGGCGATGGCGTAAAAGAAAGACGGAGTGTGCAAGAGAAGCTATGATATGGTGTAGAAATAAGAGAAGGGGACAAGAAGCTACATGGATGAAGATTGAAGACATGGTGGAGATTGTTATGGACAAATGTCTTAAATCTGTCTGGTGGTCTGTCGATGATATCGACAGGGTTTTAGATGATATCGACAAATGTCTTAAAACTGTCTGTTGGTCTGTCGATAGGGTCTCGATGCAATCGATAATTCATGGTATTTTTCATCCTTGGTTGCTGGACAGTTTTGGTCCTGTTCCGATATCATCGAGAGACCTTCAGATGATATCAAGGCTGTCATCGAGAGTGGCTCGATGACATCGATAAGTTCCACAGATGCGATTGCGGAAACGCAGATTTTGCGGATTTTGTTTCCTATTTGGATTCTACCTTTTTCTATTCTTATTTAAAGGAGTATATCCGGGATTGGGGTGTATTCTAGGATGCTAAAGCATTCTAAAATAGTTTCAAGGGTTCCTAAAAGGATTTTAGGGTTTCTAAAGGGTGTAGCAAGGGTGAGATTCGAGGTTGTTCGAATTGGGTAAGTCCTCTCTCTTTGTAATTTCTATTTTCATAGTGGAGATCTGTCGCTTTGTGCTGTGGTTTTTTCGCGTAAGGATTTTCTACATTAAATCTGTGTTGTCATGTGTACTTGGTGTCATTGGATTGCTATCCTAGATTTAGACCTGTGTGATTTCGCAGGTCAAAATCCCCAACATGGGGCTTAAGATAAGATGAATGGTGACACGTGTGACGTGGCAAAAGATGGATAATGGAAGGTTGGCATATGCAGCATATGAGGCGCTTTGTATATGTGGGCCCAAGTGAAGATGGATGGTGGTAACTGTGTGCAACCATAGAAGATGGGTGGTAGAACATTTGCACGTGACACGTGTGAGGCGATTAGGGAGATTAGAGATTGGTGATGGCACATACGTGCGGGTAATGTCCCTAAGTTCACAATAATCGGACACTTCAATATAGAATTGCTGGAAAAAAAATGGACGGCCAAGGAACTCTAGATGATAACCGTTCATTTCCTTATCCTAAAGTCCCCGAATTGAATGGTTAGGATCGTCAGATAGGATTAATTTTTGTAGCATGGTCCATCCAAGGTAAAGCCTGCTTTGATGAACGTTTCAGATTTTCTGCAAGTATGCAACGCCTTACAAAAACGAGTTGCACGAGTAAAAGAAAAAGGCAAAAACAGTACAGTCTAGCACCTAATTACTAAAAAGAAGTGGTCATATTCCACATGCAGGACATCCGAGCCGTTCAAAAGGTAAGGACCACCATGAATATCGCCAGGTACAAAGATCAGGCAAATCAATTCTTCAAGTGGGCCACACGCATTGTTCTAGATTTCACAACCGCTGATCTTCTTGATGGACCACCTTTAGCAGAACTCCTGAGTGCCCTACACACGGACACGTCAGCAGGGGAAAAAAAAAAAAACAAGGTGCAGCACGGTAAGCTGAGCATGCTGGGCTGGATGTGATCATTCCTCAAACTTCTGTCCCCTGACAAAAAAAAAAAAAAAAAGGTGGGCCCCACCATCAGATACATGCATGATAACCTGTCATCGCAATATTATATGGGAAGGGTGAAACATGCGGTTGGGATTTTGTTTTATAGGAGGCGTTGGTTTCAATATAGGTGCACCTGGCAGGCAACAGGATGTGCAGATCTGTCAGCCTTCATTTGAATATTTTTTAGTGAGCAGATTGCGATTTCTTTAACGAAGCCGGTTTGTGTACAACGTTTGTAGTATAAGCTTTATTCGAAAACTAGGTACGTGGGGTCCACCATGATGTGTGTATGGCATCTAATCCAAAATTCAGGTGGTCCACACCATGCAAAATCACGTGGTATGGCCCCACATCAATATTGAAATTGCATTATTTTCGACGTGTCAGGGATGGATTAGATGGAATATACAAGACAGGGTGGGGCACCACGCCCAATGTGGAAGGTTTCAATGGTGACCGTCCCTGTTCCAGCTGTTCCCTGTGGGGAGACCCACCTGTGGTTTGGATCGGTTTGAATTTCGGGATCTGGGTTGAAATTTAAGGGACGCACCTTATGAACGTAGTAGATGTGGGCCCCACACATGTAGTTGTACTAATGAGCGTATATTTAGTTATCACAGGTGATGCCCGGGCCCATCTGGTGGTGCACGTGGACATATGTGGGACGTTGATGTGAACGTCCAAATCGTGGGCCTCACTGCATTGGATGGTTAGGATCAATGATCGATGAGATTTTTGGGCGATACCATGCCAAGGGTAGGACCTGCACTGTACCGCATGTGCGTAGGGCTGTACATCAAGCAGAGTCGAGTTGAGGTGGGCCAACCTGCATGACTTGTACATGCGGTACTCAAGTTCAAACTCGAGTTCAACATTCAAGCTTGACTTGTTTAACAAAGCTTTTGAGTTGAGTTCGAGTCCGAGTCGAGTCAGTAGTTCGAGTCAAGCCCAGTTTACCTCAGTAAGATAAGGAAAAGAAAAAGATGGAACGGACAGGGAGGGTCGGAAAAGATTTTTTAGTAAAATCTTTTTAACTTCTTTTTAAAAAAACACTTAAATATTATATATATATATATATATATATATATTTAATATTACTATAATATATATAATATATTATTAAAATATATTACTTGAGCTGAATTGAGCTCGAGCTTTGAATCAAGTTAAAATATACCATTTTTTTTAACAAGCACACGCACACCCACACACTCACGCTATACCCACACACACCCCACACAGGCATGCCATGGGATTTCACCACCGTGGGTGCTTGAACCCTTGACCCGGTGTTGAAACTCTTGGGAGTCTACCACCTAGGTAAGAGTAAAGACCAGAGTTGAAATACACCATCGTCCGACTTGGCTTGAGTTCAACTTGAACTTTAGTAAATAAGCTTGGCTTGCCTTGAGTCGGCCTTTCAAGCCGAGTCGAGCCTGAGTCGAGCAAGCTTTTTGAGCTAGCTTGACTCGTGCACAGCCCAACCTGTGCCTTGCGTGCCACTTGTACCTGTGATTTGTGCCGTACGCTTGGTCCGCAAGCATGCCTGGCCCAATAAACTTGGGGGAGATCAGGACATCCATCCGGCCGGTGGCCCATCAGGGACTGTCTCCCTGCCCATCCATCGGTGGGCCCCACACATATAATCACCTGTGGAGTGTTGACAGCCCGTCATCTCGTTCCTAGTCATCCATTTCGCCATACACGTGCGGCACGCGCTCGTTGGTGCTGGAAAAGCTCTGTGGCCTCACCATGATGCGTGTGTTCTATCCACACCGTCCATCCATTTGCCAGATCAATTTAGGGCATGGGCCCAAAAATGAGTCAGAACCAATCTCATATGGACCACACCGTAGGAAAAAGTGGTGATTGAACCCCTACCATTAAAAACTTCCTGGGGCCCACGGAAGTTTTTGATCAAGCTGATACTTGTATTTCCCCTTCATCCTCATCCGTGTGACCTAATCAACGGGTTAGATGCCAAATAAAAATAACAGTAGGCCCTACGAAAGTTTTCAACGGTGGGCATCAAATCACCACTGTTTCCTTTGGTGTGGTCCACCTGAGATTTAGATTTGACTAATTTTTGTAATCAAACCCTAAAATGGGCTGAAAAAAATGGATGGACGGCACAGATAAAACACATACATCACGGTAAGGCCCACATCAGTACTGCAGGGATCACTGCCGCAAACCGAGTCCACCAGGTATGTAACTCACGTGGGGTCCACCTCTCATACACGTGTGCTATAACTGGCCACACGTCCGTGAATACCCTTTCGGTAGGATTTATTAGCTTGATTGGGCTGATGATGGTGTTTGATGATGATGCTGATCATGGTCTTCGCATGATGATGTGAGGTGGTGGAAGCCATGATGATGACGGTGCTGATGGCGACCAGGTGGGCCCCACCGGTTTCGGCTGCGCCTCCGCCTGCCTACAGCGCGTGCTTACTGCAATCCAATCTATTCCCGACTACTCAAAGATGCCGTCAGTTTCTTTTGTCTTTTTGTCCGTATCAGTCCTTCCCATGCGATTCAGAGTTTGTTTTTCTTTCCATAAATACCCTTACCGCATGTACGGTTTTACGTTCTTGCCCCTACGTTCTTTTCTGAACTAGATTTTGGCAGAATACATTCCGACGTACTAGAGTACGATACGTCGGGACCTTTTAGCCTTTGAATTTGGGATATCTTTAGATCCAAACCGTTAAAACAATGAGTTTCACTTTTTTATAGTGGATGGATGACAAATAAAAGCATTCTAAGATGTCGACATGAAAATTTATCTACACTGTTCGTTTTTCAAGATTTTTTTTTAAAAAAAAAATCTTTATATATATATATATATATGTGTGTGTGTGTGTGTGTGACTGGATTATATTCAAATTGTATTCCACATAAATTGTGATTTTTGTCTAGACCTGATAATCATTAATGCCTAGTCAAGGAAAAATGATTTCCTTTGCAAAAGTAGGAATCGCCATGTCCCAGGGAAATGTTCCATCCCTGGTTCCACCTCGAATTCAAAGAGAGCCGATTGCCCCAATGTCACAGAGATATCTTTGTGCCCAGGGCTGTTTATGGTCGTCCAGCATAAATCCACTCCAACCATCTGTTTTGAAAGATCACGATAGGACAAGATTCTAAAGATAGGGAAGATCCAAGACTCGGGTAAGCCACACCAACAAAACAGTGGAACAGAAATGCCTACCATTGAAACCTCGCTGGATCTGACCATGATGTTTATATGCCATCCAAACCATTCATAGAATTATTACCACTCAGATAAACTGTAGGAACGAATAACATCCTGGTAGGAAACTTCTATCACCCCCGAGCCTTCAATCCCCACTATTTCGTATGGTATGACCCACGATGGACGGAGTGGATTTATCACTAGCATCTATATGGCCCCCACAACCCGTGAAACAGAGATATTTTAGTGCCCAGGTCACAGGCAATCAGCCCCCGAGTTGAAAGGTGAGAGATTCATTTGAACTATTCATGTTCTCAGTGGCACTATGGAAGTTATAGTCTTATAAATCTTGTATTTGAATACGAGCCGTTAAATATTCCTAAGTCAACTGGTTGGACAGCAAGTTATAATCTATTCCAACAGATGACTTCAAACCTTTCACGGAAGTGTAACATCCAACCTATCGAATGGGTTGGCCCCACCATGAGAATTGTCTTTAAGTAAAAATCAGCCGCATCCACTCATTTAGCAAACCGCACTTGTACTTGCTATTTATAAATTGTAAAAACTGTTTTCAATTGGATAACTTGTATGATGAGTAGAAGGGGTTGATTTTTTTCACTAAGTTATCCTCATGGTGGGCCGTTGGATGTAGTGTTTGCTTAGTAGATTTGAAGTTAGCTACTAGGTGGACCATAACTCCTTATATAACTTATTGGTTTCGAGACCTTCTCATGTATACATATAAGATTTCTTGAGGTGGCTTATCTAGTCAATAGTTCGGATATTGTGTACACATCATACGTAATGTGAGATGAGTTCACATAGGGTTGTAGTAAGAATTGGAGTCAAAGAAAAGTTGTACACGTAAGAGAGAGGTTCCATGAGGTTGACCTCATGGGAGTTTCCTATGGTCAAACTCTATGGGCTACATGGTAACATGTGTTGGACATCCACACCATCAATTAGATGCACCCTTATGGGGTGGACCATGGCCTAAAAATCAAGTCGATTCATGAATTAGGTGGCCACACTATCACCCTCCAAAAATGACACTTGAGTACAAAGACTTTGGTCCCGAGTTTGTGAGTGTGAACCAAATGAAAACAGACATGTGATCTCATTTAGATTCACATTTATTACATATACGAGCAATCAGAGTAATGCAATTCAAATTAGCGGATCTAAAGTGAGGTAGAGATAACAAAAATTAATAAATATAGGACTAACAGTCAAAGTATAATTAAAAAGTAGTATCTGTCCAAATGGAGATTTTATAAGCCACAATATGCATACCCAAGACGATTAAAGTGTAAATTTCAGTTTTGGTCCAATACTCCAAAACAAAACGGCAGTGGTGCAAGCCAATCTAGGCTTACCCGTTTGAGATCTCGATAGTACCTACATCGATAATATCGCATGGTTGGTGTTTTAAAACACCGTCCCAGGCTGGAGTAAGTAACTAACTCGGTGATTCCATTAGTTCTAAGTTACACATGTTATTGACTTAATCATCACAAGTAATAATAAACAATACAAAACAAATTATTCTTAAGTTGGTTATTTAATGCATGATGCGACGTTATGCGCAATGGTTGGCCCGCAGCACAACCCACCAATAATTTCTATGATGATATGCACAATGGTTGGCCCGAAGCACAATACACCAGTATTGTCATGATGATATGCATAATTAGCGAAGTTGTTATTATTTTTGGTTCAAATAACAAATTGGCAAAGCTAAGTTACTGACGTTATATCACGAGTTCCTATCCGAATCACATGGCTCGTTGTGACAGGTAACGGCTTCTCACCAATGTCCATTGATACAAATTTAGGTATTGATGTAGAGCGGGTCGCGGACAGTTTCATGATCAAGATGGATCAGAAAAGGCCCGGTCAACGACATAAGTGATCCGAACCGTCGGACCTTAAATCGGGTGTATCCCGCAATCCGGAATGAGTTACCTGACGTAAAATATATGATTTTGGGGTAGAACGAGCTACTTTAGCCAACCAACCCTGCTATGCTGGGTTACGACGCCCAAAATTGTGAAAAACCCCTAAATCGACGGTCGTTTCCCTGTTTTAATTTCATTTTTACTATAAATAGTAAGTTTTAGTTTGGTTATAACTCTTCACCCGCCGAGCTTTAGGAGTTACACCCAACGTGAAAAGAGCTTAGAATAATTAGGAGAACGGTTTAGTGAAGCCAAATAGGACAGTTACTATTTTTAACCGAAAACCTTGCGCACTAGTAGACATCACGACCGTCTATAAATAGTAAGTTTACTATTTATTGTAAGTCGTAATTTCTAGGAATTTTAGTTGTAGTTTGATTTTGATTTCTTTCACATTGCTTGGTACCCCTATTTAAAGGGTTGTGAACTCGTTTTTAGTAATTAATTAATCAATTTCAAATTTCTTAGAATTTATTTCTATTTTCTGCTTTCTTTCCTCGTGGATTCGAGAAGTCTCTGTGAAGAGTCCAGAGAAGCTCCCTGGATTCGGAGTAATTATCCTCATCACGTTCATCCCTACGTCAATTGGTATCAAAGCGAGGATTTTCCTCGGGCCGATGGTAAATAATGAAGGTATGAATCAAAATCCTGTGGACGGTGATTCAGGGATTCATTATCTTTCGGAAAGAATGGAAGCTTTCCACCGAGAGAGTCAGTTGACCATGCACGGGCTGCAGGTAACCCTCGACCGTCTTGCGGATACGCTACTTCTGCCCCGAGCCCTAGGCGGTGCTCCAGCACATATGGTTGCTCCACCACCCAGGGTGACTCCACCAATCGTGGTTGCTATACGACACAACCTCGATTTTCGTAGAGCACTACCAGTGGCAAACCGTAGGGCTACGCCAGATGATTCAAGTTTTAGCGATGAGGACCTTAATGAGGGTTTTGGCCGACGACCAATCCATGGAGGGAATCACCTACATTGTACTGAAAGAGACTATCGAGGTAAGGTTGAACTTCCTAGTTTTAATGGTTTATTACGTATATAAGATTTTCTCGATTGGCTAGTCGAAGTAGAGAGAGATATTTTGATTATATGGACGTGTCAGATCATAAAATGGTAAATTTGGTAGCGTTTAAATTAAAATCTGATACTTCTGCATGGTGAAAACAATTACAACTCTCACGAGCCCGCTAGAATAAGGCGCCCATCTCATCATGGCCACAGATGAAACGTCTTCTTCGATCATGATTTCTCCCTAGTGATTATGAGCAAATACTATTCCAGCAATATCAAAATTACCAACAAGGAAATCGAACCGTCACAGATTACACTGAAGAATTCCAGCGGTTGGCTACACGAAACGATCTGTCAGAATCTGAGTCACAGAAGGTGGCACGATTTATAGGTAGGTTGCGGCCTACAATTCAGGACCGAGTTTAGATGTACTCAGTCGGTACCGTGGATGAAGCAGTTCAATTAGCGGGTAGGGTAGAAACACAACTTGTAAGAGCTCCTGCTCGTCTATATCCTTTAACTCGACCCTCTATTACAGGTCCCATGCAGGATCTAGTGCTGACACGAGGAAAAGATCCAGTAGGAGAACGTCCTCAACCTCCTACAACCGCAAACCGTGACACGGGGAGCGGCTCATCCAGATCTCAATATGTAGCACCCACAACAGCGGGCCCAAGTAGGGTTCTAAATCCTTATGCTCGGCCAAGGTCAAACAATTGTTACCGCTATGGTCGGCCAGGCCACTTATCAAACACATGTCATCAACGTCCCGGAGCACACTTGACTATAAACGAATGGGGTACTAAAGATGAGTCCATAGAAGAAGGCCATGACTATGATGAACATGAACAAACCACTAAAGAAATAGCAGGTGGCGATGAAGTGACGGGCAAGGATCGTGGCGAATTTCTAGTTGTGAGGCGATATTGTATACCCCATAAAAGGAATTACATCCACAGCGACACAATATATTTCGTACTCGGTGCACTGTCAACGGAAAGGTCTGTGATGTGATCATAGACAGTGGTAGTAGCGAGAACATCGTCTCAAGGGTTATGGTGGACAAGTTACGGCTACCAACGACGAAACATCCTTCCCCGTACTCAATTGGCTGGATAAAAAAGATGAATGAGACCAAGGTAACTGAACATGCACTATCTCATTTTCAATTGGTAAAAATTATAAGGATCAGATACTTTGTGACGTGGTCGACATGGAAGCTTGTCACATGCTACTCAGTCGACCCTGGCAGTTGAACCATGATGCGACCTATCAGGGATGAGACAATGTTTACGTATTCGTCAAGGATAGTCAAAAAATAACCCTTGCCCCTATGGCACCAGAGAACCACCCTGAAGCTTCTAAAGTAGAAGAGAGTTCCCTCTTAACCATTCGAGATTTCATGGAGGAATCCAAAAAAACTGCCGAGATATACGCCGTAGTGGTGAAGGGCGAGGAAGAGGAACCCTCAAACATCCCTCTAAGTTTAAGACTGTTGCTAAGCGAATTCAAAAAAATCTAACTAAGGATTTACCTAATGGATTTTCCCCCATGAGGGACATCCAACATCACATAGACCTCGTCCCTGGGGCTAACCTGTCCAACCGCCCTCATTATCGGATGAGTCCGAAGGAGTGTGAGATACTTCAGGGGCAAGTGGAGGAATTGATCCATAAGGGTCTCTTGAGAGAGAGCATGAGCCCATGTGCCATACCAGTATTATTAACGCCAAAAAAATATGGAAGCTGGCGCATGTGTGTCGACAGTCAAGCAATCAATAAAATTACCATTAAATATCGGTTCACAATACCACGGTTGGACGATATGCTCGATATGCTAGAAGGGGCCAAGGTTTTCTCTAAACTAGATCTAAGGAGCGGGTATCATCAGATTCGTATCCGACCCGATGATGAGTGAAAAACGACATTCAAGACCAAAGAATGGTTATATGAGTTGCTGGTAATGCCCTTCGGCCTATTGAAACACTAAGTACTTTTATATGTTTGATGAATCAAGTGCTAAAACCGTTTACTGGCCGATTTGTGGTAGTATATTTTGATGACATATTGATATATAGCCAGGATGAGGAGGAGCACAGGAAACATCTCAGGCAGGTGCTACAGGTCCTACAAATTAACAAGTTATACCTCAACTTGAAGAAGTGTAGTTTTTTAACTGACAGCCTATTGTTTCTAGGGTTTGTTGTAACGTCCACAGGCATTCGTATGGACGATGAAAAAGTGCGAGCTATTAGGGAATGGTCGATCCCGACAAACATTCATGAGGTGAGGAGTTTTCACGGGTTGGCGACTTTCTATTGTCGATTTGTGCGAGATTTTAGCACCATAGTCGCGCCTATAACAGATTGCATGAAAAAATAACCGTTCCAGTGGACCGATAAAGCTGACAAGAGCTTTCATGAGATCAAGCATCGTGTGTCTACAACACCGGTCTTGGTGCTTGCTAATTTCGATAAATTGTTTGAGGTTGAGTGTGACGCTTCATACGTCGGAATTGGGGGAGTATTATCAAAGAAAGGCAGGCCGGTAGCCTTCTACAGCGAGAAGCTCAGCGAAGCCCGAAAGAAGTGGTCAACTTATGAGCTTGAGTTGTACACAGTTATTCAGGCGATGCGACATTGCGGCATTATCTGATTCAAAGAGAGTTTGTTCTTTACACTGACCATCAAGCATTAAAGTTTATTAATAGTCAGACTAATGTGAATCATGTGCATGCTAGATGAGTTACGTTTTTACAGGAATTCACATTCGTTTTGAAGCACAAGTCAGGGTAGCAGAACAAGGTGGCTGATGCACTTAGCCGTCGTGTATCACTACTTGTTACGATGAGCAACAAGGTGGTCGGCTTCGACTGTCTCAAGGAGTTGTATGCGGAGGATAAGGACTTCAAAGATTCTTGGGTGAAGTACCAAGAAGGTCACCCCAATGACCTTCATATACAGGACGATTTTCTCTTCAAAGGAAATCGATTGTGCATCCCCCAAAGTTCGCTGAGAGAGTAGATTATTCAGGAGCTACATGGAGGTGGCCTCGGTGGACACCTTGGGCGAGACAAGACGCGAGCTCTTGTGGAAGAGCGGTATTACTGGCTGTAATTAGTACGTGATGTGGAAAAAGTCGTACAACGTTGTCATGTTTGACAGACCTTCAAAGTGCAATCTCAAAATACGGGCCTCTACACCCTGTTACCTGTGCCTGACAGTCCTTGGGAGAATTTATCAATGGACTTCGTGCTTGGTCTCCTACGAACACAATGCGGTATGGATTCGGTGTTTGTGGTGGTAGATCGTTTCTCCAAGATGGCACACTTTATCTCATGCATGAAGATCCTCGATGAAACACAAGTAGCGAATCTATTCTTCAGGGAGGTCGTACGGTTACACGGGGTCCCTGAGACCATTACTTCTGATCGTGACACAGTTTATTAACTACTTTTGGCGGACTTTGTGGACTTGATTCGATACACGACTTCAATTCAACAGTGCTTACCACTCACAAATTGATGGGCAGACCGAAATTGTGAATCACACGTTGGGAAACCTCCTTCGCTATATTTCAGGAGAAAAATCGAAGCAGTAGGATTTGACCTTGTCTCAAGCAGATTTTACATTCAATAACATGGTGAACAGCTCGACAGGAAAATCACCGTTCCAGATTATTTATGACGAATGCCTCGCCACACGCTTGACTTGGTCCCTCTGCCCAAGCACCCAGGCATGAGCATTACAGCAGAACATATGGCAGACAAGATCATAGGCATCCATGCGAAAATGTAGACCAAGTTACATGCCTTGAACGAGAAGTATAAGGAACAAGCGGACAAGCACCGACGACAAAAAGTGTTCGAGGTGGGCACTGTGTTATGGTCCATCTGCGCAAAGAGAGATTTTCGACCGGGACGTACAACAAGTTAAAAAATAAGAAGATTGGACTCGTCCCAATCATTCGAAAGATCAATAACAACGCTTATATTATTGATCTTCCAGATGACATGGCGATCTCAAAGGTACGACATAATACCCAAAGGTATAAGGATCAACCCGGAATGGGTCATCACCCAAACACATGATCACTCAATTCATATGTGCAGGCTTGTCATATAAAATCAAACCACCATAAAGGAAATGACTTGTCACCTAATTCCATTAACGCCTAGATCGTTCGAACGGTACTCTAGCACGAAACCATTAACTAGGTATTTGACAGGGACCGGTTGAACAATAATTTATCACATCCATTAGTGCTTACAGGTCACTACGAGGAGGCTCGTCACCTAATATTTTGCCAACATAGCGGGCTCATCACCCAATGTTTTACCTATGTGACAGGCATGTCACCCCACTGTAAGTCGATAATTTGGACACGGTGTCCCATATCACCATGTCTGACTCATAAGTCTTTATGGGATCATATCACATTAATGGTTATGAATGAACTTATCCATTAGAAACGAGGATCATATATTCAATTTGGTCGTGTCATACATTATGAACATACATGATCAATCGGCTGTTAGACTAATTTGATTAACCTATGAGAACATCAACGAAATCGGCATTTGGGGCAAACATCACATTTAGTCCAACTACTATTGGTCGTCCATGTTTAACCCGAGTCGATCAAACAAGCCTAGTTGGCCAGCCTAACTCGGGCCACCCTTTGATTCGGGCGATTTACCGACTGACCCAACATCATAAGCAATCTTAAACATCGCTAAGGACTAACAATTCATCAGGCAATTATAACAATATTTCATATGAAGCATAAATTCAATGATAATACTACTCAGGCATTTCATCAAACATGTGAGCATCAATAGAAACAACACACTCGCTAAAATATTTCATCAAACATGTGAGCATCAATAGAAACAACACACTCACTGGAATGTTTCATCAAATATGTGAACATCAATAAAAATACAGATTCACCTAGGAATTCCATCGAATATGTGACCATCAACAAAATAACACATTTAATCATTTGGGCATTTTATCAAACATGTGAGCATCCATAAACAAGCAATAGCACATGTTGCGATCAAATCGAAATATTAATATGTTGGCACACACCAAGTTATCTACAAACAACAAATCATTAACTGAGACTCTCAATGATCGATAAACGGTAACTTATGAATAATGGTCCACATCTTTAAGAATGAATTTTTGATTTTGAGCTCTCGGGGTTATGGTGTAACATCCCAAATTTTCACTGTTTTGGATTTCTAAAAATCCTTGATTTTTAATTAACTTGTACTATCACGTACTGACCATTAGCACTCAACGTTAGCTTATACACGAGTTAATTAATTCAAGATTAGCCCAATTTAATAGACCAGACAGGCCGTGATAAGGCCTAGTGCGGGCCGCTAAGCCAGATGGTTATTTACACTTAAAGACGGCCCATGTAGGCCACCCAGCGACCGTGAAGGGTCAGAAAAATTTAAAAATTTAGGAAACTGAAGATCTCACTGAGCTTGTGGTCCATCGTGGACTACGGATCCAGTGGACACCCAGAACTGGGATCTGGCACTAGCCGAATGCACCCCACCAATGCCATATTGGAATCTGGCACTTACAAATAAAATCGGGATACCGGGCGTTCCAGCCGTCGGATTTCTTCCAAATTTACAGTGGATGTTTAATATATTTTTCTACACCCGTCCACCAAATCTGGGGCCCGATCGTGGCACGATGACCGTTGATCGCGAATCGGACCCGTACGACCAAACCCCGTATCGGTTCGTTCCCAAATTTTATAAGACCCCTCATCGGGCCATGGACCACTTATCCTATAAATTTCATGGCCAGAGGGCCATCAGAAATGCTCCAATCACCAAAATGGCCCCCACAGGACCACTTAAAGGTCGGAAACACTTTCTCAGATCATATATCCATTCATCCGTTCGTCCTCAATTTTTGCATGGGCCCTAATCGGGCCATAAGGCTCTTACACGCCAAATTTGGTGGCCAGAGGAGTGATAGGGCCCTAGATCCTAGAAAGACCCTCCCATAAGTCTAGTATAGTAAAAACCTAACCCTTGGGGCCATTTACACCAAATCTGGAATTATAAAAAGGGCCTCTTTTGGGCACCCCTCTCCCCATACGAATTTTGCCCTAGAAGAGAGAAAAGGGAGAAGAGAAAGAGGAGAATGGAGAAGAAAGAGAGAGGGATGAAGGCATGGTGGACTCTCAATCAAGGTGGGGCCCAAGAGGATCAAACCCACAACCTCCTACACCTTCTCCAAGGGGGAAACCCATCCGAAAATCATCATCTTCATCTCGTGGGTCGTTTAGGTAAGATCCAACCCTCTTTTCCTTTGAAAACCCTTGTAATGAATGAGATTTGCATGAGAATCTGACATATGATGGTTGCTCCTAGGATTACGGCCGTTCTACACCAAGATCCACATCTTCTAGGTCATTCCCAAGTCTTCAACAAACCCGAAGGTGCGGACTATTGTTCTTAGGTGGCCTAGCACCAATTTTACTATGGGTTTAATGATTTTGAGTGCTTAGATTGTTATGTTTGAAATTCTAGAGAGAACCCTAGGGATTTTTCATGTTTGTTGGATTTGTTAGAACATGCATGTTTAACTCCCAATGTGATATATATTGTACCTTCACATGATATTATGTTGAATGATAACATGCTTGTGGTTGTTGATGCATTCCCTCATATGCGGTGCTTCATTGTGTGTGTGACTAATTGCCGTGATGCGCATGATTTCTTGAGATGGAGGAAGGGATAACTTCCTCACACAACCCACACACTCACATGCACTTTAATTTTATGATAATTCTTACTCGCTTGTTTGAGGTATATGTTTGGTGTGGTTAGGATGCTTGATAATATGATATGGATGTGCTAGATGGTAATATGAGTCGTGGGCATGCGGTAGATTCTTTTATTGCGCTCTTGGGATGGTCAGGAACCTAACAAGAGAGGGTAGTCCCATCGGTAGGAATACACTAAGGCTAGGCTCGCGGATGGGGCGGGAGTGTACGGGTGACTGTAGTTCGACTACATGGGACTCTTGTGCCCAAGGTCATTCGTCTCATGCTCGCCTGATTTGTGCGGACTAGCCTACTACCTGATCATCCCTGTTTGTTAACCATGTTCGCACATATATGTATGGAACCTGATGCACCCTACAACCTTTGTGGCCCATTGATGACTAGACTATAACCCGGTCCACAGTCTCGTGAGCCGGGCATGGTGGAATGGGACACGTGTCCGAGCTATCGGCCTACGCTGGGACCGCGCTCCCCGTAGTGACCGCGAGCGATCCCTTCCTTATCGGCACTCCTCATGTGCTTGGAGTCGGGAATGAGGACCCGACGGGATCACGGACCGCGGGGACTCGGCCTCACGTATTGATGGGGCCTTGGCCTCGCAACCAGATTAGGGCAGTGACATGTAGGGTGAATCAGAATCCCCAATTGGATGAATGGACTTAACTAAAAACTTGGCTAACATGATCGCATTGCATCGCATTAGTTAGGGTGGCGACTCGGCAGTCGAGGTCGCTCCGAGGAGTGTTGTCATGCGATCGTTAGATGGAGTCGCTTGAGGGAGTGTTGTGGCGAGGGCATGCATCATATCATCCCGCATGCATGCATTTTAAATAAGAGTTATTAGGTGTTGATGAATGTCTGCTTTTCATTAAGTTCATATTACAATTGATGCCTGTTGTAACTTGAGACCGATAGTTCACACTGAGTTGATCACTCACTCCCACTCTGGGACGGTGTTTTAAAACACCAACAGACCCATTCATAGATGCAGGTAACTCAGGGCATGAGGAGCTGGCGAGGTGAGCTTGGACGAGGACGGACTCTCCTACTTGCAGCTGATGGGTGGCTCTCCATCGGCTTGATCGGGCTGAATTTGGATTTGCTGAGCCGCGGGCTCAGCTTTACCCCTTTTTAGACTAGCCTTCTTTTGTTATTCTATTGGGCAACGCCTTGGGCGACCCTTTATTATTTTTGGACCTGTATATATGTGGGATATCATTCATTTCAGTAGACTGGTGTGATTGTGTTTCGTGCCTCAGGTAATTCCAAATTATGCCGTTAAATTTGATTAATCATAAAAAAAAAAAAAAACCATAACTGCATGATAAGTGACACTCGGGAACTCGGGAGTCGAGTCTATGCACGACCCCCTGATTTTTCGGGGCGTTACATATGGATTTGGGGAAAATAATTCATACACTAATTTCAAAGGAACTAGGTGAGATTCATGCAATTTTACCTAGAAAAACGCAGGTTGGGAAGTAGGGTTCGTTTCTTACCTCTTGATCGCGAGTGTGGTGGATTCGGCAAAGGAGAATGGTCGAGACTAGGGCTTAATTGAAGGGAATCCATCAAGAACACTCCAAGATCTCCCTCACAATATCTCTCTCCTTCTCTCTTTCTATCTTTCTTTCTAGAGAAAAATTCGCATAAGGAGAGGGGGTGCCCAAATGAGGGCCTTATACAGTGCCAAAAGTGGTGCAAATGTTCATGAGGGCTAGGTTTTCATTATATTATCCATATGAGAGGATATTTCTAACACTTGGGGCCCACTATAAGGTGTAGGGGTCAATATACATCGTAGGATAGTTGGCCCTAATGACGATCTACGTATAGATACAATCGACCCGCCATTTAGATGCATCGATCAATAGGTATGATCAGAAATTAGTTTGACGGTCACCGATGGTCGATCGGGGTCACGGCTATACGAATATATGTAAGGTATTAACTTAGGTTGGAGCCTTAAATTTGGTCTCAATCTAATTGTCAGAAAGCCATAACTTTGGTAAAGACTGGATATGAACAATTAACTTAAGTTCTTGATTAATGTCAAGAATATTCGCACATCTCACGTACTGACTTTGCGAGTCCAAGTTGAGTGATTCGAGATGCAATCTCAGCTCAATGTCACACGATGGACGTCAAACCTACTAAGACGAACGTCTTTCTATACTATCAGGTTTAGTGACCTACCATCGAACAGTCTATAGTTCATTCGAAAAATCAGGACATTTCTAAAATGAATTGGATAATAAGATTTCTTGTGCACGATGATTAGGTTTTGGATTAGTTGAGTTTATAGTATGGCTTATTCGTAATTAGCGAAAATGGCTATTCGATCTTAATCACCTAAAACTGTTGGTTCTAAGGCTAAATGAGTAAGTAGGTTAATTTGGTTTGTCAATTAATATCCGACCCCTAGTTGTTTCGGCTTTCAGTAGATCTTTAGTTAGTTGTGATTGTCTTAATTAATCAGTGATAGGTCAGTTAGATTTATACTTCAAATGAACAAAGCATGAGGTTAAACTCGAGGTTTACATGATCAGGCGAATTTGTTAGTTTCCTACAATTGATTAATCGGATTTATGCAATTCTTTATTGGTACCACCCGTGAATAGGCTGACCGCGAACATTAAAGGTTAATAATTAACAATGTAAGTTAATTTTAATAAAAAATTTCAAATGTTTTTAGAAATCCAAAATAGTGAAAATATTGAATGTTACAGTGGACATCTGTAAAAAAAATTGTAAAAAAATGCCAACTCCCCGTGTAGTACAATGAATTTCACGGTGGCATAGTGGCGTGGCTCAGTGTCCAAATTGCCATGGTGTCACCGTCGACATTTGTCAAAAAAAAAAATCAATTTTTTTAATGCGTCCACTTGGCCTCATTCCAATTTTGAACATTTTCTTCGCTTCTCCCACCGAACCATGGGTCCTATCATGGATGGAGAAAATCCCTAAAATCACACTGATCAAACAATTATAACCGTCCAATTAATGGCTATCAAATGGATGGTTGAAAGTAACCTAATGAGGGGCCATCTATTTGTATCTATTTTGCCATACAGTTGTGCCACGTGTTCAATCGAATTGCCACCAACCCTTTCCTTTTAATTAGACAAAACTAATACAGGAATCTATGTTAGAAGGCTTGTCCCCTAACTACGCTCCCGTTCACCATGCAAACAGTTAATCCTAAGGGCCCCACCATGGATGGCCCATGAACCAAAAACCCACCAGATCGGTATCATCCTAACCCTTCAACAGGTTTTCAAGAAATAGATGGTTGATAAAGAAAATACAACACCGGTTCACTTTCAACATCTCCGGGAGTTTTGTTGTGTTCTCATCCAACTCTGATTCGGTGAGGCCATGACAGTGGGCCCGATCTTGATATGCTTGTCGTACATCCACGTTGTCCATCCGTTTTGACAGATTGTTTTAGGAAATGAGCATTGAAATGAAGCAGATCCAAATCTCAGGTGGACCACACCACAGGAAACAGTGGTGATTGAATGCCCACCATTAAAAAATTCCTAGGGCCCACTCGTAATGTTTATTCACCATCCAACCTGTTGATAAGGTCACACAGGCCTGGATGAAGGGAAAAAAAAAGAGATCAACTAGATCCAAAACTTTTTAATAGCAAGCATTCCATCCTGTGGTGTGGTCCACCTTAGATTGTGCTCGGCTTCATTCTTGGGTCCCTGCCCTAAAATGAGATGGAAAAATGTATGAACAGCATGGATATACAACATATACATCAAGGTGGGGCCCACGGTCAAGGCCTCACCCAATCCGCGTTCGTTCTCATCCACTGCAAGGCCTATCATATCAATGGTCTCGATTAGTAAACTGTAACGCCCTGGAAATCGGGGGTCGTGTATATACTCAACTCCTGAGTTCCCGGGGTCACTTATGACCGGTTTTCATTAATATGCATTTATCTGGTTTAATTGCGCAAATCTGGAATTTCCTAGAACATGAAGAATCACCAAACAAGTCTATTGAAATAAAAGAGACTGCAAGAAATACATACATATACGTATATACATGTACAAAAGAATAAAAGGGGCACATGACGCCACCCAATAAAATTGCAAAAGAATGAGACGTCCAAAAAGAATAGGACTGAGCCCACAGCTCAGCGATCCGATCCCGCCTCTCCAGCTGGCGAAAAATCATCCATCATCTGGAAGTAGGATAGCTCGTCCTCCTCCTCAAGAGTAGCATCGCCATGCTTCATCTACTCTGTATTCCCTGCATCTATGAGAGAATCTAGTTGGTGTTTTAAAACACCATCCCAAAGTGAGAGTGAGTGATCAACTCAGTGTGAACTATTAGTCTCTAGTTATAACAGGCATCAATTATAGTATGAACTTAATGAAAAGCAGACAATCATCAACACCTAGCAACTCTTATTTAAATGCATACATGAGGGATGATATGATGCATGCCCTCGCCACAACACTCCCTCAAGCGACTTCATCTAACGATCGCATATGACCGCACTCCCTCAGAGCGACCTCGACTGCCGAGTCGCCACCCTAGCTAATGCGATGCAATGCGATCGTGTTAGCCAAGTTATTAGTTAAGTCCATTCGTCCAGCAGGTTAAGAATTCTGATTCACCCTACATATCACTGCCCTAAGCTGGTTGCGAGGCCAAGACCCCATCAACGCATGAGGCCGAGACCCCGCGGTCCGTGATCCCGTCGGGTTCCTCATCCCTGACTTCAAGCACATGACGAGTGTCGAGAGAAATGGATCGCTCGTGGTCACTACGGGGAGGCGAGGTACCCCAGCGTAGGACGACAGCTCAGACACAGTGTCTCATTCCACCATGCCTGGCTCACGAGACTGTGGACCTGTTACAGTCTAAGTATCAATGGGCTACAATGGTTGTAAGATGTTCCAAGTTCCATACATAGGTGAGCAAACAGGGTTGACAAATGAGGTTGGTCAGAAAGTAGGCTAGACCGCACGAGTCAGGCGAGCATGAGACGAAAGACCTTGGGCACAAGGGACCCATGTAGTCGAACTACAGCCACCCGAACACTCTCGCCCAATCCACGGGTCTAGCCCTAGCGTAGTCCTACCGATGGGACTACCATCTCTCGTCAGGTTCCTGACCAACCCAAGAGGGTGAAAAGGGATCTACAAACATGCCCACTACTCATGTTATCAACTAGCACAACAATATCATATTCTCATGCATTTCACCCATACAAATGAATACTTCTACCAAGCAAGCAAAATTATTATCACGAAAATAAGGTGCATGTGAGTGTGTGGGTTGTGTGAGGAAGTTAAACACTTCCTCCATTTTGAGAAACCATGAGTACAAGTGTAATAATCATACATACAATGAAGCACCACATGCGAGGGAAAAGAATCAAACAAACATGAGCATATTATCATTCATACATAATATCACGTGAAAGTCAAGATCTACATCAAATTTGAAAACTAAGCATGCACATCCAAACAATTCTAACAAACATATAATCCCTAGGGTTTCTCTAGAATTTCAATTATAACATCCAAGCATTCCAAAATTATTAAACCCACACTGAAATTGGTGTTAGGCCACCTAAGAACAATAGTCCGCACATATGGATCGTTGGAGATTCGAAAAACATCTAAGGAAAGAGGGCTTTGAGGTCGATCGGCCGGAATCCCTAGAGCAAGCACTTGCATGTTAGAGATCCAAGCTAATCTTTCTTAATACATGGATTTCAAGAAGAAAAGGTAAAGGATTTTACCTAGACGACGAACGGATGATCGTTGAGGTTAGGGCAAAAAGTTTCCTTTGGAGAATGGTTAGAGAGATAGGTTGTTGGAGATTTGAAGAGTTATGAGGGAGAGAGGTTTGGTGGTGGGAGATTGAAGAAAGTTATGAGAGAGAGAGGGCTTATTGTTTTGTTGATGGAAGAGTGGAGGGGGTTATGAGAAAGATGGCCTTAGGGCTTTATTCTCTAGACTTGGGCCCTTTGGCCCCAAGCTTCCACAAATTTTCAAAATAGCCCTATGAGACTCCATATTGGTGTTGGGGTGGCCCTAATACCCCTCTAGCCACCAAATTCGGCGTGTAGGAGCCTCATGGCCTGACTAAAGTCCATGTCCTATCATAACCGACTCTTAAATGGTCCGTGGGGTCTATGGCCCTCTAAGCATAAAACTTGTAGGATAGGTGTTAATTAACTTGATGTGGGGTGACCTCACCCCGAGTAGTTTAAACGGAAAAATGGTCAAACATTTATCTGTGGAAGTAAACGCACGGTATCCGGTTCCATTTGAAGTGTCGATTCCACGGCATTGGATGGGGGCGCACTCGGCTAGTGTCAGATTCCAGTTCTGGGTGTCCACTAGGTCCGTAGTCCACGATGGACAACAAGCCCAGTGAGATCTATGATTTCCTAGACTTTTGAATTTTTCTAACCCTCCTCGGTCGTTGGGTGGCCCACACTGGCTGTTGTTAAGTGTAACCAGCCATCAGGCTTGGCGGGCCACACCAGATCCTATCATAACCTGTCTGGTCTATTCTAATGGGCTAATTCTAGGTTAATTAACTTGTGGTACCTCACCCTGAGTAGTTTAAACGGATGGTCCTGTGGTAAATCCGACGTAGACGCCCCATGATACTGTGCTGGTTGGATGGGACGTTACAATCTACCCCTTTATAAATAAATTTCATCCTCAAAATTTGTACCCGTTCGTATTGCTGAAGCAGGCTTGGGTAATGCTTGCGGACTTCTGCTTCTGTCTCCCAAGTGGCCTCTTCTTCATCATGATGGGTCTATAGAACCTTGACCAATGGGATGACCTTATTGCGTAAGACCTGCTCCTTCCTATCCAATATTCGAGTGGGTCGGAGAATGTATGTGGCATCTTCCTTGAGTTTCACATGCTCCCACTTGATGATGTGTGAAGGATCGGGGACGTACTTCTTCAACATGGATACATGGAAGACGTTATGCACTCCGGCGAGAGGCGTGGGTAAGGCCAAGGGATAGGCAACTGCACCAACACGGTCCAAAATCTGGAAAGGCCCGATAAATCAGGGCGTGAGCTTTCCCTTCTTACCGAAGCCCAAAACACCCTTCATTAGGGAGATTTTGAGAAATACATGGTCCCCCGCTTCAAACTCCAAGTCCCTTCGCCTTGTGTCAGCATAGCTTTTCTGTCTACTTTTAGTCGTCAGGAGGTGGCGCTGGATAATTCTAATTTTCTCAGTCGTGAATCGCACCAAATTCGGCCCTAGCAAACTCTTCTCGCCAATTTCCTCCCAACAATGCGGGGCTCAGCATGGGCGCCCATACAAAGCCTCGTAAGGCGTCATACTGATGCTAGCCTGAGGCGAACTCGGCATATGGAAGATAATCGTCCCAACTTTTCGAAAAATCCAATACACAAACCTGCAACATGTCCTCCAACACCTGATTCACCCGCTCGGTTTGCCCATCTGTCTGCGAGTGGAAGACCGTGCTAAATTTCAGCTTCACTCCCATAGCCTCTTGGATGCGGGTCCAGAAGATTGACGTGAATCGAGTATCCCAGTCCGACATAATCTCCAATGGGACGCCATGGAGCCGCACTTTTCCTTAATATACAGTTTAGCAAATCATCGGCGGAGCTAGAAGTCTTGATTGGCAGAAAATGGGCAGATTTGGTGAGCCTGTCCACGATCACCCATATCGAATCGTGCCCCTTCCTGGTTTTAGGCAAACCGGAAATAAAATCCATAGATATGAAGTCCCATTTCCATTCTACTATGGGCATTGGTTGCAGAAAGCTCGGTAGTCGGCGGTGTTCAGCCTTAACTTGTTGACAGGTGAGGCATCGAGACACATACTCCGCTATTTCCTTCTTTATGTTGTCCCACCAATAGTTTTGCTTCAAATCCCGGTACATCTTCATACTACCAGGTGCATCTCCAACTTAGAGTTGTGAGCGGCATTTAGGACTTCCTCTCGTAGTCCCAGAAGGTTTGGAACGCAAAGGTGGCCTCGGTACCGCAATCCCCTATCCTTTCTAACTCTTCACTCGGACTTCACATCATTCCTTACTCTTTCTCTCATCTTCTGCAATAACTCATCGCCCTCCTAGGCTTCAATGATTTTACTGTCAATCATTGGTTGTGCTTGAATGTGGGTTACGACCTCGTACGGTTCCTCCACAGTTAGCTTCATGTCGAAGTCCCGTACAAATTCCACCATGTCTCATTCTCTCACCATTAGCGGGGCCGCAAATTCGATTGTCTTTTTGCGACTCAAGGCGTCCGCCACTAGATTGGCCTTGCCAGGGTGATATGGGACGTCGAACGTGAAGTCCTTTAATGTTTCCAGCCAACGACGCTGTCTCATGTTTAGGTCCTTCTGGGTGAAGATATATTTGAGGCTCTTATGATCGGAAAAAAGCTCAAACTCCTCACCGTAAAGATAGTGTCTCTATATCTTCAATGCGAAGACCACCGCCGCAAGCTCGAGGTCGTGTGTAGGGTAATTCTCCTCGTGTTTCCTTAACTGTCGAGATGCGTAAGCAATCGCCCTGTCTTATTGCATGAGCACACACCCCAAGCCCACATGAGAGTCGTTTGTATAAACAGTGTACTTGACCCCTTGCTCACGAAGCAAAAGCACAGGTCCCGAGTCAATTTATCTTTCAACTCCTGGAAGGCCACCTCCGCCTTCTCATCCCAAGCAAATTTGAAGTCCTTCCGAGTCAGCTGGGATAGCGGCCCAGCTATTTTTGAAAAGTCCTTAATGAACCTTCGATAATAGCCGACGAGACCGAAAAAGCTCCTCACTTCCGTGACCGACTTCGGTTGCTTCCAATCTTACACGGCCGCAACCTTGGCGAGATCTACCGATATGCCCTCCTTGAACACTACGTGACCCAGAAATTTGACCTCCTCCTTCCAGAAGGGGCACTTCCTAAATTGCGCAAATAACCAATTTTTCTCAAGAGTTCCAAGAACCGCCCTTAGATGCTCTTCATGCTCCTCGCGGCTCTTTGAATAAATCAATATGTCGTCGATGAACACTACGATGAATCTATATATGAACGGCCTGAAGATTCTGTTCATGAGATCTATGAATACCGTTGGGGCATTGATGAGCCCAAACTACATAACTAGAAACTCATAATGGTCAAAGCAGGTTCTGAAGGCCGTTTTCTATATATCCTCCTCCCTGACTCACAGTTGATGGTACCCTGATTGTAGATCGATCTTTGAAAAGTATTTGGCACCCCTCAGCTAGTCGAATAAATCATCAATTCTGGGCAATGGGTATTTGTTCCGAACCGTCACCTGGTTCAATCTTCTGTAATCTACACACAGACGTAATGAACCGTCCTTCTTCCTCACAAATAGGACTGGGGCTCCTCAAGGCGAGACACTGGGTCAGATGAAGCCTTTCTCTAGTGAGTTGTCAATCTGAGACCGTAGCTCTTCCATCTCACATGGGGGCATACGGTAAGTAGGCAAGGAAATGGGCTTAGCACCCGGAGTCAGATCGATAGTGAAGTCTATTTCACATCGAGGAGGAAGTCCAGGTATGGCTTTAAACACATCATTGAGGTCTCGGACTACGGGAGTGCATGTATGTGAGGGCCCATCATACCCGTCTTCCAAGGAAGCATAACATAAAATCCTACAATCGTGGCTAACCTGGACTGAAAACGTGAGAGAAGTGCCGTCGTCTTCGAATATTTTCACCATCAGGGTCTCACAGTCAATCTCGGCCTTTATCGTGGTCAACCAATCCATGCCCAGGATGACATCATAGTGGAAGATCTTAGTCACTATCAAGTCCACAAATGCTACCTTGCATCCCAAATCGATGGGGTAATCATGACATATCTTCGTCGCTTCTAAGACAGTAACGGCGGCGGCAATAATCTTCACCCCATCAAAGGGGGTAACACGCAATCCTAGACGCTTGACAATAGCATGTGTTATGAGAGCAGTAGTAGATCCTGTGTCCACCAACAAAAAGATGGGAGTACCTTCGATGTGTGCCGTCACCTCGAAGGCCGTAGGAGTGGGGATGGTAGCATCTTGGCCTTCTGCCACTAATGTATAGACTCGTGCCTGCTGTGAAAAGTTCGGTTGTTACATAGGCCATTGTGGCGGCCTAACTTGAGGTGGTGGTGGACGACAAAACTGCTGACTAGGCCCCATCGTCCGTAGAGGCGGAATCTGCAATGCCTGCTGTGGGGGCCTGTTGTTGCGTTGAGGCGGTGTGAACCAAAGGTCCCTCATCCTCGTGAAACAGTAAGGCTTAGAGTGACCCGCCCTCCTACAATAGTTGCACGTCTGGGTAGGTCGTGTAGGAGGCACCGATGCGACCGCAAGCCTAGGCGGAGAATTCGGGCGCGGCCGTTTCCTGGTAAAAGAAGAGGGCGGTCCCTCCATCCGGCTTCGTGGGCCCAACTGTGAACGAGTCTGTGCTACTCGTTCCTCATCCTGTTCCACCGACATTTCAACAAGCTCGACGTAGGTCCTGATATTCATGCAGCACAGTTTGGAGTGGATGCCGCTCCTCAGCCCTGTTGTAAACCGTCTCATCTTAATCGCTTCATTGGCGATCATTTCGGAAGCGTAGCGTGAGAGTTTGGTAAACCGGTTCTCATATTGTGTTACGCTCATCCCACCTTGTTGCAGGTAGAGGAATTCATTTTTCCTCTCATGCTGGTACGATCGAGGGATATACTTCTCGTTGAAACAGGCCTCGAACGCCTCCCACATCCATACGTGACCCTCAGGAATGGACCGAAGGACACTTTCCCACCATAAGTCTGCCTCTTTCTCGAAGAGATAAGAAACGAGCTCGACATTCTCCGCTTCAGAACAGTGGAGAGGTCAGAGTAGTTTGGTGACTCAATTGAGCCAGTATTTTGCCTCCTCAAGGCGGTGTGTGCCGGTGAAGGTAGGCGACCTGTGCCTCTGGAACCGCTCATATAGGTTATTTGCGTTGGTTACAGGCGCAGCCATGGCGGGTAGTTTCGGTTGTGATATGCCCAAATTATGGGCCAAGGTCCCCATCGCAGTGGCCATCATGTGTTGTTGTTGTTGCATATTTGTGGCCATCATCTGCTGTTGTTATTGCATACTTGCGGCCATCATCTGTTGTTATTGCATGAGAAGCAACATTTAGCCCATCTGGTCCATCGCCTATGGCGGAGGGGGTACAGGTACCGCGGCTTGCGGCGGCGGAGCATTTGGGGCCACATCCTAGGTGGTGCTACCCGTATTTTGGGAACCATTCGTCCCTTGGGGGCCCTGTTATTCGTCAGGGACCTGGTCCTGATCGACTAAGCCACTGTGAGGGAGGCAGACAAATCGACCCTCCGATCACGGAGGCATTTTCTGGAAAAAAAATGTCCTTGAATAGGTTAGGTACTAGATTATTTCTCATACCCAGGTTATGCATACATAGGCGAGATCCATATATAATCCATTCGTGAACACAGACAACATACATACAAGCATTTTCAGGACGACAAGAAATCTTTCGAGGCAATCCACACATTCATATTGATTTCAAAATGCCATTGATATGGCCAGTTACATGTTACAGCATGGATTTTAAGCATTACTAGATATGTTAAACGGAAAGAAAATACAAACTAATGAAGCAAAATCCTAAGCATCCTTCCGTACATGATATTAAACCTAAACAACTTAAAGTAAACTACTAATCATCAGTCTGGTGGTGCTGCTACTCGTCTGAGTCAGGCGAAAGTGGAGGCGCTTCTTCTCCCTTGCTGCAGCAGATCAGGGCCTTTATGGCCCGATACATCTTCTTGTTCCATTTATCCTGCTTCACTTGGTTCGCCTCAATCCTTGCTTAGTTCTCCTCGATTATAGCTATCCTAGTGTCGAGTACCCCCAAGCGCCCAACTACTTCCGGAGCGGCAAGGGATCCACCGCCAACTCCTTCGGCTCCCTCAGCTTCGTCTCCGCCTTCATCTTCATCCTCGCTCTCGTCATTCCCATCACTTTCCTCCTCTTCTTCGCCAGCATCCCCATTAGTCGATGTGAGCCTGTTTATGTTTGGGGCTTATTTTTATATTGTTCAACATATCGTCTCCCAATATCTGTGTCGTTATATAATTTCCATCCGATCCACCCACGCCGTAACGCTGAGCCAGCCGACAGACTAGACGGCCAAATGGGAGGCATGCGTCCTTCCGGGTCGCCCTTGCGACCCTCACAATCTGGTGGAGTATCACACTAGGGAGGCACACATCTGCTCCCTGACCCACCTGATACAAGAATTCCACCATATAGCGAGAGCATTCGGTATGGTTCTTCAGTCTTGGATAAACATTGTGGGTGTAAATGCGGTAAAGCACACGGTACTCCGGGGTCAAGTTGGATGAGTTCAGGCCGACCTCACACCTCCACTGAGAAATCTGTCCACACAAGAAGCGAGTCCGCTCATTGCGGGCTCGACTCGTATCCAAGTTGCCTTCCTCAATCTGCACCTCGCCTACTGGCACCCCAAGAACGCCTAAAATGTCCGCCACCCCGAACAGGAACCTCTTGCTTCCCACCACCAGATCAAAGCCCAGTGGCTTAAATTGAGGGTTTCTGATCCTCACGTAAAAAGCCCTGGCTCACCCTTCGTCTGCCTGGGAATCTCCATAGAATATTGGACCACAATCCTTCTTCATAAGCCGGTCGAGTACGGCGAACTCACTGAACAGATGCTCCTCTACGGAAGCTTCAAAGGCAACACGACGCACTAGGAAATTTCTCACATCTTCAACGGGTGGTTGGGATGCTTGAATCGCAAAAGCCCTTTGAGAATCGTTTCTTCGCTTGGATCGGACCTCTAGGACCGCCTGCTCCTCTGGATCAGCCCTTTACTTGTTCCGCCTCTCTCTGCTCAACCCAGGCTCGGCGGGAGACGGTCTATTCTTCCCCATGAGGGAGAGAATCGCCATAATGGAGAAGAGAGAGATGACGGTTGTTAGGAAGGCCATTTCCCTTGGCTAGGATGGATTTGGGGGTGAAAGAGGGATTGGAATGGGATTTGGTGAAATAAAAGGAGGTGGGTCTTGTGAATGGGCCTTGAGAATGGGTATAGGAGTGGATTTTGGAAATGATGGGTTGAAAAATAAAATGTGAGAGTGGGTTTGAGATAGACTTGTTGGAATGGGTAGTGGGAAGGAATTTGGAAATGGGTTTATGGGTTTGATTGGATATGAGGAAAATGGGAGTTTGTTGGGTTTGTAAAAGGGTTATATGGATGGACTTGAGAATGGGTTTGGAGTATGAAATTTGGGAATGGGTTTGAGATGAGGTTGTCTAAGATGAAATGGAAGGTGAGTTGAGGATATGGGGTTTGAGTAGAGATTAGGATTTGAGATGGGTTTGTAATGGGTTTATGAAAGGAAGTGGGTGTTGGAAAATGAGTATGGAAAGGGGTTTTATGGGTTGTGGGGATGAAGTTTGGAAAGGGGAAGTAGAGAGTGAGAGAGAGAGGAGTGAAGGGGGTTTGGGTGTGGGGTTTGAAAGAGATATGGGTGATGAGAGGGAATGAGAATGTGAGAAAGAAAAGAAATGGGAAGGGTGGAAAGAGGAGGTGGTTTTTCTTTGAAGAAATGGCTTGAGAATGGGAGAAGGTAGGTGTGTTGAGGTTTGGAATGGGGTGGAGGGAAAGGTCTCTCTCTCTCTAGGGATTTAGAAACAATGTAGGAAGTAAGATGGGAAGGAGGACGGGGTTTTGAGTCTTTAAAACACATTTGGAATGGGCCCCACCCGAAATTTCATGGTACAAAGGGAAGGGAACCCGTTTTGGGGTCTGGGCAGGGACCACGCCGATCGGGTAGGGTCCCGTGGACGGTCTGGATAGCCGGGCGGGGCCCCTGCATGATGGGCGGGGTCTCGTGAACAATTTAGATAGCCGGGCAGGGCCCCCGTGTGGTGGGCGGGGTCCCACGGATGTTCTGGATAGCCGGCGGGGCCCCCGCGTGGTGGGTGGGGTCCCGCGGACGATCTAGATAGCCAGGCGGGGTGAGACGCACGGTGCGGGGTCTCCCAGGCAGCAGCAGGCGGGCGGACGGGGTACATGCGGACAGGCGGGGTCCCGCTGGCCAATGTATTCTAGGCGAGGTCCACCTTTCGGGTGTTTTTCCGGGCGCCAGTAAGGCCCCCTAGGAAGTTTTATATATGGATTTGGGGTAGAAAAAGCCGATTTACGCAATGGGCCTAGTGGTTTCGCGACATTTCCTCTAGTTTGCGGCCAAAATCCCCAGTTTCCTCTATTCCACTAATCTCAATAAAATCTCACTCACTCCTAAGTCCCTACCCCCAAATGGGTCGAATCTAATAACTTAACCCGAAACTAATTCATTCACACGTGTATGTTGGCTTCGACCTCCAAATTGTCCGACCACCAGCTCGTTCCTATTCATGGATAGAGATCCGGTACGACTTCCGGATCCATTTTCTACCGTCGCTACCTACTCTTGCTACCAATCCAAATTCCTAGAAAGCCTCGCCGTCCATCCTAGATTTCTGGTTCAGGGTATGGGATGGATCCTAACGTCCTAAATCTCGGTTGTGTTCTTCTAATACATATCCTCTCGAGTCAGTGGACGCGTAGTGAGTTTATGACCTATGGCCCAATTAATTCCAGACCATGCTTTGATACCAACTTGTAACGCCCTGGAAATCGGGGGTCGTGTATATACTCAACTCTCGAGTTCCCGGGGTCACTTATAATCAGTTTTCATTAATATGCGTTTAATCTGGTTTAATTGTGCAAATATGGAATTTCCTGAAACATGAAGAATCACCAAACAAGTCTACTGAAATGAAAGAGACTGCAAGAAATACATACATATACGTATATACATGTCCAAAAGAATAAAAGGGACACATGATGCCACCCAACAAAATCGCAAAAGAATGAGACGTCCAAAAAGAATAGGACTGAGCCCACAGCTCAGTGATCCGATCCCGCCTCTCCAACTGGCGGGAAATCATCCATCATCTGGAAGTAGGACAGCTCGTCCTCCTCCTCAAGAGTAGCATCGCCATGCTCCCTCTGCTCTGCATCCCCTGCATCTATGAGAGAGTCTGGTTGGTGTTTTAAAACACCGTCCCAGAGTGGGAGTGAGTGATCAACTCAGTGTGAACTATTAGTCTCAAGTTATAACAGACATCAATTATAGTATGAACTTAATGAAAAGCAGACAATCATCAACACCTAGCAACTCTTATTTAAATGCATGCATGAGGGATGATATGATGCATACCCTCGCCACAACGCTCCCTCAAGCGACTCCATCTAACGATCGCATATGACCGCACTCCCTCAGAGCGACCTCGACTGCCGAGTCGCCACCCTAGCTAATGCAATACAATGCGATCGTGTTAGCCAAGTTATTAGTTAAGTTCATTCGTCCAGCAGATTAGGGATTCTGATTCACCCTACATATCACTGCCCTAAGCTAGTTGCGAGGCCAAGACTCCATCAACGAGTGAGGCCGAGACCCCGTGGTCCGTGATCCCGTCGGGTTCCTCATCCCCGACTTCAAGTACATGAGGAGTGCCTAGAGAAAGGGATCGCTCGTGGTCACTACGGGGAGGCGTGGTACCCCAGTGTAGGCCGACAGCTCGGACACAGTATCCCATTCTACCATGTCCGGCTTACGAGACTGTGGACCCGTTACAGTTTAAGTATCAATGGGCCACAATGGTTGTAAGGTGTTCTAGGTTCCATACATAGGTGAGCAAACAAGGTTGACAAACGAGGTTGGTCAGACAGTAGGCTAGACCGCACAAGTCAGGCGGGCGTGAGACGAAAGACCTCGGGCACAAGGGACCCATGTAGTCGAACTACAACCACCCGAACACTCTCGCCCAATCTACGGGTCTAGCCCTAGCGTAGTCTTACCGATGGGACTACCATCTCTCATCAGGTTCCTGACCAACCCAAGAGGGTGAAAAGGGATCTACAAACATGCCCACTACTCATGTTATCAACTAGCACATTAATATCATATTCTTATGTATTTCAACCATACAAACGAATACTTCTACCAAGTAAGCAAAATTATTATCACGAAAATAAGGTGCATGTGAGTGTGTGGGTTGTGTGAGGAAGTTAAACACTTTCTCCATTTGGAGAAACCATGAGTACAAGTGTAAATAATCATACACATAATGAAGCACCACATGCGAGGGAAAAGAATCAAATAAACATGAGCATATTATCATTCATACATAATATCACGTAAAAGGCAAGATCTACATCAAATTTGAGAACTAAGCATGCACATCCAAACAATTCCAACAAACATATAATCCCTAGGGTTTCTCTAGAATTTCAATTATAACATCCAAGCATTCCAAAATCGTTAAACCCACATTGAAATTGGTGCTTGGCCACCTAAGAACAATAGTCCGCACTTATGGATCGTTGGATATTCGGAAAACGTCCTAGGAAAGAGCGCTTTGAGGTCGATCAGCCGGAATCCCTAGAGCAAGCACTTGCATGTTAGAGATCCAAGCTAATCCTTCTTAATGCATGGATTTCAAGAAGAAAAAGTGAAGAATTTTACCTAGACGACGAACGGACGATCACTGAGGTTAAGGCGAAAAGTTTCCTTTGGAGAATGGTTAGAGAGATGGGTTGTTGGAGATTTGAAGAGTTATGAGGGAGAGAGGTTTGGTGGTGGGAGATTGAAGGAAGTTATGAGGGAGAGAGGGCTTGTTATTTTGTTATTGGAAGAGTGGAGGGGGTTATGAGAAAGAGGGCCTTAGGGCTTTATTCTCTAGACTTGGCCCTTTGGCCTCAAGCTTCCACAAATTCCCAAAATAGCCCTATAGGACTCCATATTGGTGTTGGGGTGGCCCTAACACCCCTCTAGCCACCAAATTCTGTGTGTAGGAGCCTCATGGCCTAACTAGGGTCCATGCAAAAATTGAGGGCGAACGGATGAACGAATATATGATCTGAGTAAGCGTTTCCAACCCTTAAATGGCCCTATGGGGGCCATTCTGGTGATTGGAGCAGTTCTGGCGGCCCTCTAGCCATGAAACTTGTAGGATAGGTGCTCCATGGCCCGATGAAGGACCGCGTAAAATTTGGGAACGATCAGATGTGGGGTTTGGTCGTACGGGTCCAATTTGCGATCAACAGTCACCGTACCACGATCGAGTCCCAAATCTGGTGAACGGGCGTTGAAAAATATATCAAACCTTCACCGCAAAATTGGAAGAAATCCGACGACTGGAACGCCTGGTATCCCGGTTCCATTTGTAAGTATCAGATTCCAATTCTGGCATTGGTGGGACGCACTCGGCTAGTACTAGATCCCAGTTTTGGGTGTCCACTGGGTCCATAGTTCGCGATGTACCACAAGCCCAGTGAGATCTATGATTTCTTAAACTTTTGGATTTTTCTAACCTTCCTCGGTCGTTGGGTGGCCCACACTGGCTGTTGTTAAGTGTAACCAGCCATCAGGCTTGGCGGGCCACACCAGGTCCTATCATGATCTGTCTGGTCTATTCTAATGAGCTAATCCTAGGTTAATAAACTTGTGGTACCTCACCCTGAGCAGTTTAAACGGATGGTCCTGCGGCAAATCCGACGTGGACGCCCCAGAATACTGTGCTCGTTGGACTGAACGTTATATAAACGATGTGCCCACTTGGGTTCCTTTATACAAATGCACAAAGAAAAAAGGTTGCTGTGAAAACTGTGGGCCCCACCTCCACACAATAAGCAACATGCACCCTTCGGACTAATCGACCCATGTGATGGAAATTCCAGGCAGCAACTTGGGAAATCTGATGTGATTTAGACGGCTGGATTTGTTTAATCACCTTGAGAATCAAGCACATGCGCCCAAGCATTGGATGAGCACAAGACCGGAGTAAATAAATAAAATAAAATAAAAATATGATACCATTCAACCGGGAGCGGATTGGGTGCGGCCCCGGCCTCACCTAAGACCCTGCAGCCATTACCATGGGGCCCACCTTGATGTATTTAATGTACAATCCACGCTGTCCATCAGTTTTTAAGGTCACAAAAACCTTGATGAAGGGCAAAAACATATATCAGTATACTACGAAACTTTTGTGGCCCACAAGAAAGAAGTTTTTAATGGTCAATTACCACTGTTTCCTATGGTATGGTCCACCTGAGATTTGGATCTAATTTATTTTTTGGATCATGCCTTAAATGATCTGTAAAAACGGATGGACGGTGTGGATGTAGAATAAATACATCAAGGTGAGCCCACGGTAAGGGCTGTATCTAATCGACTCTCATTCAACCATGCCACGTGTACGGTGAAAGAGTAACCACGAGTATAAAATTGATAAGAGTATAGGGTATGATAAGGACTAGATTCTCCCCTATAGAGAAGACTTCGAGAACAACCTGTCTTGCAAAATCACATTGGAAATGACACAGATCCTCCAAGAAATGGGAAGGATATGAATCTGAAACCATAGAAAATTCAGATCATGAAAAATTTTCTATTTTTTTAAATCGCACATGATCCAGCAGTGTCGATTGTACCGTACAGTCAAGTTGGGGTGGGGCCCACCTTGCATCGGAGGTGTCCTCTCCAAAATGGCCGGGTATGAAACTCAGGTGGGCCATACCATCGAGAACGGTGTAAAATCATGCATAGAATGCTAAATCAGGTGGTGCGGCCCACCTGAGTTTGAAATGGCCTGATTTCTTTGGGTTCTCGGTTCATTTACGCGGGACGGATACAATGAACGGATTGGATGCCGTATAAGCAACATGGTGGGCCCCACAGAAACTGACAGTGGTTGTCTCCTTTCCACTTTTTCGAATCACGGCCGTTCCCTGACAACTTGCTTTTTGTTTTCTTGTTAGCTCGTTGGTACACCACTGTTAGTTCACCCTTCACTGTTAGCCATCCTTAAGAAATTGATACCGAGACCTTAATGTTGAAACGAGGTATCTCTACCACTTGAGCGATGATCTGGTTGTAGATTGACAACTTGCTTAGGGCCTGTTTGGCCAGTAGATCCCACGGTATTAGGAGGGATGGGACTGGCAATATCTTAAGATAGGCATGATAAGCTAAACAGATCCGGTGAACTTGTCCCAGGATATGAGCAATCCCATGGATCTTGAGACAATCCACTCACATCACCATCATTACCTTAAGGGCCCGTTTGGCCGGTTGGATTGGAAGGGATTAGATGGTAGTGGAAGGGATTGGATGATAAATCCTTGGAATGGCCGGGCGTGCCAAACAGGGCAGGTGATCTGATCCAAATCCGATGGATCTTCCGACAATCCACTGACAACACCATCATTACCTTAAATCCCATCCAATCCATCCCAATCCATCCAAATTAGCCTGCGACGTGTTTGGTTCATGGGATTGGAAAGGATCCGAAGCTTTAATCTTCGGATTGGCCGGGCGTGCCAAACAAATTGGATGTATCAATCCAGGGATATAGCAATCCCATGGATCTCAAGACAATCCGCTGACAACACCATCATTACCTAGAAATCCACGCCATCCACCCTAATACCGTTCACTCCCTTCCAATCCACCCGGCCAAACGGGCCCTAAAATTGACCATAGCCCTTAGTTGGATGGATTGGAAGGTAAAATCTCGGGACATGCACGGCGTGCCAAACAGACCAGTGAACTTGTCCTGGGATATAAGCAATCCCATGGATTTTAAGACAATCCACTAACACCGTTATCATGACCTTAGGCCCTGTTTGGGCAACAGGATTAGAAGGGATTAGGTGGGATTGGATTCATCTGGTTCCGTGCCAATTCCACTCCATGTTTGGCAAAGCATGAACTTAGATCGGATGGAATTACATTGGGTCCCGTGCCAATTTCACTCAATGCTAGCAAGTTGTGTAGGTCCCACCCTGATGTGTGGGCTATATCCACACCGTCCACCCATTTTTTGAGATTATTTTAGAGCATGGGCCAAAAATCAGGTAATTCTAAAGCTCAAGTGGACCCACCACTGAAAGCATTGGGGATTGAATACTAACCGTTGAAAACTTCTTTGGGGCCACATGAGTTTTGGATCTACCTTATTTTTCGGCCCATACCATAAAATGAGGTTACAAAACAAATGAACGGTTTAGATATAATACAGTAATTTCAAATGATGGTGGGTATATCCATTCAATGTACCACCGTATTACCAACAAAGCGGAGCATTAACCTAATCCCATGGAATCAGGGCACAATCCCTGCCATGGGTAATAATGATGTTTATTTGAATACAATCCCACCTAATCCCTTCTAATCCAGTTGCCCAAACAGAGCCTTAAAATTGATCTCATCCCTCTTAATACTATGGGATCTGCCCTGCCAAACAGGTAGGCAGATCCCACAGTATTAGGAGGGATGGGATCGGCAATATCTTGGGATAGGCATGACGAGCCAAACAGGTCAGGTGAACTTATCTTGGGATACGAACAATCCCATGGATCTTAAGACAATCTACTGACATCACCATTATTACCATAAAATTAAACCTATCCATGCCAAACAGACCGACAAGCAATCCCATGGATTTAAAGATAACCCACTGACACTACCATCATTACCTTAAAATTGATCCCATCCCTCGATCTGCCCGGCCAAAGAGGCCTTAATATACACAAATGGCAGACAGGCGCTTCAATCTGCAGCTTCATCTTGGATCGAGTGCATCTCAAAAATTAAACTGAATAAACGATTTTAGCCATCTGATTTACTCCGTTGAATCTGGACAGTTGAGTATCTTCTTTCGACCATCCAGATGATGGCCAGTGGTTGGATGGTGACGATCATCAGAAAGTTGCTGTTTGTTCAGGACACCTTCCATCCTCTATTAGATCCACCATTTGTACGGTCTAGATATATTGGCACGTATGTTTCCATGGATGAAATTTAATGGACTGTGTACAAAGGTACAGATGTAGTGGGGCCCACTAGAAAGAATGCCCAGAGCAGCATGTGAATGTGGAGTGCATTTCACCGTATCAGAACTGAAAAGCTATATATTTTAAAAATAAAAAGACAGACAGGTGTGTTTTTGTCAGCTAGCTTTTGGAAGAAAGTGATTGGTGGTAAGTTTCCTTTTTTGTGGGGAATCATATGATACTTGACCGGACCACGGCGGTTTTGTACGCATGCACCCACATAATGTACACGTGGAAGCATAACTGATTGGACTATCTTAACCGTCCAAACAGTGGCCCATCAAAAGCATGGTTGAAAAAGAGAAAAGGCCAATAAAAAGTGTACATTATCTGATGGTTATTTTATCTTGTTTTGTACCATCCACGGTGGGGGGCCATTGTTTGGACGGTTAGGATTGACATACAAAGGAAAATGAGCATTCTGTAAAATAAGAAATAAAAATCACTTTAAGGAGAAAGAAGCATTAAGCATATATGAGAAATGCTCCAGTGCTCTCAGAGCACTTGAAGTTGTAGTACTCCCGGTTGCATTGGGACACTTAGACGGTCCAATCCATTGATCTAGACCGTTCATTAGGTTCAGAGCACATTTCATGGGCCATCATACAAAATCATACCTATATGAAAAATATCGGCCATTTATCCATGGCCTTTAATATGAACGGTCAAGACCATTTAAACAATCAACAATTTAATCCGTTCTGTCCATTTGATTTATATATTTCATCAACTCTATCGATCCATTTTATCACATAATTTTAGGGCTTCATCTCAAAAAGAAGCATATCAAAAGCTCAAGCGGACCACACAACAGGAAACAGTGTGAATTGAACGCTGAAAAATTATTGAGGGCCATAGAAGTTTTGGGTCAAGCTGATATTTGTATTTTCGCTTCACTTATGTACGAGTGAGCTAATAAACAAGTTGAATGAAAAATAAACATTACTGTCCACCCTAGGAAGGTTTCAAGGGTGGAAATCATTATTCCCACGGTTTACTGTTGTGTGGTCCATTTGAGCTTTGGATATGATTCAATTTTTATATTAATCCCTAAAATAAGCTGAAAAAACAGATGTATGGAGTGGATAAACTAAATACATTCATGGTGAGCCAATAGAGCTTACTCAATTTTGAAAACTCATTTGAGGGTAAGCATATACAAATCTCAGGTGGACTATAATACAAGAAACAGTGATAATCAATCCTTAAAAGCTTCTTTTGGGCCACGAAAGTTTTGGATCAAGCTGATATTTGCGTGGTATCTTCGTTAGGGTCTTTGTGACCTTATCATCGGGTTGGAAAGCAAATAAACTTTCTGAGGGCTCCCATGAAGTTTTTAATGGTTGGGATTCAATTACAACTGTTTTGTTGTGGTATGGTTCACCTAAGAATTGGATTTGCTTCGTTTTTGAAATCATGCCGTAGAATGAGCTGTCAAAATGGATGGACGGTGTGGATGTAAAGAACATACATCACAGTGGGCTCTACCGATCTCAGTGGATTCGGAAATCCACCCAAACCAGGCCCCTTCCGTCCAATAGATTGGCCCCATCAAGAGAATCATGTGAGTTTTTTATTTTATTTTTTTGTTTTTTACACACGCGCACACACATACACCCCCACACACTCACCCTAGTGGAATTTCACCACCAATGGGTACTGTAACCCTTGACCGGGAGTTGAAACTCTCGAGACTCTACCACCCGAGCAGGAGTTGACACAACCAACCCGTCAAGTTAGCCCCACCACGAGTATCACGTCGTATTGAAAGAAAATTTTTAAAAGATATATATATATATATATATATATATATATATATATATATATATATGTATATATATAAAAGGTACTATGCGCTCGAGCGTAAAGCGGTCGTCCGTGAGGTCAAGCTATGTGGGCCCCACTGTGATGCCTTTTGAAGATCCACACTGTCCACTAGGTGCACGAGCCCAGGGTGGGCCCACACGGCTCAAAATCAACCGTCCATGTAACTCAGGTGGGCCATGCCATTGGAAAACATAAGTATACACGCCAAAAAATGTAAAAGCACATGGTGGGCCCCACATAAGTTGTGGATACCACCTGAAACTTGGTCTAAAATTACATCCAAGTGGGACACACATGATGGACGGTGTTGATCAACAAAAAACGTCTTGAAAGGTCCCCACAAATGGTTTTGAATGTTTCAATGGTGCACGGCCCCTCTCAACTTCTGTACGTAGTGTGGCCCACAAAAGTCACGGATTGACTTGATTTTCAGCCGTGTGGGCCCCTTATGGAATGGTGCATCTGATTGAAGGGGTAGATTTTCGAACGGCATCACAGTAGGGCCCACATCAGCTCAACCTCACCGACGACCGCTTTACGCTCCAGCGCATAGTACCTTTTCCATATATATATATATATATATATATATATATATATATATATATATAATGAACATGTGCATTTGATGGTCCCCTTTAAATTATGTGATATCCCAAAAATCAGCCATATACACCAACTCAAGTGGGCCGTACCATCTAAAATCATGTGAAGACATACCTAAAACATACAAAAGCACTTGGTGGGGCTCATCTGAAATTTTGATGCATCTGAAACTTGGTTTGACCCCTCATCCAAGTGCGACACACATAATGGATGGGCTGAATTTTTGAACCACATCTTGGTGGGCCCAAAAAATGATTATGAATGTTTTAATGGAGAGTAACTCCTCTTAACTTTTGTATGTGGTGTGGCCCACACAGATCACATATTGAATTGATTTTTCAGCCCTAGGCCCACTATAGAATTGGTTCATCTTACTGCTGGGGTAGATGTTCGACATACATCATGGTGGGGCCCACACAGCTCTAGCTCATGGGGAGTTCCATGAGCTTGACCGTATAGAATCTTTTCCATATATATATATATATATATATATATATATATATATATATATATATAATATATGGCCTAAAATCTGAACCGTCCACGTGATGCAGCACCCCATAAAACCCCCAGCGTCCGAGTATCACATTGATCCAAAACTTTGGTGAGCCATGGCGGAGACAAATCAAGAGAGGAAACTGTTTCCTTTTTCCATGGCCCACTAAAGTTTCAGATCAGTACGAAAAATGGACCTACAGCTTTTATGGGGTTCTGCATCACATGAACGGTTCAGATTTTAGGCCCACATCACGTGTGATGGGTTATGAAAAAGTTACCACGAGAACTAGTGCGCATGTGAGCATTTACTACTAGGCCGACTATTGGACCTTCCCATGATGTCGAGCTCCGTGGGCTCCACCGTCGTGTGTAATGGAAATCTACTCCATGCATTTGCTAGGTCCCCTCTAGCTTATGGGATGTGCCGAAAATCAGCAGTATCCAAATCTCAGACGGGCCAAACTATCTGAAACTATGAGAAATCATGCTTAAACCATATAAAAGCACTTGGTGAGGCCCAGACAAGTTATATAATGGTCTGAAATTTTGTGGGCCCCCTCATCCAAGTGATACACACACAATGAATGGGATGGATGTCTAAACCACATTTCACTGGGCCCTACTAAGGTTTCAATAAGCGAGCATCCACTCTCAACTGCTATCTCTGGTGTGGCCCACCTAAGTAATGGACTGACCTGATTTTCATGCCAGCGGCTATACATTATTTTTATATGGTGTGGTCCACCCATAAACAAGAACTAAATAAATGGGTATTTCTTAAAATTACCATTTATGCAAGTAGTTAGCATTTCACAAAAACATGGAGCTGTTTGGTATTGAAAGAAACATGGAATCTTTCCTTTATATATATATATATATATATATGAAGAGAAGCTCAGCTGAGTGAGTTTTGAAGCATTTCCCACATCAAATCCAGAAATGGGCTGTTGAAAGACAGTTATAGTAAAACATGGGTACCTTTAAATTCACAAGAAGAAAGATTAAAAAAAACAAAGGGGGAAGCAAAGGAAAGAAAGTGATTTTTGTTTGAATAGAAGTAGCAGTATCCCAATGTCTATGTATGTCCTTTGAAAGGCCTGTCTGGAATATCTTGTTCACAGCCTTACATGTGCTTACGTAGGGAGAGTGAGATTTGTATTTTTCCAATACAATCCATTGCACAGCTGATTGCACCATTGGCTTCTTCACCTTCCCCTCCATTCACAGCCTGTCAAAAGGCTTGCATTATTCTCCTTGGAGTTGGCCTTTGTTTGTTTTTCTAAGTTGTGTTGACTGTTTTATGTGTTGTGAGAGTTTGTGGATATCTGAGTCTCTGGATCTTTCACCCTTTCTTGGATTTCTCCGTCGAATGGGAGGTTGGAAACCGCGTTCCAGAATGAGTCATGGGTGTTGATGGGGAGGAGATTTCTATCTTGTTGTATCCTGTTTTGGTTTATTTATGGGAATGGGAGATTGGTGGTGAGGAGAGGGGAGAGAGTGTGGACGATGGTGCATGAGCGGACGGACGAGAACTGTTCCCACAGTCATTTCGTGCAGGTGAGACAATCTTTGGGCTTTTTTTGTTATGTTGGTTTTGTGTTCATGCTTTTTTTTTTTTCTTTTTTCTTTTTTAAATGTTGGTTTTTGATGTTCTTGCTTTTCGATCGAGTTTAGCTTTGTTTGGATCAATTCAATTGCTCTTGTAGCCGACGGTATTCTTCTTTCGATTTATTTTGTTGTGTTGTCTTGGATTGTGGATTTTGATTTTCAGTGTTTGGTTTAAGTTTCTTTTATGGATTGGAATGGATTTTTCTTTCTGGGTGTGTTTGGTTGCACCAAATCTCATGAAATTTGCACCAATTTAGACTGATCAATCATTATATTTGGTGCAACCAAATGGTCAACTGCAAGGCGGTTGAGCTTTCTTGAGGCAACCCATTTCTCAAATTTCCAGAAAAACAATGAAAATGCGCATGTTCCATTCATCCAAGAAATAGGTTGTTTTCGGCGGTTGTTATGCATCTTTGGGATTTCTACAACCATTCATTTCTCCTCAGAGGAGCTCAAAATTCTCTTCGGTTTCTCCCATCCTTATGAGAGATGAATGCGCGTGCGTTTGCACTTCTCTGCTTCTCAAGCATATGTGTTACATCAACGAAAAGTCCCGGCCTGCGTTGATCTCTTTCGGTCGTGTTATGTCGATAAAGGTCTCCACAAGCACATGGGAGTCCTTGAAAAGGCCATATTTCTCGATCATGGGGACCATGGTCCATGGCCCATGTCTGATACTATGTGGACTGTCATATACAATCCTTGTTACAGGTCATAAAGCTTGCGCCAGGCCTAGTATCGGCCATTGACGATGTCCTTGAATAGGACCACATTGAGAAATTCCTCGCTCGGGAACAGGACTGACAGAGTTCTTTTTGTGGGGGACCATCTTGCCCAAACAGGACTCCTTCCACTGCAAGCTACATTCACTGCAATAACGACAGTTCTTCCAAATGCTTCCCTTGAAAGTCTTTTGAATTTCTAGCCAAATGGTCCTTCCTTTATTAATTTCCTGTGGAGAAGCTTTCCCAAGTTCAGTCAAATTCTACCAATGAAAGTCACATTTTCAGGGATTGAGCAATTATGTTGTAGTCGGCTACTCAGGATTCATATTCATGCGATCAGGTTTTGTTGGAGCTTGCATTCCAATTTTTTTCCTTTTTCTTTTCATTTTTAGGTTGCATTTGGATGTGCAAGTGACTTGAATTGCAAATTACAATTTGGATTGCAGAATCTCAATATGAATGTCACTTAAATCCTTCTTTTCTTTTTATCAAATTATATTAAATAACAGCAATTCAATTCAACAGAGCATCCAAACACACCCTTGATCTTAATATACCATTTGGTTGTCAAATGAAATGTCATTTTTCCAATGTTTGTCTTGTATTTGCTCCTCCAAGCATTCAAACATTCCATGGTTTGCTCTTGATGTGATTTGATTCACGGCAAATAGCATAATCCATTGTATCGAATGGGGGAAGGATGAGATGAACCCTACAAGGGATTTTTGCATGAAAACGATTGAGAATCCTCTGCATCCACGTGTGAGCACAGTACGTGCGTGTGAGATCCAGGCCGCTCATCAGGTGTGCCCCACTGAAATGGGCAGCACAGTGAAACTAGTACTGTAAAAATTTATTGACTGACTGTCCACACTCAAACTACATTTGCGCGCCACGTCTGATGAGTGTACCAGCTTTTTTCTCATGTTCGCAATGCGGCCACCATTTCGACTGACTGACCACACTCAATCCTCCTCATCTAAAGTCACCATTTGCATTGTGATTATGCAGCTGATTGAGAGCATTCAAATAGGTTCTAATTTCATTCATTTGTGCATTGACCATGGTTCCCATTCTTTTCTGGATAGGATCCATAGCCAAGTGGGTCATCCATGTGGGGCCCATCAAGGAATATGATATCTCATTACGGACATTTATTCGTCTAATCATGGGTTGTTACAATTTGGCGGATCCTCTGGCCTAAGAGTACATCATCCATGTTGATGGATTCCTTCTCAAATCTCAGTTGAATCAGCTAAATTTCTAGTGATGAAGACTTATACATGCATTCAAGTCATGCCTCGCCAATCACTTGCATGAGTTATTCATGGTCATTTCAAAATCAAAAAGTCATGAAACGTGAGATTTCGATGCAGTTGGCTACTCTAAGAGGAAGATTTTTTCATTAACTATCTGGTATGCAATGACCCAAATACTCCAAAAATAGGTAACAGCATCATGTACTGGTTATCGTAGTGGTTTCCTGACTGTAGAAGTCATACTAAAAGAAGATTTCTATTAGAACATCTTCTCATTGCTGAAGGAATTTTGCAGTTCTGTAACTAATAGAAGTCCCTGATTGCACTGTTTCAATCCAATGCTATTGCAATTGTAATGGTAGGGATGTTTGGGTCCTTTTGGGTCCGGATTTTGAATTGGTTCAGCCAGTCCTATATGAAATTTTGATTTCACCTGACATGGGCCCTGTCCATATACAGCCATACACCTATGATGATTGCGTCTCTGCATTTCCTCAACGTTTTTCAGAACATTCTTCACATCCTGCCTTTGAAATATTCACACATGCTTTAATTCCCTATTTTTCTGTCGTGGAAATCGGGTTGTGTTTCTGATGATGTTTGGTTATATGCAAATGTCTGCATTTTCAAAGTACCAAGTTCTGTATCTTCATTGTTTCAATTGACACATGTAGAAATTCAAATGGGATCGTTGTTTGTTGCTTTGGGGTGCATTTGGTTGTACCATTTATCATGATATTTCATGATTAATCAGTCTAATTTCTGCAAAATATTGTGAAATTTCATGATATTTGGCAAACCAAAATCACCTTCATTAGTTATTTTCTGAGGATTATACTCTTTAGAGCTTTTCTAAGCAGACCGCACTTCTACAAATGACCATCCATATGTGGGACATGCAATATGTGCCCCAAGTGTAGACGACCTGACCCAAAATTCTGGCTAGCCGGCTCATCATGTGGGCTACACATGAACGGTCTAAATACGAATGTTGCCCACACGATGAGTGGTCCAATCTGATATGTCCCACACACGTGGCCACAGGTAGAGATGCGTGTGGGCATATCGAACCTCTAATCTTTAAATCTGCATTTGGTTGCACCAAATTCATGACTAATCAGTCTAATTTGGTGTGGATTTTACAATATTTTATGAAATTTGGAGCAACCAAACGTGACCTAAGTTACAATGTAATACTAATAATGCAATCTCTTGCTCTTGCAGGCATGGGAACAGAACTGCAGTACGCTCTAGATCCGTTAGCCACATTGCTGCAGAATGACCACAATGCAGTAAATGTAGCATTCAAAACTTCAAACTCCTGGGCCTATTCTAGACAGAGATTTCTCAAGGAGAATAGGACTGGTTCGGACAAGATTCAAGAATCCATGGACAAATCGCTTGAACAATACAATAGAGAATCCGTGCGGAAGACGATGCTGAAGCAAGAAGAGATTTTCAAGGATCAGGTGCATTTCGAAATCTTGCTCTTTCTCAAAGGTTGTGTATGCTTATATTTCAAAAAATCAGTCGACGGTCTGAAGTTAGTGATGGTTCTGGTCAATCTAATGAATTGTAAACAAATGAAAATTGGACATGTGGCACAATGGGCCATGACCCAGAAGGCAGATCACACCATAGAGTAAAAAAAAGTCACTGATTAGACAATCTTGGCCATGTCATTTGGAAATGGGAGGTTGAGGGATATCGAAACAGTCAGCATTGATAGCAAAAACACCCACCCATTGGAGGAGGATCATCCAGTCTGTGAGGTTTGTGGATAGTAATCCACCCACTGTGGGGCCCACCCGATGGACAGTCCAGATCATGGACTGCCGTCCCACATGTCCAATTTGAGTGAAGCACTGCACTCAGACTAGATCACTCGATAATCGTCTGCATACTGGATTATAGAATGGAATTCTGATGTGTAGATTTGAAACTGGGCTATGCAGGTGCGGGAACTCCACCGGCTGTATAGAGTCCAGAAGATGTTGATGGCCGAGCTACAAAGTAAGGTAACAATGCTCCCCTCGCCTGCTAATGCATCTCCAGCATCAATTCACGTCGGGAGCCACTACTTAGACGCTGATCCCGGAACTGGGTATTGGACTGGGGCCACTTGTTCAACTGCCAACCATTCTCCTTTCAGTAACAGTCACTGCCCCACCACTCGAACAAATCCTGGCCGCAGTTTGGATCAGCTATATAAGGTAAGGGCCAATCCAAGCTCACAGGAACTGAGTAGCTGCTCCAAAGACACTATCAGGCTGCAGTGGGGCTTTGATCTTGAGCGGCCTGCCGGAGAAGATATCTCCACTGATGTCAGCACCATTGAAGATCAGGTCCCAGTTACCCAAAGGCCCATGAAAAACAAAATGTCGGTCGACAGTCCTCAAGACCCGTTTTTCTACACAGACGGGGAGAGTGATGTTGAGCTGACATTGAGCATTGGATACTGCAGCAATAAGAAGAAAATGAAGCATCGTTCATGTTCAAATCTCGAATTAGGCTGCTCTGAGTTGAACCCAGATGAAACCAGGCAGCTGATTCCGTCCATGTCGGTTAGATCGGATCGAGAAGAGGAATGCAGCAACACTGCTGGTGCTAGTTTAGACCGAGGAAGCTTACAGCGACCACATTGGCTTTTTCAAGCTCTGAGCTTGAACAGAACATGAAGTTCAATCCACTTGTAACTTTTAGATCATTCAATCCCTCTGATGATGTATTGCACAGTTATGATATTGTTTTAGTACTGGATGCAATTCATGCACCCGTTTTGAAATGTCTGGTAGATATAGCTCAGATCGGATAATGAAATCCATGAACAAGTGTATAGCTGGGCAATGGACACCAGCAGATCCAGTTCCTCATGTGGGCCCCACTTCATATGTTCTGCAACCTAAAGGTTAGGCTGGTCCAGTTATCAAGTGGGCCACACTTGTTTGTTGGATACAGACTGTTAATCAATTGTCCTTAACAGTCTATTTCTTTGATACCAATTAGCGGACCGCTGATTTTCAGGCCATGACAGGTTGCAATAGGGCCCACCAGATGAATGATCAGATCCGACATTGGCACATATAGCCAGAGTAGGAATTGGATGGCTACTTTCTGAAGTATTCATGGCACTTCTCATGAACATATCTTTGTCATGAGAAAAGATCTGTGACCATACATGTGGTTGGATTCTCTGCAATCAAATGTGAGTTAGACTGCAGATGTCTGTGGCATATCGGGAGGCCACAGCATATACAGATTCGCAGCATAGCGGATTGGTGACGCAGGGATGAACTTGATGAGGATAAATACTCCGAATCCACGGAGCTTCTCTGGACTCCTCACATAGACTTCTCGAATCCACGAGGAAAGAACACAGAAAATAGAAATAAATTCTAATAAATTCGAAACTAATTAATTGATGAATAAAAAACTAGTTCACAACCCTTTAAATAGCGATACAAGCAATAGGAAAGAAATCAGAATCAAACTACAACTAAAACTTTTAGAATTCGCGACTTACTATAAATAGTAAACTTACTATTTATAGACGGTCGTGATGTCTACTAGTGCGCAAGGTTTTCGGCCAAAAATAGTAAGTGTCCTATTTGGCTTCACCAAACCGTTCTCCTAATTATTCTAAGCTCTTTTCACGTTGGGCACAACTCCTAAAGCCCAACAGATGAAGAGTTATAATCAAACTAAAACTTACTATTTATAGTAAAAACGAAATTAAAACAGGGAAACGACCGTCGATCCAGGGGTTTTTCGCAATTCCGGGCGTCGCAACCTAGCATAGCTGGGTTGGTTGGCTAAAGTAGCTCGTTCTACCCCAAAATCATATATTTTACGTCAGCTAACTCATTCCGGATTGCGAGATACGCCCGATCTAAGGTCCGACGGTCCGGATCACTTCTGTCATCGACCGGGCCTTTTCTGATCCATCTTGGCCATGAAACTGTCCGCGACCCGCTCTACATCAATTGGCCAAGAAAATGATGGAAGAGGAATGCTACTATGATATGCATTCTTCATTGTGTTTCATGATTGTGTATGAAGTATGGCTACTGTACACATGAAACTTGTCTATGGTGAACAGGACCATTGATTTGGTGGGCCATTTCTCAAAAGGCAATGTTATTAGACCATGTAGCCTCCTTTAGAAAAATACCAACTGTCAAGGGGCAAAATTCACTACGTTCGGATGGTCATAGCTGTCCAATCAATGTGATTTTTGGCCAATGACCAGCCCATGTGATAGCCCACCAGATCTATGGTCCCAATCACCTGAACCCATATCTTATTATCGAATTAACGCTTACTTTCTTATGAAACTTCTTCAAGCAATCCACCCATTGCTTGATTTTAGAAAAGAAAATTCAATTGAGTTAAGTAGTCATTCTCGATGATATTCCACAATGCATCATAGAAGCTTCTAGAGAATCCATTCAGCCGACAATCGCTATCAAGCTGCATGATACGAAAGATAAGAACGACTGCTTCCCTTGTTCAAGCTTGCATATGCCAAGGCATATACCATAACCACATCAACTCCATGAGAGAGCATCAGATGCCGGATTACATACATAACTGAATTGGGTAAGGTTCTAGTGCCTGGAATAAACCACCCCATATATGAAAATTTCATTGGGCCCCACCATAACGTCGGATTACCCGAAATTTCTTCTTCATTTAATCCTAACCCTTTGGTTGGTTGCCTACAAATAGATCAAAAAAGAGTCTGAAAACCCCCACCAAAGATAGATGCTTAGGATCTTATGATCTAGAAGATTTCATTAACATGGTGTGGCCCATCACCCCACCAAACCATGGGCCCCACTTGTACAAGTTGAGGGAATAAGGACACTATACACACCACAAGGATCTTGTATTTCCTCTGTAGCAAGAAAATACTGTTTCCTTATCTGTTTAGGAAACTAATCTATATGGAAAGATCAGAACATGGGCTCTATTTTTAAATTTCATTAGAAAGCATGACATGTGCACCCAACTCTTTAATCCTTATTTAGAACCTTAAGTTAGCAAAGTGAGTGGAAAATGTATAGGAATCCCAAAATGCCTATGACTTTAGACAATGATAGAAAACAAATGCCCACTGAAACCAGTCACTAAAAGACACTAAGATATTAATGGAAATCCAATCACTTTGCATTAGAATATAACAAGGACACAAAGATAAAAAGACCCAAAAGATACTTTTTCTATCTCAAAAGCAAGAGCTTGCCTCGTGTGAAATGTGTGGTCCCTTGCAGATTCTTCCACCCACTAACATTACGGGCGCATTTGGATGCAATATCAAATTCTGCTTGCAATTATTAGTCTGATGAGAACTAAATGACCAAATTGTAATTGATACTCTGGTAGTGTGATGCTTGATACACAGGTACTCAGAAATTGAATATATGGCATATGTTAACTCAAATTAAACTGGCTAAATTGTTGAACCTTCTGTGATAAGTCGCTGTCCAAAAATCGGATTGGCTGAACAATCCTAAGATTCATGGACGCTGGTTGAAATAGAACCATTGGATTTTTTTTTCATTTTTAACTGTCCAATCCAATAGTCAGATAATGAAATATGTAAATTTTGGTTCATGACGCATCTAAACTCAAACCTGTAATTTGGAATTTTAATTTGAATTGCTTATATGCCTCATTCGCAATTTGTGTGTAATTTCTAAGTGACAACGTATCATCTGTCACTGTGCCAGAGTATTGACATTTTTTTAGGTCCTCAAAATCAGAATTACATTAGTTGCAAGTTGGGGTTGAAAGAAACAAAACTGCAATTTGAGAGCTACTTTCTTATTGTGAATACTAGGAAGATCATTGAAATTTTGTCATTCTCCTCCTTGATGAATCTGAGTTTTTACAATTCAATTTACTAGTGCACCCAAACGCGGCCTGAATCATATGAATATGATCTTCTTCACTAAATGTTAGTTATTATCTCCTCCGGTCTCAATCTCACTGAAACTTGGTCATTCTCCTCCAGTCTCGGTCTCATTGTGAATACTAAAGATCATTGAAATTTTGTCGTTCTCCTCCTCGATGAATCTGAATTTTCACGATTCAATTTGCTAGTGCACAAACGCGACCTTAATCATATGAATGTGATCTTTTTCACTAAATGTTAGTTATTCTTAATTATGTCCTCCAGTCCCAATCTCACTGTAGATGTTCAGCTTTCAGTTGTTACTTTCATGTCCATGCCATTGAGATAATTAAGAAACTCCCCGTTTGGTTTTGATTAGCACGAATTTGGATTTATTAAAGAAATTATAATAACAGGAATGTTTCTTGCGAATGCTCGTCTATAAAGCATAAATGCCAAACACAAGCACCCTACATGTCACAACATGGAACGTGTTCGCCTGGCGGACTCCACAGTGAATGTAACTACTGCCTAACCCAAAACCAAGATGGTGAGCTCTTCAAGTGGGCCACATCTATGTGAACCAATGGTCCACATTATGTACATGTGCAACCACCTAAAGATGGGACTAATGTTTTCCGTATTGTCATCACGTAACATATCACACCCTTGGAATATGAATCTATATCAGTCATCACATGGGATATATCAATTGTATTGCATAATTTATCATTGTTGTTGTGAACCATTGGAAAACATTGATAAATTGGTCAATTTTTTCAATGGAACTTCGTGGATAGTTTAAAAAGATACTAATTCACACTTAAAAAGTTACAAAAAAAAAAAAAAAAAAATTCACAAAAAACAAGTGCATATAATAAGTTTCATTTACATAGGGTCCCAATTTTTGTGTTGTCTGAGTGAACTGATACAACTATATACAAATTCAATTCATAAAATTTATAAATGTAAGAAGACATGTATGGAAGTCTGGGCATTATATTTAAAAGAAAAAGAAGTAGAAACTAGAACCTATGGATTTTGAAAAAAAAATTAATTAATTTTAATTATAAAATAAAATTAAAAAAAATCGAAAAATCTCCAAATTGCCAAGTATGCAAAAATCACGTTAAATGTTTTTGATTTCATGTTTGGACACTAAGATTGCAACCGATTTGAAAAAAATTGGGAAAAAATCAATTTTTTTGTAACTCGGCCCATCTACCACAAATCTCAGAATTAAAGCTCCAAATCCATAATTTTTCATTCAAAACATGAAGAATCATGGATTTCTCACCATCTGATACTATTTACAACATATGAAAATGAAAGAACAAAAAAAAAAAAAAAACTCAAAACTAAAAAATATGCACCTTTTAGAATCCGGCCCCAAGAAGCTTTCGAACACGATTTAAGAGAAATTTTGAAGATTAACTTCCAATGAACTAGAGTGGATTGGTTAAAATCACCTTATAATATATAAGGAAGAAGTTTTCTTTTAAAAAAAAAAATAATTATTTTTGTGAATTTTTTAGGATTTTTCAAGCAAAACAGCGTTGGTTTCCTTTCATCCCTTTCGATATCACACTCGATATCAATATATCATACAATTACATTAAGAATTTATAAAGGAGGGTATATATATATATATATATATATCACGATATCGTGAGATCCTCGATATATCGAGATATCGTGCGATATATTACACGATACCATGAAAATTGGATATTAAAGCTAAGTTTCGTATCACCCAACTGGGATGATAGATATATCATGGGATATATTGGTGATATCATAAGATACTGAAAACACTGGAATGGGACTGGCCTATTTCTAGGCTAGGACACATTGGCTGCGGAATGCACTTGGTGATGGCCTCAATCTCACACAGGTGCAACATGGGCATGTGTGGAATGATGGGCATCTCCGAGGAGAATAAAATTCAAACAAGTCTTCAAGAACAGCTATATATGAAAATCACATCTTATTGGATGTACTTAGATACAAAGAAACTCTTCACAACAACAAATTGTAACAGAAGTTCGGAAAAAAAAAGGGGGGGGGCTACTAACAGCAATCAATCTTCTAATTTGGAATGGAGCAATCTCGGCGGATCTCCCCTTGATTTCCTGTCTTGACATCTACTCTCCCGAGCTTTGTAATGGCAGTAATGAAAGCCTGCTGGAAGGCCACATTGCTGCTAGCAAACAGATTCACCGTACTCTGCGACCTTGGGTCAGTGAACAAGTCCTGATCAGAGGTGAACAATCCCATTCCCTGCTGGAGGTTCTTAAAGTAGGTGTTGTCGAAAGTCTGAGGCGTTGTGGGGTCCATGTTGATGGCAATCCTAGGATCGACATTCCTCGGGCACATCTGACGCAGCTGCTGAGCGTAACCCGGATTGAGTGATGGGTCGATCGGCCTACCAGGCGCGAAGTTGTAGATTCTTTTCGAGAACTTGCCACAATGAGAAAATCCAAGGGTGTGAGCACCTGCAATAACCATCATTTCAATTACCAAATATTGAATATCAATCTTTGGGATAATTTTATACTATTAGTGGAAGAAAATTTGAATTTTACCAATACCTGATAAAGCGATCATATCCGTTTGCGAGAGGCCATGAGTGGCGAACATGGTGTTGAGCTGGTCTAGATTGAATGTAGGATGGGGAAGACGGTGCTGGACGCTGGCTTTAGTAGAGATTCGACCGTCGAGTCTCCCCAACTCAACCGGATAAAATGGCCCGCCAGTCTGCGAAATTCATAACTATCATTGAATCATCAACTCATACAGACTTTCCAATCAGCACTGATTAGTTTGATTCAATCAAGGAAACAGAATGTGGGTTTGTTTCAAAAATTCAAATCAAAAGTACAAGTTAATGTCCATCAGCAATCATTAGAAAGATATGATACTACACTAATGGATTACTTTAATGAAAAAGGTAGAAACTATTTCTCTTGATTACTTCTCTAACACTGTGTTTGGATGTTTAATCGATCCAAATTGCAATAATTCGATTCAATAAAGAGCAATCAAAAGTACAGTTAATGTCCATCAGCAATCATTAGAAAGATATGATACTACACTAATGGATTACTTTAATGAAAAAGGTAGAAACTATTTCTCTTGATTACATCTCTAACACTGTGTTTGGATGTTTAATCGATCCAAATTGCAATAATTCGATTCAATAAAGAGCAATCAAAAGTACAGTTAATGTCCATCAGCAATCATTAGAAAGACATGATACTACACTAATGGATGACTTTCAATGAAAAAGGTAGAGATTCTTTCTCTTGATTACATCTCTAACACTGTGTTTGGATGTTTAATTTATTTGAATCGTAATAATTCAATTCAATAAAGAGCAATCGATGAAAGCAGGGCTGGCCCACTCCATTCTCCAAATTACTATCATTTCAAGTCCAACTTGGAACACCCGAAATTTGATCAATTACGGGCTCCGCTATCATTATCAATCAAAACAGCGGCGAACCACTTCGCCATTGCCATTATAACAAACTAAATGGATCACAATTCAGTTGAATCGAACATCCAAATGCACCCAAATACTTGGTTAAAAAACAAGTGATGTTGTTTACCAGTGCAACCACATCTCTGGTGGCCATAGCCAAGATATCAGCACAAGAGACCTGGTTCCTGCACCTCGGATCACTATCGACGGCCGCCTTGGCTTTGATCACCGTATCGAACCCGTCCCCAGCAAGCGATATATCGTCAGGATGGTCCTTCTCGGCCCTTCCATTCGGCAACGAAATCAGAACCGATGCATCACATCCCTGCATTACATCATAACATCCAATTAAAGAGATTTATCAGTGGAAAAACAAACAATGTGGTACAATTCAAGGAGCCCGAATCGAACCCGAACAAAGCAGTCATGGAAGAAGAGCCGGAGCGTTGCAGGGGCTGTCACAAACGTCTGCTGGAACTTCTGCGTGACCGCATTTCGGACAATGGATTCGACATTGGGGCAGACGTTTTGGTAGTAATTCTGCCTTAGCTGAGCTACGGCTGTGGGTGGTAGAATGAATAGAGAGAGGAGAATTGATAGAACAAATGCATGTGAATGCTCCATAGCAATTGTTTACTGTAGGTGTTGCTTCTGTTGTTGTTGTTGCTGCATTTGTTGTAGTTGATGAAGGTATTTATATACAAAGATGGAGAAAATGGCAGATGGGTTGTTCTTATCTGTCAAGAATCTTCAATGGTTTGATAACAGACTGATAGATGAGGCCAAAAAAATTCAAAGGAATGTTGGGTTTTTGTATAGTAGAGTCTGTTCATTACAATCTGGCTAGACTGACAAATGCAAATCTTTATTAAAACTGAGGTTTGGGCTGGCTGGTTTTTTTTTCTCATTTTTAATGGGAATTGATATGTACACCCACAATTTTCATAGGGGTGGATCTGTCTATCAATTGGGTGGCCGGTGGGTGTAAATATCAGGCTTCCCTAGTCGTTATGTTTGGAGTTTAGGCATTGGATCTTTGGTGATGGAAGCTTCTCTAGAAACTAAAGTTGATTTGGCTATTATTTCTTTTAATGGGTTTGATGTTAACACGCACAATTTTGATAGGTTGGGTCTGTCTATCAATGGGGTGGATGTAAATATCAGTCTCTCTTAGTCCCTGAGCTTTGGAGTTTTGGTATTGAATTTTGGGTGATGGAAATTTCTATAGAAACTGAAGTTGAGTTGGGTTTTTTTACTTAATGGGAATTGATATTTACACCACTTTTTGATGGGGTGTCTATCTATCAAAGAGGTGGATGTAAATATCAGGTTCCCTTATTCCTTGTGTTTTGGAGTGGAAATTTTTGTGGAAACTGAAGTTGAGTTGGCTATTATTTCTCTTAATGGGAATTGATATTTACACCCACATTTTTGATAGATTATAAACGAGTAGGAGAAAGAGGCGTGTCTATCAAAAGGGTGGGTGTCAATGCTACCCATTCCTTGCGGAATTTTGACATTGTATTTTTGTGATTTGTGTGAAAGCAGAGAGCATTTTTGTTACCTGTAACGGCTGATGTCATGACTCCTTGAATTTGTTTTTGCTGCGTCGCGACTTAGGGTCCAGCGTGTGTCGCTGCCTACTGGGGCCCACATGATGAGATGATCCAATGATTTGAACCGTCCATTTTCTCTTTAATAACAAAAATAATCCCATGATGGTGTTCAATGATTATCCTAACCTTTGATTTTTATAGTTGAATGTGAGCCATTGAAAATTTTCTTTTTATTCGTTGTGGATTCATCTACAGATATTGATTGTCTCAATCGTCCTTTGAGAAATACTTTCTTACCGTGGTTCTTATACCATATAATTCACAACGTGGACGGCTCAGATCATCGGATCTTGAGTCGGTATAGAGGTAAAACGAATTCCATTTTTTAATCCTTCCCTAATAACGGAAGTGAAGCATATACACGAGATCCTTCTTCCTATTCACGGGAATCCGAAAGGAACGCGGACGTTGTAGGCGCCGTTTCGGATCCACCGAGGTAGGTGGAGCCCTGCATGTAGGGCCCACCTTGATATACTTTACTTACATCCACGCCGTCCACCTATTTTTAAAAATCATTTTATGGAATTATTGAAAAAATTAATCATATCCAAATATTATGTGGACCACACCACAGGAAATAGTTCTATTTGAATACCCACCGTTAAAAATAACTTGATGGCCACAATTTTAATTTTCAATCCAACCTGTTGATAAGATCGAAAAATCATGGATGAAGGTACCGTAAAAATATCATCTTGATCCAAAACTTTTGTGGCCCACAATAAGTTTTTAACGGTCAATCACCACTGTTTTCCTGTAGCGGAGCTCACCTGAGATTTGGATCCGCTTTATTTTTGGAACCATCCCATAAAATTAGCTTGCAAAACGAATGGACGGCTTATATGTGAGCTACATATATCAAGGTGGGCCCCACAGTCAGGATCCACCGAATCCAGATCCACCGAATCCGTGCCCGGACGTTATGGATTTATATGGTCCAATGATAGTTAACCAACATTTTTCAAAATGGTGGTGACTCTTCTTACTCAGACGTTGCACTCATGCACGGATATCCTGACCATTCAAATTGTCTGTCACGTTGTGGATGGAACATATTTCTAAAATCGAGCTGATCAAAGCAATCTTAACCATCCAATTGACGACTATTAGATGGCTGGCTAAATTTAAGATAGTGAGTGGATCAAATTTCAAGGGAAAATTGAAACGGTTGATATCATCTTGTGTGTTATTTTGAGTTATGCTCCGTCCATAATTTTGTCAGCGATTTTGACGGTTTGGATTACCACTGTCTTTAAAACGGTGATAAACTAACATACGAGTCTAGCGTCATAGGACGGTGACACATGGAAGGAATCTCGGAACTTACTAAAAATCGCATCTGCAAACAAACCTCATGTAGCGTTCATGTACCTCAATCTAATCCGTTCACATCGTGGGCCCCATGGGTCATATCTTGAAAATCACATTGATCAGATGATCCAAAATATCCTAAAAAAGGAATATTTAGTTGTTGATTTTGGACCGTTGTTCTTTTTCCCTTTTCACCGTATTTTGTTGCCAGTGGTTGTAATGATCCGATCAGTGTGATTAGACATCGCTTGGATTATGCACCATCCATAGCGTGGCCCGTAATTTTGACGGTTCGGATTGAAGTGGACAGTTGGGATATGTGAAATGGACGAGTGCATGTGTACGAGATAATATACGATGCGGATAGTTTCAGCTTTTTATGATCACATGCATGGAGAGTGCACACGTTGTTCTTGTCGGTTGTTGCAACATGCAAACATCTATGCTATGGCCCACCACCATCCAAGAGGTGGTCCATTGATTGGACAGTCCAGATCATCAAGCATGCGCACTGGCCACGTGTAAAAATGCCTTATAAGCCGAGTTGTACGGTTTTATACAGTGCTCAATGCATTAGGATCTTCAGTTCACACCAGTGGGGCCCATGGTTCATGATCCAAACCTTTGATATGGTTGACCACACAAAATGGAACATGCAACAAATATTTCCCAAGTGGGAAAATCCTAGCCCTTCAATAGATGGTCAGCTAATACACAGTAAAAAAGAAAATACAGGTACGGTCCACATTCAACCAAAAGGCCAATAATTCAATGGTTAAGATCCGCCAGTATGAGGCATTTTAGGTGCATGAACGATCGGCACTGTAACACATCAAATCAACGGTTTGGATCATTGAACCATGGCACCACTTACACGACATTGAACACTGTTTCATCTGCGTAAAACACCGTGAAGTAGAAGAATCCCTACCTGATGGGCCAGTTTCTACATGTGCGGGTGCGGCTCATGGTTCAGAGATCTAGACCGTTGATCCGAAACAGGTGATGTATTAAAAAATTCTCAGATAGTGAAATTAAAACCTTTACCGTTAGAAATAAAACATAACAGCAATCCAAATAACAGTAACAGATGAATGGATAGAATCATCCAATACAGAAATTTTCAAGATTACTATCCATCCAAGGTGGGTCACACCAAATCAACGATCTGGATCACACAAACGTGGGCTCCAGCTGTACCAAAAAGATGCATCAGGATAGTATTGATGTTTCCATGCACCAGGACATGAAACATGTTGCTTATGGTACAGTGCAATGGAAACGGTCACTTGGGGCGGCTCGTTTGAAAATTCTCGCTTTGATTTTCTTAATGGAAATATGGCCACGTTCATCCACAGCAGCCGACCGTTGATTTTCTTCAATCCGGGCCCACTAATATATTTTATTCTCCCATGCACATGCATGTGCGGCCAAAAGACGTACATGCATTTTATTATATTCTTTCTTGAGTAATTAAAAATGTAAAAGATGTGACACTTGGGAAGGTGGCTTATACGCAAGAAACTGGCATTATACAATGCTTGGGGTGATAGGTGGAGTACGTGTTTCAGTGATCCACACGGTTGATATTGTGTGGGTCCCACTTTGGATAGATCATGCCCAAAAAAATCTTAAATTGGAAGATTTTAACCTTTCCATTTGTGGTCAAATACTGTACGGTTAAAGGATGATGCTTAGTTATATACCATCCACGGTGTGGATCATCGTATCAACGGTTTGGATCTTTGATCTGTGAACCCCACTTATACAAATTGACAACCCTAACTTTACTGCGCGTGTAGAATCAGTGCCTTCGAAAGCAAGCACGCTTTTAACTTGAGAGTACCGTACACTGCCGGTGCACCAATAAGGGAGTCCTGTTTCAATGACTATGGCACATGGAAAAGTGATCGGAGCCGTTCAAGTTGTATTTCCCAACAAGGATAATAGATGAGAAAAGATAGGTCCTTACTAATAATCTTAACCAATGAATCGTTGGAGGTGAATTTAAATCCTTTGCTATATTTGTGTTGGCTATCAATTTCTCAAATGGTTATGATCTTTTGTAGGGTGATCTGTTCTTTCTATAGTGGCCCCAGAAAGTTAACGGTTCTGATCAGCCATGCCTGTGCACAAATCATGGGAAATGGTGTTCCCACGAGGCACCAGCCTCTATCTAGACTCATACATCCAAGCCATTTATCTAGCACTTAATCTCGTACATTTTCATGCATTTTGTGAGATCCAAACCCTTCATCTGTAACGGCCCACCGAAGATGGGCCAGAACACAAAGAAGGCTCTAACTGGCGTCGAGGATCATCCGACCGTTGAGATTTGTGTTAGGTAAGATCCACCGTAAGACCCGACTGGTGAACCGTGTGCCACGTGTAGATGCATGAGTCTAACACCTTATTCTTATTTTTATATATGTATTTAAGAGGTGGAAATGGAGGGAGCAGATTTTCCGAAGACCGTTGAGAGTCACGTGCCGTTACCCAAGGCCCAGGCAACGGACGCTCTTGTGATAGTTCACCACCATTTAAAATTAAAAAACTAATGGCAACTCTTCAGCTTACTGCAATCCAGACCTTCCAAATTGCTGGCGCAGTTGTGGATTGAGCATGACCAAAAGTTACACTGAGAAGATAATACCAACCATCTGATTTGATCCTTGGAATTTAGGCCCTTCACTATCTTGCTTGATCAGCCCAATCTTAGAGATATATACCAACCGCAACGTGGCCCACCATTATCATGGTTTGGATATCCGCACGTGTCAGGAGGATGAATTACCACCATTAAAAAATGCTGGGGAATTATCATGGGATTATATAAAAATGTAGCATATATACTAAACTATTGTATATACACCGAATGAGTGTTTAGGCCAACACCAACATGCGTTCGTTAATTCGTTTGAATATACTCCTTAGTTTTGAATAATTTAAAAAATGGAAGAGAATCTTCAACCATACACGTGGCATAGCTGTACGTCAATCCAGACTGTCCAAATCGGTCACCCAACCATGGATGGAGAATAACCCAAAAACTGCACTCCGAAGATAATGGTAACTTTTGAACCCTTCATTATTTCTCCTAACCAAACCTTTATTAGTAACCATTAATTGGACGGTTAGGATTGCTTGATCATTGTGATTTTAGGTATGTAATACATTCACAATGGGACCCACGTTTTGGATGGTCAGGATATTACCCCACATGTGATGACTATTAATCACTACCATTATCAAGATGATGCTACAGTAGAGAGCATAACCATAACCATCTGATTTCTTTCCTTCCAATTCAGGTCACTCGCTATTTTACTTTTAACCATCCATTTGATAGCCATTAATTAGATGGTTAGGATTACTTGATGTGTGTGATTTTAATCCATGATGGGACCCACAATTTGGATGGTCTGGATATGTGTAAATAAGTACCATATGTGGGAGGATGAATCACTACCATTTTCAAAATGCTGATGAACTAACAAAATAGTCTAATTCTAAAAAATGCTGACCCTACATGAAAATTGCATTCATAATATAATATTAACCATCCGATTTTCCCTTTAAACTTGGAACACTCATAAAATTGCATTCGGCAGCCTCTAATTGGATGGTTGGGATTACTTTACAGGTGTGGTTCTAGAAGGATGCTCCATCCAACATGGGACCCGCAATTTGGATGGTTTGCATTAGAGCCATGCTGAGGTGGATGAGTCACCACCATTTTTTTAAATTATGCAAAACTAACACTGGCTGTGTCTGTTTGGAAGGTTCAGATTAATCTATATAACAATATTATTGTTCAAAAAATAATAAAAGGCCTACCTCACCTCATACATTACCCACAGCTTTGCAAGTGTATCATTATATACATTACCCACAGCTTTGCACGATCCATAGTGGTTTTTCAACTCTGACAGATGGGCCACGTAGTAATGTCCCCACCATCATGTGGAAGGGAGTAAAGTCCTTGTAACTTTCAAATGACACATGCGTCTCCAATCATGGATTTGGACCGCCTATAGTTCTGCATCATTATTGATAAGGATGATTATGCCAATCTGGTCATTAGAATGATAATGGACGGCTAAGATTAGTTCCAGAAAAAGTAATTCCCATCATCTTCATCTTGAAATATCTTTTGAATTGTCCCTCCACAACACAAGGCATCTAGATGGATCCTGACACCCAGATCCATAGCTCAACTGGCAGACTGAGTGGAGATACCTCGTTTCAACACTTGATCTTGGTATCGAACCCTAGTGGGGGTGGTTAACATGGAGTGTGTGTACTGACATGGGTGTTTACTAACAAGCTAACCCGAAAAAAAAAAAAAAAAACTAGATGAATCCTGGGGCACAGAGTCAGTATTGCCCCTACCTCCACCGATCCAAGTGCATGCAGGGGAATTTAATTGGATGGCAGACTACTGTTAGAGAGATAAGGCCGACACAGAGCATATTAAAAAGTTGGATGACCGACTACTGCTAGAGAGATGGAACCGACACAGCATATTAAAAAGTTGTTTAGTCAAGTCTATATTTACCGACACAACATATTAGAAAGTTGTTTAGTCGAGTCTATATTTAACAATGGTTTACCATCCAATCAAATCTTGCCACATTTTGCTTGTGGTGATATCAATACAAGCGGGGCAATATTTTAATCAGTGTCACAGTTGGGGCAACACCAAATTCTATCAAGTTATGACATGGCATGATGCAGGGAGGGATGACCGTGATGAGGTCAATCACCATCTTCCTCAAGGATAACTATTCTGAATCCACGGAATTTCTCTTGACTTCTCACTGAGACTTCTCGAATCCACGAGAAAAGAAAGCAAGAAGAATAGAAATAAATTTTAATAACTTAGTAATTTGATTGATGAATGAAAATAACAAGTTCACAACCTAATAGTAAACTTACTATTTATAAACGGTCATGATGCCTACTAGTGCGCAAGGTTTTCGGCCAAAAATAGTAAGTGTTCAAATTATTCTAAGCTCTTTTTGCGTTGGGCGAAACTCCTAAAGCCCAACGATGAAGAGTTATAATCAAACTAAAATTTACTATTTATAGTAAAAATAGAAACGACCGTTGATCTAGGGGTATTTCGCAAATCCGGCTTGCACAACCTGACGTAGAGGTTTGGGTGGCTAAAGTAGCTCATTCTACCCCAAAATAATATATTTCATGCTTGATAACTCATTCTAGATTGCGAGATACACCCAATGTAAGATCTGACGGTTTGGATCACTTCTGTCGTCGACCGGGCCTTTTCTGATCCATCTTGGCCACGAAACTGTCCATGACCTGCTCTACATCATGGCACCATTTCATTGGTCTCGCCAACACTTGTTAAGGGCACACCAATTTTCAAAAGATTAACAGGTGAAGTATATACTTAAAGTGTCTAGCGGACTAATGAGTGAAATGGCGCCACACCACAACTTGATAGAACTCGTGTTACTCCACCCAACCTTACGGAATCCACTCCATACTAGTCGGACCATCTTACGTGCTGATTGGTGCAATGTGAGAGTTTGAGTGAAAAAGTACATGTAAAGGTGCCAAAAAATGCCTGAATAGGCAATCGTTGGGCCAACCATGGATGGGACAACAACACAAAGATCTCAAACAGATCCTACCATCTTATCGTTTTGAAATTGGACCACGCACAAGCAATGTGAAAAGGCCATCCAATAGTTGTCCAACGGTTGGATAGAACCATCCCGTGGGTGCAATTTGGGATTGTGGGGCATCTACGGCGATGAGGGCCCCACATCACCAGACATACAATCACATGCATTACAATGGTCCACACTCCATGGGAGTTATAAGACTACCAACATTAATGATGTAACCTTATTCCCCTTTGAGGTGAACTTTTGCTCTAGCAATTTCCAAGTTTTATTTCCACGTACTTTTGCACGTGCCAGCTGGTGATGTGTGCATGATCTTAACCTTACCTTCCATGTGTGGACAACCTATTCCCCTGTTTGGTTTATGAGTAGTAAAATCCAAATGATGGAATTTTTACATTAATTTAGTATTAATTCATCATCAAAATATACTTGAGTCGCCTTTTTGGATTTGAAATTTTCATGATAATAATATAAAAAGATGCAATGATTACAAATTCTTTTAAATATCTAACATGATCCCTATTTTTAATTTGGCAGCACTAAAATCATAATGACGACACTTTTACATTACTTCTGTAAGTGGCGAAACAATGCCCAAGATATCAAGCCCATCCTAAACATAGGTGGGCCACACTTGTATTGCACATCCTGACCACTCACAACCCAATTCACAAGCTAAGGGTGACAATTGGCCTGCAGAGCCCATTGTCAGCTTTGCCTTGGACCGGGCTTGGATCTACTATCATGGCCTGGGGCGGCTTTGTGGGGCCCACCATGATGCATATGTTTTATCTACGTTGTCCATCTATTTTGACAGATCATTTTACGGCATGAGCCCAAAATGGAGGTAGATCGAAGGCTCAAGTGGACCATACCAGAGGAAGCAGTGGGGACTGAACTCCCACCATTGAAAATTTCCTAAGGGCCACTGTGACTTGCCGACCATCTAACCTGTTCACATGGTCACAGACCTAGATGAATGGAAAATATAAATATAAGCTTGATCCAAAACTTCTGTCAGGCTTTCAATCCCCACTGCTTCCAGTGGTGCGGTCCGCTAGAGCCCTCAATCTGCCTCTTTTTGGATCATGCCCTAAATTGATCTCTGTCAAAATGGAAATGCAGAGTGCATAATACATATACATCACAGCGGGATGCACAAAGGCCATGACAGGACTGTCCGTCTCTAGCTAGATCCTGGTTAGGGTAGTACCCAATCCACGCCCCTTGGCTTGTGGGGCAGGCTTGTACCTGGCATGCATGGCTCAGATCGGCTTTCTGCTCGGGGTCCATTTACGCCTAACCTGGATAGCCCAGGCCCGGCCCAACTTTCACTAATTCTATTCTACACATGACATTCCAATCATCAGTAAGGCGACACATGCATCTTGCATGTAGACCTTTATTTTCAGGCCCACCTTAACAATGGATGGATTGTGAACACCCAGCTGGGAAATAGGCCATCTATGATCTAAAAATCCACCAACATGGCACGTGTGCATGCCAGGCATGGGTCAACTCACCATGAAATCAGGCAGGCCCACTTATCGGTTAGGCCACGCATGCATGAGAAAAATGAATAGTTAAAGATGACACCCAATACATATATTCAGTGAGTTTAGATTACAAATGACCACAACGCGACCTGTAACACGTGGTAGCAGCGCATGCAGCAGGACATCTACAATGGGACGTATTTGCACGGTTGCGAGGCCACAACGACAGCAAGTTCATTTCATACTAGGTACATGAGTTTGGCAGTTGGTGGGTTGTTCTCCCAAGTTCTTCCTTCACCTGAAATTTTTCCCTGCATTTCAGGGAGCAGCCTTAGATTTTTCTCAAACCATGAAACATCAAGAAAGATAGCATCTCTTCCAAACAGATCACTTACAGACCCGTAGCAGGAAATGATAGGTTGCAGGGCCATTATATCACGAATGCAGTGATAAGGGGCCAACCCTGCTAAATAAAATCCCAACCACACAAATAGTGGGACCCACTGTCGTGAATTATAAGCCAAAAGATAGCAGTGGAAGTATGATTCTATCTAGTGGATTGATGGATATCAAATGGATAGTACATACAAAATTGTAAAACGACTAAATTCCACAAGTAAATGTCCATAGGGCCGGTTAGGACACAGAATCGAAAACGTGGATATGGAAAACCTCTATGGAATCCTCAGCCAAAGGAAAACAATGGAATCCAACATTAATACGGTCGTTTGGTTTGGAGCTCAGTTTTCCATGAAAATGTTGAAAGGTCAAGATCAAAGGGTGAGAGATGTTTATTGTAGCCTTGGAAATTGATATTGAACGTCTTTTGGGAGAGATCGATAAACAGTGGGTCCCATATTTGGGTTGTCTTGATTTGAGGTCGGCCCCTCAAAAGATGATAAGCACGGTCGTGGTGGTATTCGATAGGTAGCAACCTATCATTTCCCATGGGAGCATGGCTTGTATAGAGCATGTGGGGGAATTTGCATACAATGGAACTACTCCAGTACTCCTTTCGCTGGTATTCTTGTCCAGATATGGAAAGATCTGTTGAAGCGCCCGTGGCAAATTCAATACGATTTCAGCATATGCTGCAAAGGAGAAGAAACAAAGAAATGAAATAAAAAGATATTAAATGGTGAGAGGCAGAGGAAGCATATTACTGGACAAGGCATTATAGGGTCCTGCTCATTAGGGAGTTATTTTACTCTGGCAGCATGTGATGCTTGATATGCAGGCACTTGGAAATTGTACAGGTGGCATGTATTAACTCAAATTAGATTCACTAAATTGTGGAACTAAGTAAATTGCCATCCCAAAATCAGCTTACTTCAACATCCTCTGCTTCATGGACGTTTCTTGAAGTAGGACTATTGGATATTTTTCATTTTCAATCATCCATAAATGTCAACCAATCCAATGGTCAGATAATCAAATAATCGTACTTTCTTGTTCATGGTGCATCTAAGGGACCCATAATTTGGACAGTTTAATTTGAATTATTTGTATTCGATGTACGTAAATTCTGCATATCATCCATCACAGTTTGACAGAGCATCAAAGTTGTTCTCCATCACAAAATGCACAGTTTGGTGGCATTTGTTGATGAACATGATTGCATACAAGTGGGCCCATGGTTCGGTGATCTGAAAGATTCATCTGATGGGCCTCTCATTGTTGTAGGGGAGTGAATTTCCCATCTTTGAAGATCCTAATAGGGGAGTGAATTTTTATAGGGCCTCTTCTTCTTCTTCTGGGGCTATGTGTTGTTCCCAGCATATCAAAGGTTTGGATCACCAGACCAAGGGCCACATGTGGAATCGCGTACACAACAAACTACATGTTTGCTGATGAGCAGGACCCTGTAAATCCTCGTTGGAAAACCATGCACATTTTCCACCATTAAATATTTTCTGACATGGTAGTGACTCATTAACCATTAACAAGGCATGATTGTATGTCAACAGCCCACTGTGGATGGAGCTTATCCTGAAAATCAGATTGACGGGGCAATCTTAACCATCCGGTTCATGGGGCATCCAATGGACAGTGAAGAAGAAATGGTTGGCAGTCCAAATCTGACAGCCAATATGGATGGATGAAAACACCCCATCAGAATGGTTTATGAGATAAATTGCATCCATAATTGGGTCCACGATTTTGTACGGTCCACATAATTGATCAATTGTGCCATTCACATGGTGGATGAATCAACACCAGTTGAGAAATGATGGAAAACAAGCAGGGAAATCTAGCCATACTGAAAAAACAAAATAGAAGTATAACCTTCTGGCAGGCTCATAGTTCTCAAGGCATCCTCCGCGTACGAAAGACGAGCTGGAATCGGCTGACCTACATTTGGCCCGTTTACTTTCCTAATTCCCATTGGTGACATTACGATTTTCTTGGAAGAATGCAATGGCCATGCTAAGACTCTGATTCGAGTTGGTAGTACAGAAATGATATCTGCGTATCGAAGACTAACTGTCACCTTGCTGCACCCAAGAAAAAAGAAAGGTGGGAAAAATTAAATAAATGAAAACCAAGCTTTTAAGGATATACCAAAAAGGTTAAGAGACCTATAGATATAAAATCTTCACGGTGGTGTTGTCAGATCAACAATCTGGAGTTTCAAATCATGGGCCTTGATTGGATGAACTCGAGGGCCCAATGTAATTATACATAGCCCAAGGGCCAAGAATCACATAGTTCCTCTTTGAAATTTATGAAATATTACTAAATTTGGTAGTTTTAGAACCTTGTAGATGCATGTCAATATGATTCTCGAAAGAAAAAATAAAATAAAATACAGGGATTTAACATCAATTCTGTTACCAACCAAAGAAAAAAAAAACAGAGACAGAGAGAGCAGAACCTTGAGAAGTTCCAGATAACAATGAGGAATTATAGAGAAAGGAGGTTTGCTAAGCCCCCACGATCTATGACCCTGCTCATCTACACAGCAGCACACCCCCCAACATGGCACATGTGTACGTGATCTCAGTTTTACATAAGATGTTCACATTTTTTAGATTGCTTGTCTCGAAAGCCAGGCCAATTCACTAATCACTACTGAGGTGAGTAAGAGTGTAGAAAATGTTTGTTTTCGGCATCGTGGCTACGTTAGCCATGAAAAAACCTGATTTTTTACAGATGACATGGGCGACATGGCCAGATCATGAAAAGCAATGATCTCCCACACGTGCCATACTGGCACATGTGCTGGAACGTAGATGAGCATGGCTGCAAACATGTGGGCTTAACAAACCTCTAGAGACAGTATTCAAAAGTAGAAGTTCAAAGTTAAAACGCATGCCATACTGGCACATGTGCTGGCACGCAATTCCTTTTTCTTTCTTTTTTTGAAGTCTCCATTACGTTTTATCACATGAAAAGAAAAAAAGAAAGAGAGAGAGAGAGAGAGAGTACAAGCTAGACATAATAAAAATAACCCAAATCACGTATATGATCTACATGTCAAAATCATAGAAGAAAAAGCTGCCTGAAATTGAGCCGCTTCGACCAAGTTGACTTGATTTCCCAACAGTCGACATTCCAAGTCAAACCAACAAAAAATAAACGTTTGGACTAAAATGGAACGAGTAAATCCCATGTTGCTTAAAATAGAATGAAGGAAGAATTATGACACTAACCAGGCGACCTAGATACAATATATCATGTTACAATGAATGAAAGACATGCACCTACCACTCAAAATCCTCCAATACAAATTCAATCCAACTGAATGAAATGCTGTGATAAAGCTCTCCAATCTGGTTCCCATACAACTCCTTGATAAGACGAACCTGCATAAACACAACAAAGGCTTTTTTACCACATTTCAATTCAATTGGGCATCCACTTCATTTTAATTGGGCACAGATAACAACTAATTTTATGGCCTTTCCTAGCTAGAGAAGGATCCCTTGGACCAGCTTTGTATGTAGGAGATTCCTATCCATTGCCTTGATCTTTGTTTCTTCTAGTCCTTGGGCCTATTTAATAAATTTGTTTGTTGTCAATAAAAAGAAGGGCATCTGACAGCACCCTGATCTGGTACGAATGCTGAAACCATTTGAGTTGCAATTCAGACAGGTTGGATCAGGTTGAGGATCAATCCGAGCACAACCTGGCCTCAAGAGGACCCAACCCACAACCCGAATTTGAACCCGAGGTGCCCAACCTGAATTCCTCTATACGCAACCCTAAACTGACCCAGTCCAACCCGACCCAAATACGTGATTATTCCCAACCGACTTAACCCCACCTGAATTTGCTCTACTCAAATCCAACCAGATTTCACATTGGGTTGGTGTTTTCCAACCCTAACCCAACCCAAGGACCCTGGCAACCTGCCTATTATTTGAATCATGGGCCAAAAAAACATAAATAATGATATAAGCAAGGATGCATTGAGAGCGAAGATGAAAGGAAAAATAACAATAATAAGGAATAAAAAAACTAAAAAACACAACAAGATGTACTCCTTAAAATAATAATGTGTTAAAGATGTACCTGTTCCCGTCTATCAACATAAGCTTGCAAAATTTCTCCAACATAATCTATGAATTTCTGAAACAACAAAATAATATCAGCTGAACAAGTTTGAGGAACATCTGAAGTTCAGTAAATGGCGATGTCCTTGAATGCCATCATGCATCAGGTGGTATTATCAAAGTATAAAACAAGAGCAGTGAAAACCATATATGCATTTAATATGCCTACCATTGCATTAGAAGAGAGAAGGTCATTTTCAGCTTCTCGTATTGGAAGAAAGAAAGGAACTGTGTGTTCAATGACACTCATCTTTTCAAGAAATGATTTACTTTCAAGAATGCAATGATAGATTTCACAAGGTTCTCCTACAGAAAAAATAATAAATAAATAAATAAGAAGAAGAACATATGGGTCAAGCTGTAAGCATATGCAGGAAGTTGAAAATCCACTCACACAGAGAGATGCACTCACAAACTAACAAGCAATACATGTAAACATGAGGACATGTATACACCTTCATTGGAGCTAGAACACATCTAGCAATGAGAAATTAAACCGTCTTAAACGGTTTCCATCAAAAGGTTTGACTAGGGAATTAGCCCAATCAACTCAGCTTGTCTGTAAAGCTTGTCAAAAGTCGTGTAACTAGGCACCTGCCAGAACTCGATTTTGGTGTTTGCATATGGACCGGTAACTTTTGTGTGTGTGTGTGCATGCATGCAGGTGTAGTGTGGTGTGTGTGTGTGCGCACACATGCGTGGGTGGATGGGTGTGCATGCATGCGTGGGTGGGTGGGTCTGCATGTGTGTGTGGGTGAGTCTGTGTGCGTGCCTGCATGGTGGGTGGGTGGGTGTGCATGCCTGCATGTGGGGTGTGCACACATGCGCGTGCCTGGGTGAGTGTATGCTATTTATTACCATACAAAGGATTGAATTGCTACATGTCTTTAGTTACTTGCACAGTTATGGGTCAGATTTGGTCAGATTTCTTTTCTTGATTCAGAATCAGCTGGTGCCTATCTGATTCAGCGGGTCAACTGTTAAAAGTGTGGCATGGGGTCAGGTTAGGCAAGCAAAGGACTCAGATATGGAGAATGGCTATTCTCGCAGTTTGTGGTCCGTTTGGGAAGAAAGAAATGGGAGATGCTTTAGGGATGTGGCATATTCTGTTGAGTCTGTAGCTAGTAAGGCTAAGTGTCTAATGATAGAATGGGCTGCTCATGTTGACTGTCTTAAGGGCAGTGATTTCCTTTTTCTTCGAGTTTTGTTGGGTCTGCTTTCTCAGCGGCCTTTCTATTCTATTTCTGTAATCATTTTTCCTTTTAATACAATTATTGTGACCTTTCAAAAAAAAAAAAAAAAAACTTGCACAGTTATGGGAGTAAGTGTTGCATGATTGGGATCTTGTTCTACAGGTCCAATAAATGTACTTGATGAACCCGACCCAATTTAACGGGTCAAGTCCATTTATTGGACCCGTCAAAAAATTTAGGTTGGGTTTGGGTCTCACTTTTTGCACCCAGTTAAAATCAGGTCTAGATGGGTTCAGATTGGGTTCATGTGATAGACAGTTAAATTCAGGTCGGGTTTAGTCAGGTCCAAGTAGTTTTAATGGTAAAGTATATATCTAATATGCATTGATTATTCTAGTAAAAGAAATGAAAATTTCAAAGCCACACGGGTAACCGAGACCGTTTGCACACAATGCCTATGTCAAAGTAGCAAGTGTTGTGGGATCTAATCCATCCATGTATTAGTTGTTCCAAACCGAACTCAAAACCTAGATCCAAAGACCCGATAGGTACCCGGCAAGACCAGAACCTGGTTTGACCAGGCACGGGTTCCATAGGACCCAACCTGGACCCAACCCATTGACAGCCCATCTTGTTCTAAATCAGAACAGAATAAGAAAATTGCATAATGATTTTTTTTTTCAAAGATTGCATAATGATGGCAATGGCATTCAGAAACTTGTGGTTTTAGGCTATTCTTTTGAACTACAAGCCGAACGCTTTGCGTTTTCTAAATTTTACATATTTTTTCCTTTTTAACTTCCATATCCACTTTTTTAAATTTTTATTCAACCTAGCCAAATTAATCCATATTTAACCGAATCCCCAAGTGAATTTGGCTGAATCAAGGTCAGGTTGAATGGGTCAAGTTTGAGTCCCAACTTTGAAAAAAATAGTTAGAACGTTGCCTTTACCAGCAAAAGATGTCTCATACTGTATGCCAATCCTCGCACCTTCTAAACAACAAATTACCTGCTCAAAAGAATAACAAGCTGCAAATTCAAACCCAACAAGTCCCATTAAAATACAATTAAGACATGAAATTGAAAAGTCATTAATGAAGTCATATTAAAATGCGCAGTGGCATAGACTATTTGATCTTTTACAATAACCAAGGTTTCTAGCATCTTTATTACTTGACAGGCATAGCCATTAGAATGCAAGTCTAAAATTTGGTAGTGTCAAAACTTGGCTCTAGTACAAGTCACAAACCCTTTTTCCCTCCGAACGGAAATATCGACTAAATATACAAGTCTGAAGCAGACAAAGCATGAAAACCTTTTACTTTGAAATGTCATTTCATTGAAAAGCAAAAATTGACTCCATATGTACAATCCGCCTTCAAATCTACTGATAGCTGTAAAAGAAGAGACGATACAATTCATGTAGAAACCTATGAAACAATTATCATGAACAAAATCTACTAGCGAAATATCCACACACACACACACACACACACACATCATGACAATCTTACAAAATTCTTAGTTCCATGTTATCATGATGATCACATGCACACCCACCCAAACACCCTTAGAGGTCTTAGGCATGATTTTACACTGTTCCCTGCCATGTGGCCCACCCTGACTCCCTCAGAGTGCACGCCAGTGGCAGTGGGCATATGTGGGGGCCCATGTGTCGTGTTCACAGAATCCAACCCATCCATCAGATGTGTCACCACAAGTTGCTCTCAAGACAGAAATCAGCCCGATCCAAAACTCATATGAGACAGCACATGGAATGAGTTGAGACTTGAGGATTTCATAGGGAGCCCAACATGTTGTGTATATAGAATATAGGCCATTCATATGGACTGCATGAAGGGTCAAGCCAAAACTCAAATGGTTTTGTCAGGTGAGCCCTAGTCAAAATCAAGGGTGGGTGTGTCCCTCCAACCTTGTTCCCTTCGTTGTGGCCCACCCGAGTTTTGGATTGAACCTATGAGTCATACTATGAAATTATGGGCGAGAGTTATTACGCAAAGTTGAAGACATGAGACGAATATATCAGAAAATCAGTTTGATATCATGCCAGGGAAGTCTGCTACCAAAGTTATTTTCTTATTTAGACAATTGATGGAAAAATATAGGGAGAGGAACGATCTCCACATGATCTTTATTGACTTGAGATAGCATACAATAGGGTCCCTAAAGAGTTAATCTGGTGGAATTAGGAGAAAAAAGGAGTTTCAAGATGATATATTGACAAGATTAAGGATAATGTACAAGGGAGAAGGATAATGTACAAGGGAGAGGTAACAAATGTGAGGACCAATAGTGAAGAGACAAGTGAGTTCCCAATACCATAGGCGCGCACCAGGGATCAGCATTTATCCTGTAACTTTTATAGACAAGTTAATGAGGCTTTTGCAAAAAGAGATCCCATGGTGTATGTTATTTCCATATGGCATAGCTTTGATTGACATGAAGAAGAGGGTGTAAACACAGCTAGATTTGTGTGAGGGTGCTTTGAATATAAAGGATTTAAAATTACTCAGACCATAATAGAGTATGTGGAGTGCAATGTTAGTAACAATATGAATGGAAATGAGGAATTAGTTAAGATTGACGATGAACAAGTTTCCCAAAATGACCACTTTTGATATCTTGGCTAAATAATTCATGAATTCAAGCTAGATGGACAAAATGGACATGTGCCTAGGGAGTTTTATGTGATTGTGACATGTGCCTAGGGAGTTTTATGTGATTGTCATGTATCACTTAACCAAAAGGGGAAATTTTATAAGATAGCTATAAGACCAGCCATGCTTTATCAGGCAGGATTTTGTGCAGTTGGAACAACATTTCATAGGATGAGTATGGCTAACATGAGGGCAAGGCAAGGAGGGATAGAATTAGAAATGAATGCATTCTGTGGAACATAGAAGTAGAAACAATAGGTAATAAGATGAGGGAAAGTATGCAGATGGTTTGGTTGTGTGCAATGGAGACCAAGAACTGCGTTGGTTAGGAGTGAATTGGTGCAAGTTGAAGGCTCTCAAAGGCAAAGGGGAAGGCCCAAAGGGACATGGGTGGAGGAAGTAAGAAAAGACTTGATGGCCTATCGTCTAACTGTAGTTATGCCCTTGATAGAGTGGAATGGTAGAATAGGATTCATGTAGCTGACCCCAATTAGTTGGGATAAGGCTTAAATGATGATGATGATTAGTTGGTTCCACACTTCAAGGTCATTAGCCAGGTTGAAGGAACCCTCAATTAGCTCCTTCAGTTGAAATTCAACGACATTTCTATTGGCAAAAGTTGGATCATAAGGGGATTCACGGTCAATACAAGAATGCTGGTGATGACAAAAGGATGGCTACTGTGGGAACTGTAGAAACAAAGATTATAAATTATAATGAATCTAAGGTGCAAACTCTTTCTTCCGAAATCTAGTAATAAAGATAATAACAAATCAGGATCTTTACAAACTCTTTAGTGCTTCAATCACAAAAGGTGGTTGCTCAAATCTTGGGCAAGGAGAGAGCAAATGAGAATGTGGTGATTAGAAAAGGCATTGAAAGAGTCATGGCAATCAAGCGGCAAAGGTTTCTCGGCATCATTTGTGTTGGGATGTGAATGATTATTGTAAATTCACCAGCTAGGACATGAATCACAAGGGCTTCCTTTTGTATAGGGGATTCATTGCCTGTTATGTAAAATTGTGAATGGTTAGTTTTTACAGTTTGTTTTTCAATGATTCTCTTCTTTTTCCTTGTTCAATAAATGCCAGTCATGATAAAAGAAAGAAAGCTTTTGTAGATAACTAATACCTTATTACCAGCTTTATAAGTAGTTTTTCCGTTAAAGTGAGGATCTGGTAACATGCTCACGTTCCCTGGCATTGCCTTCCTATCAGCTTCCATATGAACCTGACATGGAATTAAAACCAATTCATTAGCAATTAGTACAGCCACAAAACTGATTATGAACCTTGAAAAAAAGGAGAAAAATCTTAAAGATGCCTATTACAAGTTCCCAAAAGAAACAAACTATAATGTAGCTGAACAAACAAGAAAAATATACATTATCAACTTCCAAGAGCTTTATGCTTGCCAAACACCCATCTCACATATCACAATTTGGTGGGCGGAATAATACAACTGATATGTAAATGTGTAAAAATACAAGTACTGGCTTAGAAGATATGAAAAGAGAAATACCCGCTCCCTAATTGTGGCTAATAGCCCATCATTCCATTGCTCGCCATCTAAACATACCTCTGCAAAATGAATAACCTTCCATTTAGGCATACAACAAGGAGCCTAACAACACAGATATGATGTGCATGAATTTTGTTTGGCAAAGGGGGTAAAAACAAAACAATATGCACGGTGCATCATATTAATACCCAGCAAAGAAGTGAAAACTCATATCAGCTGAAGGCATTTTTCATAAATATGACCTTCTGCAGAACAATTGAGAGCCTATATTTAATAAGTAAAACATATAAAGTCAAAAAGATAAAAAAGCTGATTTCATCCCCCACCCACCTCTTTACATGAGGCCATCATGCCAACCTCACACGTGTGGAACATTCAATGCAAACATCAGGCAGTCGGGCAACCACCCATAAAGCATTCAGAAAATGAAAGTGCAGAGAATAAATTTTGAATGTGAATAATGTGTTAAGAATTGGATATCCACATTCATATTAGCGTCCTGGATTCTTGGCACAAATGGAGGGTCATACCCCGTTCCGATTAGTATCCATACCTGTGTCCAGTGTTTGAAATATCAGTATCGCGTCACGTATTGCACCCTTGCGATACGGATATGTATCGATTATCGCATGGGATATATCGGTTGTATCACGTAATGTATCATTATTGTTGGAAACAAGGGGAAACATTGGAAAATTGATCGAATTTTTCAATGAAACTTCAGTGATTGTTAAACAAAGACATAAATACACTTATAATAAAAACATTACAGAAAACAAGTGCACGTAATAGGTTTTCTTTGTATGGGCTCCTAATCTAACTGAATTGATGCAAGTATAGTCAAAGACTACTCACATAATTTACAAATGTAAGAAGACGTGTGGAAACACGAGTAATACATTCAAAAGCAAAAGAAGAATCACTAGATCAGGTTACAAACATGTTTGATTTTATGTTTGGACACAAATATTGAAACCAATTTACAAAAAATTGGGAAATTTTGATTTTTTCAGTTTTTTGCAACTCGGCCCATGTCCTTCAAATCTCGAAATCGAAGTTCCCAAGCATAAAAATTCATGGATTTGTAACAATTTGACATTAATTTAACATGTTTTACAGAAAAAAAAAGATCAAAAATCGAAAATGCTCACCGGATGGATGTGGGATATATCCCACTACTGCGTTTCGTATCGCACAAGTGGGATACAAGATATATCGTGGGATATATCCGCCAATATCGTCGATACTTAAAACACCGCCTATGTCTCATAGAACATAACACACCAAAGGCTCTAACCTGCCATACGCATCAACTTCCAAATCCTAGAACCCCTAGGAAGAATCCCGATTCTCATGCCCCTCCCTGACCCCATATTTTTTGAAGACTCTTATGTTTAATTGATAAAAGCATTGTTCGAACAAGACCAAATCCATTCAAACAGCTACCAGAAAAACCATTTGAGATATATATATATATATATATATATATATATATATATATATATATATATATATATATATATATAAAGTAGTTAAACAAGGTCAGAATCGTTTGAAATAAAAGCTACCTTCAGTCTGAGCAGCCCGTGCAGCTTCAAATTCTTTTTGCAGGCGCTCAAAAACCAACTTGTCGGAATCCCTGTGGCAAACATAGAAAACTTCAGAGAGAAGAAACTAGAGCCTTTTTTTCTGAAGAACCCAAAGGTACTTATTAATAGTGTCAAAAGCAAACAACAAAAGGAAGCACATGGTAAATTCGAACATCAAGGTATTAAATGTCCAATTTAGAAAGTTTAAAAAAAAAAAAAAAAAATGCAGCAAGAGTAAATGCAGTTAAGAAATATTCAACCATGTTGTAAAACTGCAATTAAATTACAAGAAATTGTCCACAAAAAAACATAGAAAGGGAAACATTGTTAATGAAAAGCAAATCTCTCATATGACACACCGGGGGCAAATCTCTCATATTATTGTTCAAACTGTATTATAGCCTATATTGGACCCACATTCAATTATTTTATCATGTGGAACCGGAACCCTGCCCCCATCTATCTATGAGCAAAGGAATAGATTGCAAAGAATGAAGTGGCAAACATAACCAAAATGATAGACATGCAAAAGATGGGATAGCCAATAATCAGATGATCGGAAGAGATTGCAAGACAACAAGCCATCTATAAATCATATATGCATCTGGAGATGCAATTAAAAAAAAAAAAAAATCAAAAAAGGAAGAAAAAGACAAAAAAAAAATCAAACATCTAGTGGATTTAAAATAATAATAATAAAATGACTATTACAAAGAAATTCTATCAAGTAGTAAAGTGATAGTAGACAACCGACCAACGCACTAAAAGCACCAGAGCTGATGGGGAAGAATTGGTTTATCCCTACATCCAGGCCCTCCCAAGCAAACCCAAGCGAGACCTCCCATGGGCAATCCCCGCTTCACCCCACCTCATGACCATTTTACATTTCACAAGCCCCACCTCATGAGCCACCCCACCTTAGCATGGAGATACAGTACATTCTTGGAATCACACCAAGATACCCCCGCATCATCCACCCATGCCAGTGAGGAGACTCGAACATTGGGTTGTTGCTCTGAATTAATTTGGTAGCGGATAACCGACCAGCGCACCAAAAGCTCGAGAGTTGATGGGGATGGAGCAGTTTATCCATGTATACAGGCCCTCCCAGGCAGTGTTCGCAATATCGATACTATCGGCCGATATATCGGCCGATATTATCGTTATCGCACACCTGCGAGACGATACCCTCGCGATAACCCCCGGAAGATACCAAAAAATCCAAAATTCAGATATCGGCCGATATATCGTCGATATCGCATGATATATCGTCGATATAGCACGATTTCGTCTCTATTATTTTCGGATTTCGACAGACGCACTCAAAAAAAAAAAAAAAAAAAAAAAAAATCGGAGAGTACCTGTGTGATCGGAGGTGGACCACCGCGGATTTCTCGGAGATTCCGCCAAGAAATTAGGCTGGATTGAGGAATGGAACGAGAATTCGCCAGCTCCGGAGCCCTCGCGTGCGGTGGAGGAGAGGGAAAGTGAAAGAGAGGAGCGCGGGAGGGGTGAAAAGGGAGATAGACGGTGTCTTAGGGTAATTAGTTTTTTCGCTGGCGGAAAACTTAGACGACGGAAGGCGATTTTTAAGGTACGGACGGACCAAAATACCCTCGGTTAAGTAAGAAGCAGGTGAAAAAGGAGGGTTATTTTTGTCCGAAATAGGTTCTCCGTACGGTCGGTGGTATATTTTGGTTATCTAAGTTTGTGGTCGGTCGCGTTGGGTCGAATAGGTGAAAAGTCGTGCCTATGGTAAAAAATTACCCAAAGTGTATGTGGTCTATCCACACCGTCCATCCGTTTTCCCGTCTAAATTAAGGGGTTGATCCCAAAATTTAGAAATTTTAGTGGACCATACCACAGGAAATAGTGGTGATACTGATTTCCACCGTTGAAACCTTTCTCGGCCCTGCAGTCATGTTTATTGGTCATCCAAACCGTTAATAAGATTATACGGACGTGGATGAAGGGCAAATATGAACATAAGATTGATCCATCTCTTGTGGCCCTCAATAAGTTTTTAATGGTGAACGTCACTCTCTCCACTGTTTTCTGTGGTGGGGTCCACTCGAGCTCCGGATCTGATTCATTTTTTGGCTCATGCCCTAAAATGATCAATTCAAATGGATGGACGGTGTGGATAAAAAAAAAATACATCATTGTGGGACCCATGTAACTTGGTGACGTTACTAACGGGGGACGCGGATTTCCTGCGAAAGCCTTTCGCGGAAAGTTGCGGCACGAGGAGGCTGGGTGGGGCCCACCAAAATGTGTTTCGACCATCAACACCGTGAATTTGATGGGTACCATTTAAATTATGGGATATCCCAAAAATCAACCGTATAGGGAACTCAGGTGGGCCATACCATCTAAAATTATGTGAAGGCACCGTTAAAACATATAAAATCACTTGGTGGGGCCAACCTGAGTTTTGCATGCGCCTGAAGCTTGGTCTGAACCCTCATTCAAGTGGGACACATATAATGGATGGCCTGGATTTGCAAACTACATCTCGGTGGGCCCTAAAAAATGGTTATGAGTTTTTTAATGGTGCACGGCCCCTCCCAACTTCTGTATGTGGTGTGGTCCACACAAGTCACGGATTGACTTGATTTTTGAGGCCTATGCCTACGATGGAATGGTGCATCTGACTGATGAGGTAGCTTTTCGAAACGTATCACGGTGGGGCTCACATAGCTCAACCTCATGGGGCATTAAAATCAGCTCGAGCGCATTGTACCTTTTCCCTAAATGATCTACTCCTCCTGACACCAGCCTTTTGCTGGTGGTCCGGGCTCTGTGGGCCCCACCATGATGAGATATATCCTAATCTCAAGTGGACCACATTATAGGAAAAGTGTTGAATGAATGTCAACCATTAAAAACATTTTGGGGGCCATTAAAGTTTTAGATCAAGCTGATTTTTGTTTGTTCCCTTCATCTGGGTTGGGCCTGTATGACCTAATCAATAGATTGGATGTCAAATAAACAGTATAATGGGCCTTAGGAGGATTTTAGTGGTGGATAACCAATCACTATTGTTTTCATGTGGTGTGGTCCACCTGAGATTTATATCCGTCTTATTTTTTATTTCAAGCCACAAAATGATCCGTAAAAATGGATGAAATACGGGGCTGGTGTTGGGGGAGTAGCCAATCCGTTTCCTACAGCTGCTGTAGGTACGTGGGACGCGGATTGTGTCCTACCCCCGCCTATCTCTCGGCCCCAAACTGGCAGTTCTATGGGCGGGCCCACTGTGATGTACCTATAAATCTAAGTTGTCTATCCATTTTTCTTAAATCATTTTACGCATGAAAATAAAAAATGAGGCGATTCAATGCTAAAATGGACCACACACTCTTGCATTTAATGCTGGCGGCATTCGATGCTTTGTGCATTTAATGCAACCAAGCTTATTATTTGGTGTGGTCCACTTGATCATTGGATCTACCTTTTTTGTGTTCAAGCCTTAAAATGATATGAGAAAAGGGATTGAGGACTTGGATGTATAGATACAGCACGGTGGGCCTACCCACAGAACTACCCCATCATTGATATGTATATTTTTCAAAATTTACTTCTTCGGTTCTTCTTTTGCTTTTCAATGAATTGGTTGTGTTTTCATACATGACTATGATATATTTATAAATATCATGCATTCAATTTAAATATAGTTGCATTAGTTCAGTTAAACATCGCATAGCTTAGAACCCTATACAAAGGAAATTTATTATGTGCATCTTTTTTTTGAGATGTTATGATTTAAAAGTGTGTATTAAGGGCTTTTTTAACAATCCCCAAAGTTTCATTAAAAAATTCAACCATTTTCCCAATGTTTCCCCATGTTTCCCAAAAAGTGCGATAAATTATGCGATACAAACGATATATCCCATGCGATAACCGATACGTATCTGTATCCCAAGGGTGCGATACATTGTGCGATACCGATATTTCGAACACTGCTCCCAGGCAAGACCTCCCCGTGGGCAACCCCCGCTTCGTACAAGTCCCCGAATCCCACGGTCCCACAATAGGCCTCACCCCGTGGCCATTTTGCATCTCACAAACCTCGCCTCATGGGAAACCCCATCCCAGCGTTGAGGCATGATGCATCCTTGGAATCACACCAAGATGCCCCTGCATCATAAAGGCATCCATGCCATTGAAGATAAACTCTTAATTCAGAAAAAAAAAAAAATCAGTACCTTGAGAGACGCTCTGCTAACACTTCGTGCCTCTTGATAAGATTTGACACTACAAGAAAATAGCGAAGCTCAAAGTTCCAAAATAAATTTCACAAGTGCTAAACTAATTTACTCCAATCATCATCATCTTCTAAGCCTTATTCCAATAATTTACTCCAATATTATGGCAAAGGGTGAATCTAAGATTGCTTACATCTTGCTCTGGTAGTCTCCAACCGTAAATCTTCTTCCTGCATAAAGTTCTACAACACAACGAGATATGTATTAGCTTGATCACCAGAAATTTGAATGTGTAATAACTGGTTCATTTTCCAAGCATGATAATTACATCTCATGAGTTCCAACAATGTGACTCCTATAATGAACGTACTCTTCGTCCATGATGATAATTTTTATGTACAAAACTTTAGGGGTTACCAAGTGAACTACAAATATCAGAATATGTATACCGATAGTATTGTAAGGTACCACAGTCATTTGAGAACCAGAGTTCTACTCAGGACATCCAAGCTAGGTGGGCCCCACTGTTCAGATGACCAAGCCCAAATCAGGCTGGTTTCCTCATCAAGCAAGCCACGAGTGCACATTGAATGTGGGGACCATTGTGACAAATCGCATTCTAAGCCATTTCTCAGGGTGGGAATTCCTCAGGAGATGTTCAGAATTTGACTTTTTCTCAGGATATTATCAGGAAAATATCACCGAAAATAAAAATTTATTTATTTAATGTAAATTAATGAATACTTTTTTTTTAATCATAAATATATGGTATAAAATGACACATTTTAACATCTGAATAATTTTTTTTGTAAATATTGCAATAATTTGCGATAAAATAGTGAAAATTAAAAACCACCAAGATTTTGCAATAATATTATTTTGGCAGTTTTCCACGAAAATATCTTAAGATTTTCAAAATCTCAACCATATTTGTCACGATGGTTTCTAAACCATCCATTGCTTTTCTCCACGTGTTAATCATTATATGCATATTAGTAGAACCTCCCTGGTTTTGGTCTTTTAATCTAAACAGTAGCACCAGCCAATGCATGTGAGCATACCAGAACTTATAATACAATCACCTACACATGCATGCAAGGGAGAAGAATCACATTTAAATGCGAACTCCTATATTGTCTAGCAACAGAACTACAATCAGTGGTTAAACCCTTGCAGTTCCCTCAAACATAAATTATGAATGCAACCAAAGAAAATTGTAAATTTTCTTTTGGAAAAAAAAAAAAAAAAAAAAAAAAGAAGAAGAAGAAGAAAATCAAAGGCTATAAACACATACCACTTCTCCTGTTAGAGAATGTACCCGCCCCTTCAGTTGTTCCAGCTGCTGTGCAATTTTTGCCATCATAAATATTAGTTGCAAATTATCACAAATTAGATACTATAAAAACACAGTGAGAGCTGCTGCTACTTTCTACAGTAGCCCTTGGTATCCCACTCTCTCCAATCTCCACAAGTGTCAATTCAGTAAGTGAAGAGATAGGGGTTGTTCATCAGCTGGGACCCACTCCCATCTACCATGTCCCATCACCAAATAATGGGGCTAGTCCAGCCATCAGGTGCACCACATGCATCCATTAAATACTGCCCATCAGCCGACTCTCACGACCACCCTTTTTTTTCATACACATGCAGACCTGATGGCTAGACACCTAACTTTCGGCCTTGGCAAGGGGTCCACAAGATTAATGGTGATGCAATCACTCCACATCCCACACGTGTGCACGAAAAAAGGCCCAATTTCCTTTTTTAGCTTGTTTTCTAATTTCCTTTTTTTCATATTTCTATGCTAGGAAATAAGTATTAATAGATTTTCATGTTTAAGGGCTTTCTTATTTTAGAGATATTGGCTAGCAAAGAATTCTAGATTTCTTAGATTATGCTAAAGATTTTCTCAAAGAGGAAACCCTATAAAAACTCATTATAAATAAGGCCTAGGCCCTATGAAATAAGACGGTTGGATACTATTTTCTTTGTGCAAGTTATCTTCTTTCTCGATGGTAGGGTGTCGCGGGGGGGGGATCTCTAGTACTAGAGGTCTGTTGAGCTTGCTTACAGTAATTGCATCTTCTCTCGTGAATGATTCATACTTTCAATCCGGTATGCTGAACTTCAGTGCAGATTAGTTTTTTCCTTGATCTAGTTGCATTAAACAGCATGGGCTTGCATGCACATGCCGTGTCAGTATGTGTAGGGAGAGTAGCATTCAGATGGCTACACGTCTCTCAAGTTGTCATGATACTTTTTTTCTATAAGCATTAGAATCAAGGAGAGGTACTTTTTACAAAAGATCATGATGTCAAATGAATGTCAGATAATTCAAATATAATGTGATTAAAATTTTCTAAGCTATATTAAAATGACAAAAGTTTCTAAGAAAACCACAGACCTTGCGGACAGAACCATCTCCAATAACCAGATGTTTTCTCCCAATTTTCCACCTCGCTGATTCATCAATGTCGCTCTCCATCCCTTCATGTTAAAAAACGAGATTCTACTCATAAACGGAAAGAAAAATGCATCAAACTAATTTCAAGTGCTATGTGGATAAAGTAGGAATAACCCAAATCCTAATTTACATTAGGTGTGTTTGGATGCTTGACAGAGTCAAATAGCAATAACCCATTCAGCAAAGAGGAACCAACCAAAGTTGTGTGGCACACCATTCAACTAATCATGGCATCCAGACCACTAACTGCAATACCATGCAATTCAACTTCGACATGAATCAGTTTAAATGGTGACTTGGGTGCCTGTCCCTTGTTATAGCCAAAGCAAGGCTAAACCCACATTGGCTATTTCCTCTTTATCCAAGTACTGCAATTCATCTCAGTTGAGCACCCAAACCCTCATTTAGCATTGGAAAGTGTGTTTGAATGCTCGATTGAATTGAATAGCAGCAAACCGATTCAATAAAGAGGCAATTATCAAAGTTGGGATCACCCCACTTAAATTTATCATGACACCTAAACACCCAATTGCAATTTCATGTGTTTTAACGCATACAAGAATCAATCAATATGGCAATGTGGGTGCCCGTCCCTCATTATAGATGCAAAGGGGCTAACCCCACATTGGCAGTTTCCGCTTTTTATCAGATTAAGTCATTACGATTCGTTTCATTTGAGCACCCAAACACGCATTCAGCACTAGAAGCCCAGCACCCCCAAATTCCAATTTCGTCAGTTTCTAGTAGAACTTGAAAGGAAGGTAACTGCAATTTGAGGGTGCTCGTTCCCCATACTTGAATAATATGAAAATCACGATACAGATCACTTGCACATCCAAACGCAGCTTGCACACAAAATAGGATTAAGCTGAAAGAACAAAGAAGAAATTGAAAAGAGCGATTTTGATGGGATTTTATCTTGCATTGATGGAAGAAAATATGCAGCAAAGAAAGAAAAGAAGAAGTAGAATCGGATTGAAACTACAAAAAATTTAAAATTTTTAAAAATATAAATACAAAATCCGAATCTTGAAATGATAAGATAATTTGGGAAATTCAAAAGGTCTTGCCTGTATTCGGGCGAGCGGCCTCTGGAGAGAGAGAGAGAGAGAGTTTAGGGCAATTGGGATTTTAGGGATTTTAGGGCAATTGGGATTTTGCGCGGGGACGTTCTAGTCCAGCACACGAGACATTCATGGGCGGCACGTGCGTCTTCTTGGGGTGGGGCCCACCGGGGGACTTGCTCTTGCTCGGGGGAGCGGCTTGGGTGGATCCCCGAATCCATCGAGGTAGGTGGATCCCTGACCGTGGGGCCCATCTTGATGTATGTGTCTTACATTCACGCCGTCCATCTTTTTTGACAGATCATTTTAGAGGATGATCCAAAAATGAAGCAGATCCAAAATTTAGGTGGACCACACTAGATGAAAAAGTGGTGATTGAATACCCATCATTAAAAAATTCTTGGGGCCCACCGGAAAGATTATTTGTCATCCAAGTCGTTGATAAGGTCACAAAGACCTGGATGAAAGGAACACACAAATATCAGCTTGATCCAGTACTTTTGTGGCCAATGAGAAGCTTTTTTACGGTCAATCATATCTATTTCCTGTAGTATGTTCAGCCTGGGATTTGGATCTGCTTCACTTTTTGGATCATGCCCTAAAATGATCTGTCAAAATGGATGAACGGAGTGGATGTAAGGAAGATACATCAAGGTGGGCCCCGCAATCAAGGATCCACCCACCTCGGTGGATCCGGGTTCCACCCATGCCCGAGCCCAGAACATCTGGCCAGTCCACACACCACATTCGTCAAGGGAAGAACCGACGGTTGGATGAAATTGGCAAATGGGCGGTGTTCAACGTCGCTTCTAGGCCACAAAATGAGTGGGCCCACCTAGTTTTGGGGCTGGATGTGTGACCCATCTGACAAAAAAATGTTGATCTCGGCACACTATGTAGTGGGCCAGGCATAGAACTTGCCTGCAAGTCCAGCCTATTGATAGCCCTGATTGAGCCTTAATGGCCTGGACAGGCCTGTTGGGCTTGTGGACCACCACCTTCAACAACGATGCTCTCACTAGCCCATGCCTAGTTAAAAACGGACGGTCCTGGGATGGTCTCTTTGGGGCCCACCGTTATGTGTGTATTTTATCCATTCCGTTCATCCATTTTGACAGATCACTTTTGGGCGTGAGCTTCCACAAGCAAGTGTAAATCAGAAGTTGAGATTGTTTAGCCAGTTTAATTTCCTTAATGTAACTTAGATACATTAGGTTATATGATTTAGTCGGTTTAATTTTAGTTAATAGTGCAATGTGTGTGATTTTCTGTGTTGTAATGATATGAGTAAGGGTATACATCGAGTTGAACCAAGTCGAGCTAGCTTCGGCTCTACCATTGGCTGACCTCAGCTCGAACTTGGCTCGGCTCGGTCCTCGAGCCTAACTGGCCAACTTGGGCCGAGTTCAAGCCAAGATTGAGTCGAGTTCGCCATTGAGGCATTTCCACGAGCACTTAGACTGCACCTTCAAAATCGCTCTATATGTGAAATAGAAGTAATAGTTTTACACGTATTTTATCAAATACCTTCTAAGTAACATAAAAATCAATAAATAAAAAAATAAAAAATAAAAAGGTATTTGTTTCACGTACATACCTTCCTTTCCACCAACCACACTTCGTTGAGTCATTTTATCAAACACTTCGTAAGCAACATCAATAGCAAAGTAACCAAGTTATTGAACTGGTTCGATTCGAGTTCAATTCGAGATGGATTCAATCGGAGTCAAGTCGAGCTGGTGCTTGCTCAAACTCATTTTCGACCTCAAAAAATCAGCTCAACTCAACTCAAACTCAGCTTCTAACCGAGTTGAATCGAGCTTTTTTGAGCCGAGTCAAGTCAAGCGAGCTAACCGAGCTAGCTCGGTCAGTGTACACCCCTAGATATGAGTACGTGAAGATTAGATAATCTTAGTTGTCTAATCAGTGCACTTCAAAGTTGAAAGCAATTGTTAGAAACAACAATTGCCGACTATCAACGTTGAGTGTGGAGATATGAAGAAAATTGATGGCTAAGATTGTTTGATGGGCATGATTTTCCAAGCAAGGGAATTTTGTGATACAACCCACTAGATGAATGGTGTCGATTGCATGGATGGCCCAACCATATTCTACTTCTAGCTTCCTTACAATAAGGGTATATGAGAAGATTTATTTTATAATGATAAGATCATTGATAGCTTTTCATAGTTTGTTTTACTTATACAATAAAATACTCAATCAAAGTTTGGGTTGAGGCAGACTTATATATATATATATATATATATATATATATATAAAAGCTTAATAACCTCTTCCAATTAAGTTACTGATGTTTTTATCGGTAGCTCAATAACCCTATAGTTTGCTTTTGTTTAAAACGAATGACAAATTTTCTCTATTACTTAGGGAAATAATATAAATCACTATACTTTATTCTATTTCATTTCTCACAATTGTAATTGTATGAAATACCGAGTTGGCATATAACTAATTTTATATACCATGCTAAATCTGGGTTGGTTTTATAATTTTATAGGACACCACATTAAATTATGGTTAATTTTTTTTATGACTTATTTTGATTGTATAATAGATTATCCATTTGAAATTTTTGTTAAGAGAAATTTTTACAATTTCATAACTAAATACTAAAAGTCTCTTGCATGGAGCAGGTTGTCTATGAATATTACTTTAAAACAAGGGAGCTCTAATTTTGTCCATTCTTATGAACATTAATGGTTCCACGAGCACGACACTAAGTCACTATTGTTTAACTATGCATATGGATAGGTGTAGAAGTGCGCTTACAGTTACAGTATAAAAGAGAATATTATTGACTACATATATGATCTGAGAAAGTTTTATTTAAAAGTTGAAGTTGGAATCAGTCAATTTCCTCCCAATCCTACTCAACTATAGTTGATAGTTATTATGTAGCACTGTGCATGAGTGTTCTTATACAATTCATGGATGATGGGTAACAAAGATACTTGAGTAACCTGCATTCGTACAATCAATCCATGACCTAGCATAATACCATCTACATGTAAAACAACAATATTGCATCCAACAAAGTGGGGACATATGTGATGACTCCAAGCTACCTTATGAATAGGTCTGAGGGATAGTTGAATATGCATATTTTTTTATTTTTCTTTAATTTTAGATGTTTTACTTAATTTTTATTACTTACATTTGTATGATACAAAGTTATTGACCACTCTTACATTAGAATAATAAATTATTATGTCGTATTTTACACAATATATTAATCGATAAATATGCAAACATATATCTTGTAGTATCTTATAAAATTTCACTGAAAAAGTTCACATTTTTCTCCATATGTTTCCCCTGTCAGTGATATTTTTTTAGCATCAGTAATAGTGATGCATGTTCCGCATCTCTAGTCATCAATCCACATAGTGATACCATCATATTAAACATTAACTAAATTAAACATACATTGACAACATTTCTTATGATATTGAATTAGATGGGTGTCTTGTGTTATTGAACCAGATCAGGCGAGGGTGTCTTATGGTATTGAACCTGCAGATCGGATGAGGTTGTCTTATAGTATTAAACTAGATCGGACAAGATAGAATAGTTGATTGACTCTGATGATTTGGCAACCCACGATCATATATCCATATATTTTATATGTTGTTTGTACAACTTGGTAGAATCTAATATCTATTTGGTTATTTGTAACACTCTCAACTACTATATTGAAGCAAGCCTAAGTGCTTGGCTCGAAATTCAGTTATGCGTACATGTGTGTTGTGGTGGGTGTATCGGAGTCTTTTTACAACTTGATCTAAACCGTACGCCTTTGACGTCCAAGTGTTGTGACAGATAGAAAGTGATGGCAGTTGTCTATGACTTAGAATTGAAATCATTTGACTGTTTATTTAGCTACTTGATGCATAATTAAGCGAGTTGTGAAAAGGGAGGGTTCATTCTTATAATGAGTTTTTTTTTTTTTTTTTTTTTTCCCTTGCAATCAAAATGACTTTTTCCCTACGTGAGTAAAATAAACTAATTGCATTAGTTAATATGAAAATACAAACTTACAAATATATCTCTCAATGATTTAGCACTTGTGGCGTAGATGGCGATGCCATAAATCTAAATATTATTTGATTAAGCAACTTAGGTGTTGAAAAGAAGAAAAGTAAAATAAAATCCATGCAATTTAGTGGTCAATGTAGAAATAACAGAATTACAACACTTATAATCTGGGTCAATCCAACGTAGTAGTATAGATATACAAATTTATATTACTCATAAGCTATAATTAGTCCAGCATGGTAACATAGACGAGTTTACCTATCTCAAGATAAGACAAAAAGTTCAAGATAAATAATATAAAATTGTAGATCTGATTTGATATATATTAGATTTGCCAATGCCCAGAGCTTTTCGATCTTTCTCCTATTTATAAAGCATTTGAAACTTTTGTAAAGAAAAATATTTATAGCCACTTCCCCTATCTACTAATGCAGATATAATTGTTTGAGCCCAATGACAAAAGTGACTTATCAAACTACGCGTGTTACTAATCATTTGTCATGATTGGCCACTGGGTGTGTATATGTCCTTCCCTCAATATGTGAACAAGAGCTTCTCTTGAGCTGCCACATGTTGTGATATCTATCCACTTCTCTGCATTAATATAAATAATGCGCTGTGAAGCTAGGCTAACTTAGCATAGCCATTACCTTTCTCCACTAGTATTTTAAGCCACATGGATCATACAAGATATTATTGTACTTTGGCCAAACTTACTTGAAGCGATCATATTTTGGCCAATAGCCCAACTAGAGTCACGAGACTTCCTTAATGATGACCTAGTTCTGCCATGTGTATATGATACATGACATGCGTATCCTTGCTATAGTCAGTCAGGCTTACCCTTTTTGACTACTCATGACTTCATGAATCCTATGCTCATTTGACTCTCAGAGTAATAAAAGAAATATCCCTTCTATATTTTGTCAAGATCTTACTGCCACATGACATTATCAAAGTCACTAGATCTAACATAAACACTAGCTATTGATTAGTAATTAAGCTTGGACTTAACATCCCTTGACATCTATTATATCTACAACTAAGGTATGCATATTTGTCTCTATGTATGACATTGGTCACCACTAACATGGTCACTAGGGGTGCACATGGTTCGGTTTCGGTTTTGAAACTGGAACCGAATGGCCAAGGATGTAGATGAATTGGTCCTGCCAGCTGTTAATATGGACCGTTAATGTGAAGGGGTCACCTTTAGTTCTCATCCATTTTGGAACCGGATCCGAACCGTGTGCACCCCTAATGGTCACGTCCGTCCATGCGGCTCATGCATATCCCTTAATAGCTACAGCATGCATGGATGATACTGGTAGATACTAGCGATGCATACATGTTTAGGTACACACGATAAACTATGACTTGGATTGCGAGCTAATCATTCTCATCGAAGACTTACCCCATGATAATGATCATGTAGATGCATGGTGGTGCTATGGAACCAAATAAAATGCCCTCCTAGTCCATAAAAAATATCATGATTCAGTCATCAAGTAGGTCACACGTCCTTTTAATATAAACCATACCATGGCTTTCCATTTCCTCTTATACATTTGATTGGTTGTCCATTCTCATGTACATGTGTCCTAGTTAACCAGTGGATTCTTATGGAGGGGATTCGGTTAGGTTGGGATAACATGGGTTGTATATCCATATATGTGCTGCATATCTACCAACTATCTAGATCGCTTTAGAGCATGAGCCCAAAAATGAAACAATCAAAATCTTTGATGGACCACAACACTAGGAAACGCAGCGATTACACCATTAAAAATCTTCCTAGACCTGCCATAAATTTTATTTTCCATCTACATGATCATTGAATTAAAAACACAAATATCAGCTTGATCTAAAACTTTCCTTGCTGACAACGATTCAATCACCACAACTTGTGGTGTGGTCCACTTGAGTTTTGGATCTACTTCATCTTTAGGTCCACGTGGCAAAATGGATGGACAACGTTGATATACAACACATACATCAGGGTGGGCGACGGTGACAGCGTCACCGAACTCAGTGTTACCCCGCCGACCCCGAATCTGCTCCTAGATGGAGACGGATTGGCTGCCAGTGCCTGATGGTCGGTGCTACGTGGGCTCCAAAATGATGTATGTGTTTCATCCAAGACGTCCATATATTTTTTTAAGATCATTACAGGTATGAGACAAAAAATGAGATATATCCCAATCTCAAGTGGACCACATTACAAGAAACAGTGTTGAATGAGTGTCTACCATTAAAAACTTTTTGAGGCATAAAAGTTTTGGAACAAGCTTATCTTTGTTTTTTCCCTTCATCTAGGTCTGTATGACTTAATCAACAGATTGGATGTCAAATAAACAGTACAGTGGGCCTTAGGAGGATTTTAATGGTAGATATCCAATCACTATTGTTTTCCTGTGGTGTGGTCCACATGAGACTTATATCCCTATAATTCATGAAAAGACATAATAAAAATATCTGTAAAAATGGATGAACAGCATGGATGAAGCACATTCATCATGGTGGGGCCCATGGAGCACCGACCACCAGTCACAGGGCTGGTGGCAGGGGGAGTAGCCAATCCGTTTCCCTCCCAGATACTTCCGATATTTAAGCAAGGTTACGTTTGCTGGTGGGCCACCCACCACATGAAGAATACTACTTCCATTTCACGAAATGTGCCACGTTGGCAATTTTTGTGGCTCACATTGCGTGAACAGGTTGAACATTTCCCTTTCACAAATCTCCCCTCAGGCTAATTCACGCATAACGTGTGTACTTCTCGTCGTGTCCTCCCACTTGCAAATGGGCCGGGCTTGAAGAGACTCAATCCAATCAATGGGTCCCATTTGCAATCCTACTACCATCTCAAAGACCCCAAGAGATTGGGAACGTGGAACATCCATTTTCTGATCACGACGGTTCATTTGATGGGCCTCTTTGCAGATCACACAATTAAAAACCGCACGTCAGGATATCTTGCAGGTGGCGTTGATTTATTTAGATTTTTAGTTTGATGATTTTTTTGATCTGTACCATCTACAACAGGGCCCACTATATGAAAAGTCCAGATCATGGGAATGGTATGTCACGTGTCTCATGTCCACGAGAGCATAAGATAAGCAGCCAGCGCCTAGTGCGCACGGTAGAGGTAGGCGAAATCAGGAGAAAATGACCACTGTAGACAAACCCTTTTACCCAGCGGTTTCTATGAAAGAATACAAACCTTAGTTACCAATCTAGATTAGCACGTGCGGACAGCGACGTTGAGGACGAAACTACCCCTCTTTTTCGCAGCGAAGACGTGCGCTGACGGTCCTCGAACTGAGAGTTGTACGAACGGCTTAAAAGGATTGGGGTCGGTCCTCTGTGGGCCCCACCATGATGTATGCTATTCATCCATGCCGTCCATATATTTTTCCATATCATTTTATGGTATACGACCAAAAATGAGGTATGTGCAAATCTCAAGTGTACCACATTACAGGAAACAATGTTGAATGAGCGTCGACCATTAAAAACTTTTTGGGGCCTACTGTGATGTTCGTGAGAAATCCTCCCCGTCTAAGTTCATTCATAGGTCACAAAGACCTGGATGAAGAAGAAAAACAAATTTCATAATGATCTAAAACTTCTATAACCCCTAAAAGGGTTTCAATGGTAGACGTTCAATTCCCCATTGCCTTTTACAGTGTGGTCAACTTGATAGTTAGATCTATCTTATTTTAGTCTCAAGCCTGAATATGAGCTCGCCAAATAAATGGACGGTTTGGATATAACACATACCTCATAATATGACCCACAAAAGTGGTAGAATTACAACAAAAAAAAAAAAAAAAAAAAAAACCAACGTCGATATATCGACTAACAGTCTATATATCGAAAATGGTCCAGAACTGTCCAGTGAGTTTTCCTTAAAAATCTTACAATTTTCGATATATCGATTGTCTGTCGATATATCGAAAATGGTGTTTTACCTTTAGCTACGGATTATAACCAGTAGCTATAATTAGTTTGTTGTAGTCTATGAAATTTTTATTTATTTATTTTTATTTTTATTCTTTTACATGGAGAAATTTATTCTACCTACAATTTTCTTTAATACATATTTATATAAATAGGTATATATAAGTATATAAAATTTTTTTCCACTTTTTTTTCATTTATTTTTTAATCATTTAACAAGAATATCTTCTAAACCAAAAATAGTTCTTGACGTACCACATATGATTTTGGGGTAAGAGAAGCTACTTTAGCCAACCAACCTAGTTATTTTCCAAGATTCCATCAGTCGATGGTTGAGCGAGGCAACGTATAAATTGAGCGAGCGTAGCGAACGTAGAAAACGAGCGAGGAACCTACGATTTGAATTGGCCAGGCACTAGGAATTGAGCGAGGAATTAGAAATTCGAAAGCGAGGAAGCTAGAAATTGAAGCGAGGAAGCTAGAAATTAGAAATTGAAGCGAGGAAGGTAGAAATTGAGCGAAAAAGGTAGAAATAAGCGAAGCAACTCGAAATTGAGCGAGAACGTAGGAATGAAATGGCGAGGAAGGTAGAAATTGAGCGAGGAATGTAGAAATTGAGCGAAGGTGAGCGAGCAAGCTCGAAATTGAGCGATGGAAAACGTGAAGCGAGAATTGAATTGAGCGAGGAAGCTAGAAATTGAGAGAGGAAGCCGAGAAAATGAGCGAGGATCTAGAAATTGAGCGCAGAAGCTAGAAATTGAGCGCGGGAAGCGAAATCGAGCGAGCAAGCCAGAAATAGAGCGAAGGCAACGCAGAAATTGAGCGAGAAGCTAGAAATTGAAGCGAGGCAGCGTAGAATTGAGCGAGTTTAGGAAGCCAGAAATTGAGCGAGGAAGCGTAGAAAATGGCGAGGAACCTAGAAATGGCGAGGAAAGGAGTAAAGAAATTGAAAGCGAGGAAGCTAGAAATCGAGCGAGGCAACCTAAAAATTGAGCGAGGAAGGTAGAAATGAAGCGAGGCAACGTAGGAATTAGCGGAATTGAAATGGCGAGCGGAAGGTAGAAATTGAGGAAGCGAAAGGCAACGTAGAAATTGAAGCGATAGAAATTGAGAAATTGAGCGAGGAAGGTAGAAATTGAAGCGAGGAAGGTAGAAATTAAGCGAGGAAGGAAATTGAGTAAAGGTAGAAATCGAGCGAGGAAGGTAGAAATTGAAATGAGCAGCAACAGAAATTCGAAGCGAGGAAGCGTAGAAATTGAGCGAGGAAACGTAGAATTGAGCGAGGAAGCTAGAAATTGAGCGAGGGGAAGCGGGAAAATGAGCGAGGAACCTAGAAATTGAGCGAGGAAGGTAGAAATTGAGCGAGGAAGAAAGTGAAGCGTGAAGCTAGAAATGAGCGAGGCAACGTAGGAATTGAGCGAGGAAGGCTAGAAATTGAGCGAGGAAGCGAGAAAATGAGCGAAGGAACCTAGAAATGAAAGCGAGGAAGGTAGAAATTGAAGTGAAGCTCAAAATTGAGCGAGGAAGGTAGAAAATTGAGCGAGGCAACCTAGAAATTGAAGCGAGGAAGGTAGAAATTGAAAGCGGAAGCAAGCAGAAGGTGAAAGCGAGGAAGGTAGAAATTGAGCGAGGAAGGCGTAGAAATTGAGGAAGTAGAAAAAAATGAAAAGCGAGGAACCTAGAAATTGAGCGAGGAAGGTAGAAATTGAGCGAGGGGAAATTGAAATCGAAATTGAGCGAGGAAGGTAGAAATTGAGCGAGGAACCAGAAATTGAAGCGAGGAAGGTAGAAATTGAGCGAGGAAGGTAGAAATTGAGCGAGGAACCAGAAATGAGCGAGGAAGGTAGAAATTGAGCGAGGAATGTAGAAATGAGCGAGGAAGCTTCGAAATTGAGCGAAGCGAGGAACCCAGAAATTGAGCGAGGAAGCTCGAAATGAGCGAGGAAGGTAGAAATTGAGCGAAGAACCAGAAATTAAGCGAGCGAGGGCAAGAAATTGAGAAAGCGAGCGAGGAAGTAGAAATTGAGCGAAATGAGCGAGAAATTAGAAATGAGCGAGGAAGGTAGAAATTGAAGCGAGGCAACGTAGAATTGAGCGAGGAGAAGCTAGAAATTGAGCGAGGGAAGCCGAAAATGAGCGAGGAACCTAGAAATTGAGCGAGGAAGGTAGAAATTGAGCGGAAGCTAGAAATTGAGCGGGAAGCCGAAATCGAGCGAGGAAGGTAGAAATTGAGCGAGGCAACGTAAATTCGAAGCGAGCGAAGTGTGAAGAAATTAGAAGGCAACGCTAGAATTGAGCGAAGGTAGAAATTGAAGGAGAAATTTAGAAATTGAGCGAGGAAGCGTAAAATGAAGCGAGGAACCTAGAAATTGAGCGAGGAAAGGTAGAAATTGAGCGAGGAAGTAGAAATTGAGCGAGGCAACCTAAAAATTGAGCGAGGAAGGTAGAAATTGAGCGAGGCAACGTAGGAATTGAGCGACGGAAGGAAGGAAAGAAGAAATCGAAGGTGAGTAAACGTAGAAATTGAGCGAGGAAGGTAGAAATTGAGCGAGGAAGCTCGAAATTGAGCGAGGAAGGTAGAAATTGAGCGAGGAACCTAGAAATTGAGCGAGGAAGGTAGAAATTGAGCGAGGCAACGTAGAAATTGAGCGAGGAAGCTAGAAATCGAGAAAGCGAGGCAACGTAGAAATTGAATTGAGCGAGGAAGGTAGAAATTGAGCGAGGAAGCGAAGAAAATGAGCGAGGAACCTAGAAATTGAGCGAGGAAGGTAGAAATTGGTAGGAGGCTCGAAATTGAGCGAGGAAGGTAGAAATTGAGCGAGGAACCTGAAAGAAATTGAAGCGAGGCAACGTAGAAATTGAGCGAGGAAGCTCGAAATTTGAAGAGGAAGGTAGAAATTGAAGCGAGCAAGCTCGAAATTGAGCGAGGAGAAGCTAGAAATTGAGCGAGGAAGCTTCGAAATTGAGCGAGCGAAGGTAGAAGTGAGCGAGGAACCTAGAAATTGAAGCGAGGAAGGTAGAAATTGAGCGAGGAAGCGAGGAAGCTAGAAATTAGAAAGCAAGGCAACGCAGAATTGAGCGAGGAAGCTAGAAATTGAGCGAGGGAAGGTAAAAATTCAGCGAGGAAACCTAGAAATTGAGCGAGGTAACCTAGGAATTGAGCGAGGTAAGTTAGAAATTTAGAAAGCGAGGAAGCTAGAATTGAGCGAGAAAGGAACTTAGAAATTCAAGGAACTTAGGTGAACCAAGCTATGTAACGCCGGATTTTTGTCAACCGAGATTAGACGTCCTTAGGCAATGGATCAATCATAACACAAGTTTAACTTCTTAAACGCTCAATTAAAGCCTCAAATCGCTCCTTAAACCATTTTCTTCACAAATCCCACCCTTCACTACCTTGTGCTTTCAATTTTTCAAAGTATTTTCACCCTAGACACTATCTTAAACTAGCTGAGTAGTATAACTTGGATCACTTTATACACAAACACTAATGGACTAAGTTCCACCTCAGACGAAAATCACTTAGGATTAAATCCTTTAGAAATTTGACAAAGTTAACTTAGGAGGGAGCGACGAAACGTAGAAACTGACTTAGGATTTTCTAAATTCGCCGAACGGCAAAACCGACCGAAATCGACCGCTGATTTTGGGCCCGCGCACCCATGATCACGCGAAACAATCCCGATCACTTCTAGGCCGTCAGTCGACGGGTTTGAGTCGTTCCTCATAACACGCATACACCCATGACGGATAGTCATGGCAACGAGAAACCAAGTTCTATATTCATTGATCATTTCCACAAACACTTGGGCCACACATTTTAGCATATATAGTGTGTATTGGCCGTGGCGTAATTTAGGGTAAATCCTTTCGTCAAAGGGTATTGCCAATACAACAACCAATTATCCATGACAATTAGTCATGGCGAGCACGAATGAGAATTCTATACTCATTCAGTCATTTTCAATTATCCATGACAATTAGTCGTGCGATGCATGATGAGCATGATTACCGAAGTTTTTGGTTCTCCACGGATTGGAGTCTCATCGGGGATTGTAAGGGCCAAAAAAGGCGGGGAATGAAGAAGGAAGGGAAGAAAATGGATGGGTTTGTGTATAAAGGGATTGAGTGATTGGGAGAAAGATTTGAGAGTAAAAATAATAATTTTTGAAGAAACGAGAGAGCTTGGAGGTGTAGTTGAGAGAGGGGGCAAAACGGACGTGGAAACGGGGCCCCCCACAAAATTTGGTGGGCACCACACAGACCTATGGAAGTTCTACGCCTTTTCTGGTATTTTTAGTTAGTCTACTATTTTAATTATTTTTCTAGTAGTTCATCATCAAGTATACTTCATCTCCACCAAATTTCATTAGATTTCGTCTTGTAGAAAAATTCTAAAAATTCAAGAAGCAGCAGTTGTCCAACTAATAATTTTTGGACAGTTGACACAATGACCTATGTTTAACTATATTAAATAATTTATTATATTTTTTACTTATTTTTATATGAAACTAGACTTGTCAAGCTTAAATCTGGCTTTTGAATCACCTAATTCGGAGTTATAACGATGGAGTTATGACTTTTCAAAGTCGGACCAAATTTGCAGAAAAATTGTGGCCGAAAACGGGCCAGCCAATGACCTGCGGCCCGCCCGGGCCCGCTGGGCCGCGGTCCACCGCGGTAACCGCGGTTCCACCGCGGTCCAACTTGTCCGGTGCCGCACCACCGCAGTTGGGGGGTGTTCTCCACCCTCCCAAGGGGCCAATGGTACCCCGGGTCTGTCCTGGGTCCCCCCGGATCGCATAGTATGGCCCCTAACTCCATTTGAGATGTTTTCGGTGTCAAATTGCAAACTGGAATGAGTTTATATGATGTGTGGCATATGATTTTGGGGTAGGAGGAGCTGATCTATCCAATTAACCTATTTACTTGGTCAGATTCCAAAGTTTGAATGGTCAAAAGTCCAATTTATACATATATTTACTATTTATAGTAACTTTTTATTTAAGTATTATTCTTCATCATTTATACATTAGAATTTATATCTGGTATGAAAGGATGAAAAAAAATTTAAAGAATGAAGTGGTGCAAGGAGAGATTTTGAAGAAATTGAGTAAAAAGGGTTTTAGGCTTTGATGTTGTGATTGACCCACAACCTAAGAACATTCGTCTCTGAACGACTCAAACCCGTGATGACGGCCTAAAGTGATCGGGATTGTTTCGCGTGATCATGGGTGCGTGCGGGCCCAAAATCGTGGCGGTCGATTTCGGTCGGTTTTGCTTGGATTCGGCAATTTTCACGTTACCTCGCTCAATTACTAGCTTCCCTCGCTCAATTCCTACGTTGCCTCGCTCAATTTCTACGTCGCCTCGCTCAATTTCTAGCTTCCCTCGCTCAATTTCTACCTTCCCTCGCTCAATTTCGAGCTTCCCGCTCAATTTCGAGCTTCCTCGCTCAATTTCAGGTTGCCTCGCTCAATTTCTACCTTCCCTCGCTCAATTTCTGGCCTCCTCGCTCGACTCTGCTTCCTCGCTCAATTTGAGCTTCCTCGCTCGATTTTTCTACCTTCCTCGCTCATTTCTGGGTTCCTCGCTCAATTTCTGCCTCCTCCTCGCTCAATTCCTACGTTGCCTCTTCATTTCTACCTTCCTCGCTCGATTTCGAGCTTCCCTCGCTCAATTTCTGGGATTGCCTCGCTCGATTTCTAGCTTCCTCGCTCAATTCTACGTTGCCTGCGCTTAATTTCTACCTTCCTCGCTCAATTTCAGGTTGCCTCGCTCGATTTCTACCTTCCTCGCTCATTTCGAGCTTCCCTCGCTCAATTTCTGGGTTGCCTGTTTCGCTCAATTTCTACCTTCCTCCTCGCTCAATTTCAGCCTCCTCGCTCAACTCTAGCTTGCCTCGCTCGATTTCGAGCTTCCTCGCTCAATTTCTACCTTCCTCGCTCGATTTCGGGTTCCTCGCTCAATTTCTACCTTCCTCGCTCAATTCTACGTTGCCTCGCTCGATTTCTACCTTCCTCGCTCAATTTCTAGCCTCCTCGCTCGATTTCTACCTTCCTCGCTCAATTTCTAGGTTGCCTCGCTCGATTTATAGGTTCCTCGCTCTCGATTTCTACCTTCCTCGCTCAATTCGTGACGTCGTTTGCCTCGCTCGATTTCTAGCTTCGCGCTCAATTTCTGGCTTCCTGGCGCTCAATTTTTAGCTTCCTCGCTCATTTACGCTTCCTCGCTCAATTTCTACGTTACCTCGCTCAATTACTAGCTTCCCTCGCTCAATTCCTACGTTGCCTCGCTCGATTTCTCGTCGCCTCGCTCAATTTCTATCTTCCTCGCTCGATTTCGAGCTTCCTCGCTCGATTTCTGGGTTGCCTGCTCAATTTCTACCTTCCTCGCTCCAATTTCGAGCTTCCTTCCTCGCTCGATTTCTAGGTTGCCTCGCTCAATTCTACCTTCCTCGCTCGATTTCTAGCTTCCTCGCTCGATTTCTAGGTTGCCTCGCTCAATTTCTACCTTCCTCGCTCAATTTCTGGCTTCCTCGCTCAATTCCAATGTTCCTCGCTCATTTTTAGCTTCCTCGCTCAATTCCTACGTTGGCTCGCTCGATTTCTACCTTCCTCGCTCGATTTCTGGGTTGCCTCGCTCAATTTCTACCTTCCTCGCTCGATTTCTACCTTCCTCGCTCGATTTCTACCTTCCTCGCTCGATTTCGAGCTTCTCGCTCAATTTCTAGCTTCCTCGCTCGATTTCTAGGTTGCCTCGCTCAATTTCTACCTTCCTCGCTCGATTTCTAGCTTCCTCGCTCGATTCTAATGTTCCTCGCTCGATTTCAGCTTCCTCGCTCAATTCCTACGTTGCCTCGCTCAATTTCTACCTTCCTCGCTCGATTTCTGGGTTCCTCGCTCAATTTCGAGCTTCCTCGCTCAATTTCTACCTTCCTCGCTCGATTTCTGGCCTCCTCGCTCAATTTCTACCTTCCTCGCTCAATTTCGAGCTTCCTCGCTCAATTCTGCGTTGCCTCGCTCAATTTCTACCTTCCTCGCTCGATTTCTGGGTTGCCTCGCTCGATTTCGAGCTTCCTCGCTCAATTTCTAGCCTCCCTCGCTCAATTTCTACCTTCCTCGCTCGATTTCTAGCTTCCTCGCTCAATTCCAACGTTCCTCGCTCAATTTCTAGCTTCCTCGCTCGATTCCTACGTTGCCTCGCTCAATTTCTACCTTCCCTCGCTCGATTCAAGATGCGTTGCCTCGCTCGATTTCTAGCTTCCTCACTCAATTTCTACCTTCCTCGCTCAATTTCTACCTTCCCTCGCTCAATTTCTAGCCTCCCTCGCTCAATTCCTGGCTTCCTCGCTCGATTTCTGGCTTCCTCGCTCAATTCTACGTTGCCTCGCTCCATTTCTAGCATCCTCGCTCGATTCCTACGTTGCCTCGCTCGATTTCTGGCTTCCCTCGCTCGATTTAGCTTCTCGCTCTCGATTTCTAGCTTCCTCGCTCTATTCTTACGTTGCCTCGCTCAATTTCTAGCTTCCTCGCTCAATTTCTAGCTTCCTCGCTCAATTCCTACGTTGCCTCGCTCGATTTTAGCTTCCTCGCTCAATTCTTACGTTGCCTCGCTCGATTTCTACAGCTTCCCTCGCTCAATTTCTAGCTTCCTCGTTCAATTTTTAGCTTCCTCGCTCAATTTCTAGCTTCCCTCGCTTAATTCCTACGTTGCCTCGCTCAATTTCTAGCTTCCCTCGCTCGATTCCTGGGTTGCCTAGCTCGATTCGTGGTTCCTCGCTCATTTTCTACGTTGCCTCGCTCAATTTCTAGCTTACTTGGCTCAATTTCTAGATTCCTCATTTGAACTCTACCTTGCCTCTCTCAATTTTTAGGTTCCTCGCATTTCAATTCCTACCTTGCCTCTCTCGATTTTCAATTTGCCTACTCAATTTCATATTTGTCGCTCAATTTTTAGTTTGGCCAGTGAAGTGGATGAAAATTGACAATGATAAGTGAATGAAATGTATTTTCAACCATCGACCTGATGGAATCTTGGAAAATAATTAGGTTGGTTGGCTAAAGTAGCTTCTCTTACCCCAAAATCATATGTGGTTCGTCAAGTAACTAATTTTGGTTTAGAAGATATTCTTATTAAATGATTAAAGAAATAAATGAAAAAAAAGAGGGAAAATTTTTTTATATGCTTATATATATCTATTTATATAAATATGTATTAAAGAAAATTGTAGGTAGAATGAATTTCTCCATGTAAAAAATAAAAAAAAATAAAAAAAAAATAGAAAATTTCATAAATGAACACAAACTATAGCTATGGCTACGGTTATAATCCGTAGCTAAAGGTAAAACACCTTTTTCGATATATCGACAAACAGTCGATATATCGAAAATTGCAAGAATTTTGAGGAAAACTCACTGGACAGTTCTGGACCATTTTCGATATATCGACTGTCTGTCGATATATCGACAGTTTTTTTTTTTTTTTTTTTTTTTTTTTTTTTAATTTTTTGCTGTTGTAATCCCACCACTTTTTGTGGGTCCTATTATGAGGTATATGTTATATCCAAACCGTTCATATTTTTGGCAAACTCGTATTAAGGTTTGAGACGAAAAATAAGACAGATCTAGCTATCAAGTGGACCACACTGTTAAAGGCTGTGGATGATTGAGCGTCTACCATTGAAACCCTTTTAGGGGTCCCAGAAGTTTTGGATCATTATGAAACTTGTTTTTCCTCTTCATCCTGGCCTTTGTGACCTTATGGATAGATTGGATGGAAAATAAATGTTATGGTGGACCCTACAAAATTTTTAACGGTGAAAATCAATTTCCCCGCTGCTCTTTGTGGTGTGGTCCAGTTGATCTTTGGATATGATATTTTTTTTTGGATAATGCTCCGAAATGATCTTGAGATATGGATGAACGTTGTGGATATAATAAATTTATAGCTGTGCGGCCATGTAACTTTGATCTCTTTTAAGCCGTTCGTACAACTCTCAGTTCGAGGAGCGTCAGCGCACGTCTTCACTGCGAAAAGGAGGGGTAGTTTCGTCCTCAACGTCGCTGTCCGCACGTGATAATCTAGATTGGTAACTAAGGTTTGTATTCTTTCATAGAAACCGCTGGGTAAAAGGGTTTGTCTACAGTGGTCATTTTCTCGCGAAATCAGTGACGGAAACACCGACTCGGATGAGGCCGTGACCGTGGGGCTCACCATGATGTATATTTTTCATATCCATGCCGTCCATCCATTTTTTTAGATCATTTTAATATACTAAAAGAGAAATGAAGCACAAAAAAATCTCAGGTAGACCACACCACAGGAAAAAAGTGATATTTAAACGCCTACCATTAAAAACTTCCCAGTGCCACCGTAATGTTTATTTTCCATCCAATCCGTTGATAATTTCACGCAGGCATGTTTGAAGATAAAATACAAATATCAGCTTGATCTAAAACTGTGGCCCACGAGAATTTTTAAATGGTGGCCATTCAATCACTAATGTTTCTGATGGTGTGGTCCCCATGAGAT